>BLSH010528183.1:365801-394198 GCA_018402905.1 Glandirana rugosa
CCCTGGGACTACATACCCCTCCGAGAGACCCCTGGGACTACATTCCCCACGAGAGTCCCCAGAAAGCCTCCCCGTACATCAGGGTCCCCAGAGAGCCTCTCCATACATCAGTGTCTACAGAGAGCCTCCCCCTTGCATCAGGGTCTACAGAGAGCCTCCTCATACATCAGGGTCTACAGAGAGCCCCCCTATACATCAGGGTCCCCAGAGAGCACTCCTTACATCAGGGTCCCCAGAGAGCCTCCCCATACATCAGGGTCCCAAGAGAGCCTCCTTATACATTAGGGTCCCCAGAGAGCCTCCCCATACATCAGGGTCCCCAGAGAGCCTCCCCATACATCAGGGTCCTCAGAGAGTCTCCCCATACATCAGGGTCCCCAGAGAGTCTCCCCATACATCAGGGTCCCCAGAGAACCTCCCCATAAATCGGGGTCCCCAGAGAGCCTCCCCATACATCAGGGTCCCCAGAAAGCCTCCCCACACATCAGAGAAAGAGGATGGTGGATGAGAGAGGGTAAAAGAGAGACCCCCTAGCCCTGCCTGCATTCCCTACTGTCCCAGCCTCTGTCTGTGTGGGTAGGTGTGTGTGACCCACCTACCTCCCACCCATCCTCGGTCATCCTTTTTTCTTCCTGTTCCATGACAGTCACAGCAAGCTAGGAGAGGAGCTTGGAGAAGGAGTGCAGGCTCTGGGAGGCACCAGGGATGCTGCTCAGGGTGGTGATGAGGCCTTGTCTTCTCTCTCTCACTTCCTCCTGGGCTCTTCCCGGCTGCCCAGACTTCCCCCTCCCTATTTGAAGATGCCACTGCCCTGCACCCCACCGCCACTGGAACAGCAGCGTCGGCTCCAGTCCAGGACCATGACAAGGGGGCTGGGCTCAACTCTTTAGGCCCCACAAGAACTAGCAAGGAGGAAGTGGAACCCTCCTCCACTTTGAATGCTGGGCAGGGAGGGAGTCGCGGCCATGATGTCACTGGTTGCTAAACACTAGGTGACTCTAGCAACTAGTGACCAGAAGTAGAGTCAGGTGGAGGCGAGGGTGGAGCTGAAACCAGTGCCCCTGCCTCCTGCATTCTGGACCTGCTAATTGCAGAACTGCATCCACTTGGTAAGAGGCTCGGGGTTACGGGCCCCAGACTCAGGGCTATAACCCCAATAGCCACCCCCTAGCAACGCCCCTGCTGTACACCCCAATTTTTTTGTAACATGTGAAAGATGGTGTTATGCCGAGTAAATTGATACCTAACATGTCATGCTGTAAAATTGCACATGCTCGTGGAATGGCAACAAACTACGGTATTTAACCACTTCAGGCCCGGAAGGATTTGCCCCCTTCCTGACCAGAGCACTTTTTGCGATTTGCCACTGTGTCGCTATAACTGACAATTGTGCAGTCGTGCGACGTTGTACCGAAACTAAATTGACATCCTTTTTCTTACCACAAATAGAGCTTTCTTTTGGTGGTATTTGATCACCTCTGCGGATTTAATTTTTTGCACTATAAACAAACAAAGAGCGACAATTTTGAAACACCTAATATTTCTTACTTTTTTTTGCTATAATACGTATCCAAAAAAAAAAAAATATAAGAAAACAAATGTATTCACCAGTTTAGGCCGATATATATACTTCCTCATATTTTTGGTAAAAAACGCGTATATTGATTGGTTTGCGCAAAAGTTATAGTGTGTACAAATGATGAGTATTCATTTGTGGCGTTTTCATTTTTTTTTTTACCAGTAATGGCAGCGATCTGCGATTTTTAGCAGGACAGCGACCTTGCGGCGGACAGATCGGACATTTTTTACACTTTTTTGGGACCATTGGCATTTATACAGCAATCAGAGCTAAAAATAGCCACTGATTACTGTATAAATGTCACTGGCAGGGAAAGGGTTAACCTATAGGTGGCGATCAAGGGGTTAGCTGTGTTCCCTCACTGTGTTCTAACTGTGTGGGGGCTGGGCTGCCAGGGTCATAAGAGATCTAGCTGATCCCGATTACAGGGATCAGTATATCCCTGTCATGCTGCCTGGCAGAACGGGGAACTGCCGTGTTTACATTGGCAGTTCCCCGTTCTTCTTCTGTAGTAGGCGATCGCGGGTCGCTGGCGGACATCGAGTCCGCCCGACCCACGGCCCCACTCAAGGAGTGCTCGGCGAGTACGAGAGCGTGCCGGCGGCGGCGCGCGACTGTGTGAATCGCCATTTATATACAGCGATTTGTGCAGCAGAGCCACTTTGCCGCCGTGTATACACGCGATACGGCCTGCAAGTGGTTAAAAATCTTCATAGGCAACATTTTGAACGACTTAACAGGTTACCTGTTTAGAGTTACACAGGAGGTCTCATTCTATTGCTCTTGCTCTGACGTTCGCAACGATACCTCACATGTGTGGTTCGAACACTGTTTACATATGCATGCGCGACTAACTTATGCGTTCACTTTTACGCACAAGCATGGAGGGATGGGGCACTTTAAATTTTTTTATTTATTTTATTTTACACTGTCCCTTTAATTTTTTTTTATCACTTTTATTCAAAAACTGATAAATAAATTATAATAAGTATATAAAAGTGATAATAAAAAAAAACACTTTTGATCAAAAAGACCCCAAATCTCTTCTTTATCTTTAAAAGCAAAAGATTTTAAAAAAATGTTCTCTTGCTTTAACAAAAAAAAGATCTTTTCTCGGGTGAACCGGCAGAAGCGGTAAGCCCCAGAAACACCAGCGAGCGGTGGGGGGGCGATTGGGTGTTGTTTGGGAGGATTTGTTCCCCTCCCGGCACTTCGGAAAGCTTTCCAGCAGCTCATGAGCCACTCAGCCCGCTTTCATAAGAATGTGTTGTGCACTCTGTTTGGATTGGTTGGAGGTGGATCTATCAGAATTTCCAAATCATAACGAATAGAACGAAATGAATTTCAGATGTTATGATTCAAAGATTCTGATGGACCCACCATATCCAACCCAAACACAATAAGTGTCCACCTCTCGATACTGGACATATCTGCTAATTGTGGGACTGCACCCATCTGGTAAGAGACTCGGAGCTATAGCCCCAATAGCCACCCCCTAGTGACACCTCTGCTACTAGCCTCATGTAACATGTTCCCAGTCTCTTACTGTCTTCTGCAGCATATCCTCAGCCAACAATGTACCCTGTCCTCACTCTCTGACCCTCATTTCCTCTAAAAGTTCCACAGTTTCTGATAATCCTCGCAAACATTTCCTATATTGAACATTATGTGCTGTCCTTTGGGGATGACAGGGGTCGCATTTGAGGCCCCTTAAGCTCATAAGTTGACAACCTGTTAGGAAACCGGATGCATCTGGCCCTGTGTGCATTGCGCGCACCTGTGCGCGCTTGCACGCATCTGTGCGCGTCGTGCGCGCACCTGCGCCAAAACGGCCTATTTAAACAGACAGCACCCTGCAGCAGGTGCTGCCCATTCTACAATGTTCTGGTGTCCTGTGACCCCCTGTATCTGCTCTAAGAAGACTTCCTGTGTTTGTGACCCTGGCTTTACCTTGGACTTGTTGCTTTCTGCCTGCCCCGACCTCCGGCCTGTCTATGACTATTCTCTTGCCTGACCCCATTGTACCTCTGCTGCCCGCACGTTACCGACCCTGCCTGCACCCCGACCATCCGCTTGCCTGATCCTCCTGTACCGCACTGCCAGCCTGTTACTAACCTGGACTGCACAACCACTCTTCTGCCAAGCACAAGCTCCAGTGGACCTTCACCCACCACCAGGGACCAAGTCCAGCCCTCGTGCCCCCCCTGTGCTCCAGAACTCCCTGTCTGCTCTACCAGGGGTTCTCAAACCAGGGCCGTAAGAGAGGTTGCCCCCTGCATAAGTCAGATTCTACCATCAGGTATGTGACACAACCAATGTTTTAAAGACTCATGTTCCATGGATATAAAAGTGGGACAAGTTGGAGGAGAAAAGGCAAGAGGGCTTCAGGTTCCAAGGATGGTCCTGTCCAACCTTCCTATGAAATACCAGCAGGAACTGGATGTGTTCCAGGGCAACAGATTGTGAAATATTAATATTTTTAATAGATAGGCCATGAGTAATTACACGGTACACAACATGACCCAGGAAGTAGACACTGAAACACCGGTTACAAAAAGCAAACATTTAATGGTAATATTTGAGATTTATATGTACTAAACCAACACTTGGGCAATAGCTGCATTGTCCTGCTGTTTGAGAGCAAAGGTTGGCTCGGGAGTTAGCAGAAGGAAGACTGTGGTGCATGCTGGGAGATATTGCACAAACATTGATGGTTTTATGCTTAATTGAGCCTGTGCTGAAGGGTTTATATTGCCAACGACTGCCAACTTCTGAACAGGGAATAGATGTATTATGTACTAATGATATTGATGTGCTCATCAATTATTCCTATTACTTGGGAGCCATTTTTAAGTCTATTTTTATGTAAGTGTTGTGATATGTTTTGAGTAGAGATGAGGTTGGGCCTCATTACCTCTATCCGAACTTCCACTTCAGACTATTTTGTAGTCCAATCATTCCCTGCCCTGTAGCACATACAGAATAAACAAAGGGCTGGTGAGGTCATTGCCTTTATGACGTGGCAAGCACCTGATGGACTAGAGCAATGGTCTCCAAACTATGGCCTGGGGCCTTGATGCTGCCCTTTGCTTGCCTTTATCGAGCACTTGGGGCACTTTTATCTCGACTGAGATCAACAATGGGGCACTATTCCTCCCACTGACATCAATGGTGGGGCAATATTCCTCCCGCTGACGCCAATGATGGGGCACTATTCCTCCTACTGACCCCAATGATGGGGCACTATTCCTCCCACTGACACCAATGGTGGGGCAATATTCCTCCCACTGACACCATTGATGGGGCACTATTCCTCCTACTGACCCCAATGATGGAGCACTATTCCTCCTACTGACACTAATGATGGGGCACTATTCCTCCCACTGACCCAAATGATGGAGCACTATTCCTCCTACTGACTGCGGGGAACCCTGGAGGGGTGAGTGCAGGGGGACTGTGGAGGGGGTGAGTGTGGGGGACCCTGGAGGGGTGAGTGCATGGGGACCGCAGAGGGGCTAAGTGCAGGGGACCATGGAGGGGCTCAGTGTGGGGGACCATGGAGGGGCTGAGTGCGGGGGACCATGGAGGGGCTTAGTGCGGGGGTTTGTTTGCCCCCCAAAAAGTTTAGCACCATCCGGTACTGCTCCATAGTAGAGGCATGTATGATAATGGATAGATAGAGGGCAGGTGAGCCTGGAGGGAGCCCACCCCTCCTTAAAGGCACAGGGGTGCATTGGACACCCAACATATAGCACAATGTCAGCAAAGGTGTCCACTGCGTCCCCTCACCAATGTTCCAACAGTCGAAACAAATGACCACTGCCCCCACCTATAACTGGCCTTCGCAGCAAGGATGCCCTTCCATGTGCTCCCTGCTGCGAATGCCAGTTATAGGCATGGGCAGTGGCCATTTTTTTTGTTAATATTATAGCAAGCTAGCTCAATGTAGCCGTAGAGCTACCAGCTAACTACGATTATATAAGACATATTGATCAGTCCCGCACTCACCACCATTACAACAGAACTGGAATATAAAATATTGATAACGGTTCTAACCTTACCTTATTTTAACAATAATAGCCACTTAATATTGGGATTTTCAATCAACAATATCCAGTAAAAATAATTTGCACAGTTTTTATTTTGTACAAAATATTACAATGTGGAATGAATAACATAAAAGTAGAATGCCAACAAAATACAATGTATAATACCTATACATAAATGTGTGTGTCTCTGCTTCTGTATACCAACTCTTACATGTTAATGGAGGTTTGTTAAAGTAATATAGCATAAGCATCTTATACACATACAAAAACCATATATAATCATACTGACCCACTCACAACATGTGTTTTTGTATAAGTATAAGATGGTTATGTTATATTATATTAACAAACCTCCTACAAGCAGTGTGTTACCAGCTGGATCACCAGGCATAAATAAACATTAAAGATCCTAAAAAAGCCCCCACTATTAAAGATTGGCAACCTATTACATTTTTTTTTTTGACAACTTTAATGCCAATGAAGACAAAAACAGGAATGTGAGATAAACCAGAAAAGCTCTCTGTGCCATGACATCCTCATATTCTTGATGGAGCTAGCCCACTTTTTCACTATTTTTACAAAAAAGGATGGCGTGTTTAGAGATCTTTTTAGGCTTGGCATGCATAAATCATCTTAGGAATATCTGAACACAACCATAGCAATATTTGCAGTGAGAGACAGCAAGAATATGTCAATTAGAAGACCAATTTTTTCAATAAAAAAAAGTTGGAGTTAAAAAATGACAGATCAAAGTAAAATCAATATTCACAAAAATATTCTACATTTTGCTGTGTAGTTGATTAACACTCAAAACCAAGGACCAACATTTTTTGGGGCCATTTTGGGACTGCCCCTTGACATCAAAGGCATCCACTAACTCTACATATTATGTGGCTCTGTATGGTCCTAAGCTGAAACTCTGATCTTTTTAGTCTCTCTCTCGCAAGGAGCAATGCAAATTTTATAGCAACAGTCTCCAAAATGCAACTTTTTCAAAATGTCCACCAACCCCTCCAAAAAGACTTTCTTAAAGGAAGCAGATGAGAAGTAGAATATGACAGGATCCAAGGATGCATTGAAGGTACTCAGGAGCAGAGCGTAGACTCTCCATTCTGGACTATCACCTTGGAAAAACCCTACAACATGTGATAAATTATAGGGCATGAAACAAAGAATGAAATTAACGAGGGTGACCGCCACTAAACAGATGGCTCTAATTCTTCTCTTTTTCTCTAGGCGAGGCTGAGATAAGAGGATCTTGATGAAGTTGAAATAACAGAAGACGGTGATCATAAATGGGATGAGGAAGAGAAGCAAGCTCATTTCTAGCCTCACCGGGAGTAGAATTTTGAGCTGTGCTGGTGAAAACGTATTGTAACACATTGTTTTGTTTTGTTCCGTCATATTATTAGGAATAGCTTGCTCCACGATGTACACAATACTGCAGTGAACAGATCCGATGAACCAGATGAAGAGGCTACCAAGCACAGGGTAGACGGGTTTCCGGAAAAGTGTGTATTTGAATGGAAAGGCAACAACAAGATACCTCTCCACGCTGATGGCCATGAGGAATAGAGAGGTGATGTAAATGCTGCTAAAGTACATAAAGGATGACAAAGGACATAAAACATACGGCATATTCCACTGCATGCCAGATGCTGCTTCCAACATGCGGAAGGGAAGAAACATCAAAAGTAGCAAATCGGAAATGGTCAGGTTGACCAGCAGGATGTCCACTGGTAGGACTCCTTGCCTAAATTTTTTAATGAGCGTACACAGGGCCACTATGTTCAGAGGAAGTCCTGTTACAAATGTGGAGATGTAGACGAACAAAAAGAGGGCATCCGACCCCGGAAAATAGGACATGATGGTGGAACTTAATATTGGTGATGTTGAATTTTGCCGAGTCCCGTGTTGATTTGTTTTTGAGCTGGAGGCTTCTTAAGTATACTAAAAAAAAATTTAAATAATCAGGTCACTGACGAGGGCTACAAGTAGTTTGAGATTTTTTTTTGTGCTGAATCTTTTGTTGTTTAAACTAAGTAGCTAAAAAAAAAGCTTCCCCAGCAAAGTAGACCTTAGATACTCACCTCTCCTGCTGCCTTCTCCACCAGTCTCTGCAGTTGTGAAAAGAAATCACCCGGTGAAGAATCTTTGGGAACTACTGTTTGTTGATACTTATTAGAAATAGCTCAAGCCTGATAAACTTGGTCTTTATTATCATTACTATGTAACCAAGTGTCTGGCTTATTAAGCTATTTCTATACGGCTATAATATTAGTCTTATCACACTAATACCGGGCTTAGTATACATTAAATGTGGATGTTATAATGATAAGACAATATTGAGGTCATGTGACCTTGCTGTTGGTCATAAATAATCCGTACAAAGTGATTTATTGAATTCTTTATTAATAAGTAAATTGAGATACCAAGCAAATTAGTAATAAGTAAATTGAGACAGCAACCTGCCGGGCTTCCACCTGCTAGGCTTTCCATCTCCTCCCACTCATGCATTGCCTACCTGGGAATTCCAGTCCTCATACACACTTTTTGCCCAGGTGTTGGGGAAATTGCATATTTAATATTCCTCATTAAGGGTGGCCTCACAAATATCTATTATAGTCTCTAATATCCTGGTTACCTTGCATGACTCAACTTATTGGCATTTGAACTGCCTTATATGGTCAAGCTAGCCCCCTCTCCTCAGGAATACAAAGGTCATATTGTTGCTTACAGGGTGTTGGCTGGGGGTGGGCTTTTCCCTTATACAAGTTCTATATTACCACAGCAAAACCTATATGAGTCAGTCTCACCAAGAACAGCCATGAGGCACGTGTCTGGTCCTGATCCCCTGTGCCATGTCAGAGACTCCATGGCTATGGAAGCAAACACCTTTAGTTAAGTATTCTTGATATTTTCTTTATCTTTATCTGTATCTGTCATTACTTGTAATAAATGTTATATTTTTAAGTATTTGTGTGATCTCTCTTTGTACATATCGAACACAACCCCAAAAACGTGACAAGAGACCAGGACATATTAAATCACTGCCCTGTCCAAGTAAAGGTCCACTAGCTATGCACTATAGCAGGGTTTCTCAACCAGTGTGCCACGGAACCCTGGTGTGCAGTGAATAGTCCCCAGGTGTGCCACGACAAATAGCCCCACTGATGGCCAGTTGGTTAAGCCTGGTTGTTACAGCGGTGCTGGTTTGCTGTCTAAATCTCACTTCTCGCTGCCACAGGCATTCAGAAAGCTATGCGGGCCTCCCGACCACATCTTGCCAACTGATGACATCATCAGTTGCTAAGGGCGGGTTGGGCATACACAGGGGCTTGCTGTGATGTGTGAGCCACGGGTCCGGGAGACGCTGGCTGGCACGCTTTTCCCCAAGGGAGGTGAAGCAGTGCGTGAGGTCCACGAATTGTACATATAATTTTCCTACATGTATTTTTAATAAGTTTAATTGCAGGCATGGTGAATGCTTTTTTTTAATGCAATATATACATAAGATATGTGATTTTTAATTACTTTATTATTGTTAATGGTAACTAAACCTCTTTGACTTCTTCTGCACTTATTTTTTTTTTTGAATGCTTGCACATTGCTCTGCTGTAGTTTGATCGCAGTGCAGGTGTAACGCAGGATACCCATGGTTTTCATGTGCGTTTGCTTTGGTTTCCCATAGACTTCTATTAGGTCCCTCATTTTTGGTGTGCTTTCAGAAAACGAACCAAAAATTTAAGACATAATAGAAGTTTATGAGAAACCGCGGGTGTCTTGCGCTGTACCTGTACATCGCAGCAGTTGTATGAACAAACCCCAGGACCTATGTTGACAGGTGTGAGAGTGCAGATGTATGGCCCTGAATACAGAGATTGTGCATTCGGGGACCACTCACCAGCACTGCACAGATTTTTTCAATTAGGACCTGCGGCTGTGTTTGTACAACCCCTGCATCTCCATAGAGTAACAGGCCGCTCCATCGGCATAAACAAACTACTCATTCACACTTTATGGGCCAGAGAACCTGTGTGAAGGAGCCCTAAATTTTTCACAATACTTTTTTACAATTTTACATTTTTTTTACATTTTTGTTATTATTTTTTCCAATTTTTTTATTCCATTTTTTATAATTTTTTTTAAACAAATTATTTTATCTTTTTTTTTTCTATACAATGTATTAGTGTTTTTTTTTCCTTTTTACACACTTTCATTATTTTTTACAATTTCTTATTCTTTTTTTTCAAAAACTTTTTAAATGATTTTTTACATTTTTTTTCACAATGGGACTTGGACACATATCCTATAACATAGTTTACTGTGCTTCAGTTATAAGTGATCACAGTCAGTGATCGAGGGGGCACACAGGGGGGGGGGGACTCGGGCAGCAGGATCAGATCATGGATAGGAGGGGGTGATTGGTTCTGGGAAAGGGGCAATTACAGGAATTGATATGCTGATTGATGACCATGATCCAATTCCTATTGCTGCGTGGGCCCCCCTGATGAACTGATGGGTCTTGGGCCCCCTACAGGAGGACTGGTGGTACTCCCATATCAGCAGCCCTGTGTGGTGTCCTCAGTTCATATGTCTCCTCCCTACAGTCTCTTGCTGCCCTTCCTTCTACATTCAAGGGTCTCTTTTTCTCCCCAAGGACTTTCAGTAAAGTGACCAATTCTTGTAGTTTTTCATTTTTAATACTTATTTTAATTTTAATGATCGATGGTAATATTTCACCTTTATTTCTGTGTGCCCTTATTCAGTGGAACAGTCATGGTGATGGAGTATGGTGACCTGAACTTGCAACAATGCCAAGCATTGCACCAGTTACTGGAAGACTGAGCAGTGGTGAACGGACATGTTCGGAATTGGGGAATCTTGCAGATTGTGCTCTCATTTTTCCCATTGGTAAGTAACAAAAAAAATCAAACCACAGGCATGGAATCTAGATTACAGCAACTGTTTCCTTAGAGGTGTTTCCTCAGAGGTACTATCCACAATTATCCCAACAAAAGCGCCCACCATGTACAAAAGAATTAATTCAGCAAACTGCAAACCTCTACAGAGGTAGACATAGTAGGACTGTTGTGTTGAAAACCTATTGCTCCCCATTTATACGCGTAGATATACTCAAATCTATGGATACAATCAGCATTTTTTGCTAGAAAATCACGGTCACTCAATGACATCATTTACATGTCCATGTATGGTCGGTGACATCATAAGGGGGTGGGTTTTCCAGGTGACATCATTGGGTGACCCCACCCCTTATTACATCATTGATCATATATGGATGTGTCCATGCATGGGCAATAACATCTCCGGGTGATAGTATCTCCAGATGATCTCACCCCTTCGTTTATTTTAGCAGTAAGGGAGGGAGCAGAGCGTCAGTAGGTAGGAGCCAGGCAATGAGGGGTCATGCCAGTGTTTTTTATTTTTTCTCATGCGGGTCAGCTGGCAGCGCACATTGTGATGTACTGTACATGAGGAGACATTTTTTTTCCAATAAAAGACTTGTCAAAAGCCCTCATTCACATATGGGGAGGTCAGGATCTGGGGGCTCCCTTGTTAAAAATTCCTTCCTGATCCCCCGAGAGGCAATCAGATTTTCCTTGGATCAACTTTACCTATAAATGTTAGTACCCAGTTATGTTATGTACATTAGGGAAAAATCCGTTTTTAAAGCAATCTACTGTGCTGGCCAAAACCACCTCTGGGGGGAGTCTATTCCACATTTTCACAGCTCTTACTGTGAAGAAACCTTTCCGTAACACTTCTAATCATTTAAATAAAAGAACAAACTGGGCTTTCATTTGTTGATACTATCTTGCAAAAAATATATATATATTTTTTGCCATCCATAGACAAAAAACATAACAAAACAAGGTGTTTATTTATATTTATTTTAATCATCAGAAAGTAATAATTATATTCTATAATTTGTCCTGTTTAAAACTACACTAAAATTATGATTCTGGTACAAAGCATTGAAAAGTTATTTACAGATAAATTGAAGACAATTTTTCTGATTTTGCACTTGTTTAATCTCTGATAAACATTTAAAATGTTTTTATTTCATAAGATCAATGAATAAAAATGAGAATAAAACAATTAAGTGTTAAATATAAAAAAAAAAATACTTGTTCGAAAAATAGAGATAAACAAAAAAAAAAAATCTTTAGGTTAATAGTTTAGGGGGAAAGGGGAAAACACATTCAATTAAGGCTGGTTGGTGTAAAAAAAGGAGTTAAATAAGAATATGTAACTTTGTTTTACTTTTTAGGTTTCTTTTACTGACATTATATATGAATTGAAGCCCATCAGATTGATATAATTAAAGAGATACAAAAGTAACAATGATACTTTGTATCTCCCTGTCCTGGCTTCTGAACATTGTTTATAAACACTGTGTTATATGGTTCATTTTTTAAAAAGCAGCAGCTTCTACAGCAATGGTATTTACACAGCAACAGTCAGGTTGTCATTTTGACAGCCAGGCATTGACAGAAAGTGCGGGGGGTTGGGGGGGGGGGGGGGGAGGGCAGAAGACCGACTACTACAAAAGGCCTTGGATTAGGCTTTTTTTAAGTATGTGTAGCATGCCTGCTGTCTCCAACTGGTCAACAAGTGTACAATTGTAATTATACGTCCAGTCAAAACATTCTTTTTATAGGATGGGGAAGGATTAGAATGGCTGTCGGGATTTCTACTGCTTTGCTGCCTTGGAGGGATTTCCCCTCACCAAGGCCCCTTTTATGTGGGCCAGATCAAGTTTTTCTCAATAGGGGATCTGCCTGTTGATCGCCAACTAAGCTGAGCAGCCAGATGATGGGTTTGTGTCTGCTCCGCTTATGCAGAGCAGACACGGGCACAGCCCACTCTCCTCTATGGGTAGTTGGATGCAAACTGGACCAGCTGCCCGTTTAATCCAACTGCCCTCTGATCTGGCCAGATGGAAGAGAACAAATTCCCTTTTGTCCGTTTTTGCCAGATCAGATTGAAGGTAGCCAGGTGTAAATGGATACAAGTCCATTTACATTCGACTGCCCATAGAGGATAATGGAAGGTCCGGTCAGGTGGAAAAACTGACAGGTTGACCTGATTTGACCTCTTGCCTGAAAGGGGCCTTACTGTCACAATGGCAATTGCCAGACAGGCACTGACAGAAATAAAAAGCTGACATGGATTCTAACCTTCCCTTGCTTTATTTAAAAGAAAAACCTAACATATTTTTTATCTGTTCTCCAGTTCCTGTTCCTCGGTTCACAAGAGCAGCCCCACCCCCCTATCATTTAGAAGCCCCATTGGGATACCACCAGTACATATATCAGTCATTACCCAAAAACATCTACTCAAGGTATCATCGCAATCAGGCTTTCTGGGTTTCCATCAGTCCTGGATAGCATGGAAAACCATCCAGCATCCCCAAACTTTATTACTCTTTCCAAATGTAAAAATAAAAAAATATTTTGGCTGGCTGGACATACATTTTTATGTAGTACTGTGTTCCTATTTACTCATATGGTTGAAGATATAGTTATTATGTTCAGTGTCTTTGCCTGGTTTGGACGTTCTTTTTCTAAAAATAGATGAAAAAGGTATTCTTTGAAATACTATATTTTTGCTAGTCTTGATAAAATTCCTTAAGAACTCTCCCAGACATGCAAAGGAAGATGAGATGATCCACAAAATGGGTGGAAGTGTGGGGCAGAGAAGTTTCTTTGTGCCATGACACCCTCTCATGCTTGATGGGACCCATTTTTTTTTTCAATTTTCTCAAAATAGACTTCAAAGATGTGGTGGAAAATTTAAAGGCCTTCTTGTGCTTGGTATGCATAAAAAAAAATCTCAGAAATATTTAACTACAGGCATAACAATATTTGTGGCAGGAGGTAGGAATAATATGCCAACTAAAAGCCCTAATCCTTTGTGTAAAAACAAATCTAACATTTACCATTAGGAAAAAAAAATTAACGACTGACCACTTTAAATACAATATTCAGAAAATAAATCTGCATTCTGCTGTGTAGTTGATCAAATCAAAACCAAGAAAAAACATTTCATGGGACTGTCCCTTGATATCAAAGACATCCACTAACTACACATATTTTTGTTGGCCATTTTTTTTCAAAATATACTTTGAAGATGTGGTAGAAAATTTAAAGTCCTTCTCAGAAATATTTAAATACAAGCAGTATTTGTGGTTAGAGGTAGGAATAATATGCCAACTAAAAGCCCTAATCTTTTGTGTAAAAACAAATCTAACCATTACCATTAGGATAAAAAAATTAACGACAGACCACTTTAAATACAATATTCAGAAAATAAATCTACATTTTGCTGTGTAGTTGATCACATCAAAACCAAGGAAAAACATTTTATGGGACTGTCCGTTGACATCAAAGACATCCACTAACTACACATATTTTTTGTGTCTCTGTATGGTCCTAAGCTGAAACTATGATCTCTTTAGTCTCTCTCTCGCAAGGAGCAATGCAAATTTTATCACAACATTTTCCACAATGCAACATTTTCAAAACGTCCACCAGCCCCTCCAAAAAAACTTTCTTAAAGGAAGCAGATGAGAAGTAGAATATGAGGGGATCCAACGACGCATTGAAGGTACTCAAGAGCAAAGCGTAGACTCTCCATTGTGGGCTATCGCCTTGGAAAAACCCTATAATATGCGATAAATTATAGGGCATGAAACAAAGAATGAAATTAATGAGGGTGACCACCGCTAAACAGATGGCTCTTGTTCTTCTCTTTTTCTCTAGACGAGGCTGGGAGAGAACGATCTTGATGAACTTGGAATAGCAGAAGACAGTGATTAGAAATGGGATGAAATAGAACAGAAAACTAATTTCAAGTCTCACCGGGAGTAGAACTTTGAGCTGGGCTGGTGAAAATGTAGAGTAGCACACCGTACTGTTTTGTTCCGTCATATTGCTGGGAATAGTGTGCTCCACGATGTACACAATACTGCAGTGAACAGATCCAATGATCCAGATGAAGAGGCTACCCAGCACAGGGTAGATTGTTTTCTGGGCAAACTTGTATTTGATAGGAAAGGCAACAGCAAGATACCTCTCCACGCTAATGGCCATGAGGAAGAGAGAGGTAATGTAAATGCTGCTGAAGTACATATATGCCGACAAAGGACATAAAACATACGGCATATTCCACTGCATGCCAGATGCTGCTTCCAACATGCGGAAGGGAAGAAATGTCAAAAGAAGCAAATCGGAAATGGTCAGGTTGACCAGCAGGACGTCCACTGGTAGGACACCTTGTCTAAATTTTTTAATGAGCATGCACAGGGCCATTATGTTCATGGGAAGACCGGTTACAAATGTGGAGATGTAGACAAACAAAAAGAGGGCATCCGATCCAGGAAAATAGGACATGATGCTTCACTCAGAACTTAATAACGATGGTGTTGAATTTTGCCAAGTCCCTTGTTGATTTGGTTTTGAGCTTGAGGCTGCTTAAGTATGCTGAACATCACACATTAAAAACAATCAGTTCACTGACAAGATCTACAGTTGGATTTTTTTTTTGTTCTTCACCTTTCTGTTCTTAAAACTAGTACCTAAAATAAAGCTGCCACAGCAAAGTAGACCTTAGATCAGGGTTTCTCAACCAGAAACTAGGCTGAGTGTGTGCTGCCTGTGGAAGAAGCCCCGAATAAAAAAAAACGATCTCCACAATGTCATTGAATTTGATAAATGAGTAGACCAGGGTTTCTCAGCCAGGGATACCCTAGGGTTCCTCTAGAGCAGGGGTAGGGAACCTGCGGCTCTCCAGCTATTGTAGAACTACATTTCCCATCATGCTTCTGGGAGTAATTGTATCCATTAGCCTTGCAATGCCTCATGGGAAATGTAGTTCTACAACAGCTGAAGAGCCGCAGGTTCCCTACCCCTGCTCTAGAGGTTGCTAGGGGCTTCTTGGGCAATGAGCAATTTCTGCCCCTGAGATAAGTTCCCACTGACACCATTGATCTTTTTAGGTATCCCTAAGAGGGTAATTCTTCCCAATGCCCACAAGTATAAGGAACATTCTTCCCACTGCCACTCACACTAATGTATTATGAGCTATATATAGTCATTTTTAGCAAGTTCCCTGAGATCGGAAAGTTATTTCAAGGGTTCCTCTGTGTTGAAAAGGTTGAGAAAGGGTGCCTTAGACACTCACCTCTCCTGCTGCTTGTTCCACCGATCTCTGCAGTAATGAAAAGAAATTGCCCGAAGAAGATTCTCCGGAAACCACCACTTGTTGATAGTAATATTTGTACTTGTTGATAGGTATTGGAATAGCGTAAGCCTTATAAAGTTATATTTATCATTACTATGTATCTATGTAACCATATATCCTGCTATTTAGGCTATACTGCCTTAATTTTAGACTTAGCACACTAATACTGGGCTCAATGTTCATTAAATGCAGATGTTACAGTGATAACACAGTACTGCGATCACAGTGACTGGCTATACATGATCTGTATAAGGTGATAAATTGAAGTCTTTGTTAAAAAGTAAATTGTGATACCATGATAGCATTTTTCTGGACTTTCCTCCTACCAAGCCATGACTTTCTGTCTCCTCCTGCATTGACTACCTGGCAATCCTAGCCCTAACCTACACTTGCTACACAGAACATATTGAAGCACTGGGCTGTCCTGGCAAAGGTCAACTATTGAATGGTAATCTCCAGCCACAGTTGAAGGATCCAGTCATTTACAAGGGACCTTGTATATGGCTTCCTCAATCCAGAAGTCTCCTCATTACAGCTTCTCACTCCTTTTGCATTCAAGGAGCTCTTTTGCTCCCCAGGGAGATTTTTAATACTTTACCTGGACTTGTCATTTTTAATTTTACTTTTACGGGTAGCAGTTTTCCCAAACCTTTCCAATTCCTGTATTGGCAGTTTTTTCCTTTTTTCATTTTGATTTTTTCCACCATCAACAAATATTACTTCAAAAGGGCCAGCCATGTACAAAATGACTTTACATGTACCAATAAGGGAAATAGTTTACCATATTTATACGACTTTCCACCATTTGTAAATACTGTTAATGTAAATTTATATATAACATATGGTTCAAGTTGTATAAAATTGGCAAACAACTTTCCTTATTGGTACATTAGTCCTTTTGTACATGATGGGGGGCTCTTTTCATGTTCCCATTGGTAAAATGGTAAGGAAGATTAAGATTACAGTTTGTTTTCGGAAGACCGGCATTGTTGCAAGATCAATGTGGGAGAATTGTTTCAACAAGCTGCACAGAGATACATCAAAGCAAAGGAAAAAGTAAGTCAAAAACAAAATCTCTTCTGTAAAAGAATTTTTTTAATTTGTGTTGCTTTTTTTTTTTTTTTAATATACGAATGATAACACAGTAGATTTAGAAATAGTAGGACTATGTTAGAAAACCTGTTGATCCCCGTTTATGTATGCATGTATGCTCCAAATCTGAGGATATCAAGTTGTTTTTTTTATTAGTAACAAAGCAGAGTGCTATTAGATGTATTTTAAGGTTTGGTTCACTTTTATGCGTTTTAGGAACACATATAAAATGCGCAATTTTACAAAAAGGTCAGGGATTTTTTTCCCTGCATCTCAAAGGGAAAGAAGTCCCCAGGGATGACCGATGTTTATGAGCTGGGAGCGCACTCACTGCACGCTCCCAGCACAAAGACCAAACTGATGAAGACAACACTCGATCCTAACCCATGAACAGTAGCAGGCTATTATAAAGGGTTTAAGACAAGAAAATAATACATATATGTATTGTTATTTTTTTTTTAACCACTTGCTGACCCAGTGTTTTTCTGACATTTGTTGCTTACAAGTTAAAATCTGTATTTTTTTGCTAAAAAATTACTTAGAACCCCCAAATGTTATATATATATCTTTTAGCAGAAACCCTAGAGAATAAAATGGCGGTTGCTGCAATATATTATGCCACACTGTATTTGCGCAGCAGTCTTTCAAATGCAATTTTTTGGGGAAAAAATACATTTTAATGTATTAAAAAAAAACAAAACACAATAGTCACTCTATTTTTTTTATAATGTGAAAGATGATGTTACGTCAAGTAAATAGATACCTAACATGTCATGCTTTAGAACTGTGTATGCGTGTGGAATTGCGACAAACTATGGTACTTCTCCATAGACGACGCTTTAAAATTTACAGGTTACCTGTTTAGAGTTACAGAGGAGGTCTAGTGATAGAATTATTGCTCTCACGCTAATGATCGCGGCGATACTTCATATGTGTGGTCTGAACACCGTCTACATATGCGGGCGCGACTTACGTATGCGTTTGCTTCTCAGCGCAGAGGGATGGGGCACGTTACTTTTTTTTTTCTTATTTGTTTTACCTTTGATTTTTACACCTCCCCTTTGTTTTATTTTTTATTTTTGCACCTCCCCTTTATTTTATTTTTTGTTTTTATCACTTTTATTCCTATTACAAGGAATGTAAACATTCCTTGTATTAGAAATAAGCATGACAGGTCCTCTTTATTGAGAGATCTGGGTTCAAAAAGACCCCAGATCTCTCATTTACCTTTAAAAGCAAATGTTAAAAAAATGTTTTTTGACACTTTGACACAAAAAAAAAAAAAATCATCTCTTTAAGCCCAAGAACCAGAAGTGAGGTCGCTCCGGTCCTCCAAGGACATAGAGCTGAGTGGGGGCACCTCTTCCGCCGCCTAAAGTGATCACGCAGCGAAGCTGCCAGATTTTATCTGAAAGCCGGCTGCCTAATGGAAAAAAAAAATACCGGGGTTATGGCTTCTAGCTGCAGCATATTTACAGTTAGGTGGTCGGCAAGACGGGGCTTTCTTTTGGTGACTTTGTCTTGCAAAAACCATTTTATTTTTTTATGCAATTCATAGACAAAAAAGTAACAAAACAAAAAAAAAATGCAAACGCTGATTGGTGTTACTTTATTGTTAATATAGATTTAAAAATATATAAATTTTATGCTATAATTTGTCCTGTTTAAAATGGCAGGATGATTCGGGTACAAAGTATGGCAAAATTATTTACAAATTAAAAAAGGTTTTTTTTTTTTTGTTTGTTTATTTGCAATTTCCAAATGCTACACTAAAACTATGAACAAAATGGATAAAATAAAAAAATAAAAGAAAACAAATTTTTATAAATATAGAAAATAATTGAAATATTTAAGAGGAAAAGGGGGTACATCAATGATTAGTGTAAATCACATTCTAATAATAAGGGGTTAAACAAGAACACATTTTAGCGACTTCTCAGGTTGCTTTAACTGACATTATACGCAGATGGAAGCTCATCCCTTTAGGGATTGTTCACACTAGGTATGGTAGGAATGCACTGGGCAATGTCCCACTGCAAGACAGGGCAAAAATAATTAATTCATAAATTAATAAATCGTGGTTATTGAAAATTTTTAATCACTTCCTGTCTGGTGAAACCTTTGCCACTTTGACAGCTAGAAAGGGGAAATCGGTTCAACTGAGCCCATGATAGCAAAAAAAAGCTGAAAGAGTTTCCAACACTTTCTCACTCTGTCCAAATCTAAAAATAAAAAAATATGTATTTTTGGCTGGACATACATAGCTTTGTAGTAATGTTACAATTTGACCATGCAGCTGAAGTTGTAGTTCATATTCATATTCAGCGTCTTTGCCTTGGTTTGAAGGATCTTTTGCAAAAACAAATTAGAATGTCCTCTTTGGCATGCTGTATTTTTGCTGTAAAGACTTCCAGGCTTGGTAAAATCCCTTAACGACTCTCAAGGACAAGCAAAAGAAGGTGGGAAGATCAGATTAAAGGGATGGGCCTGCTGGGTAGGAAAGCGTCTTTCTGCCATGATGCCCTGTTGTTTTTGATGGAGCCCACATTTTGTTAACCTCAGAAATATCTGAATACAGGCATTGCAACTAAAACTAGGAAGAATAGGCCAACTAAAGGCCTAAACTTTGGTGGTACCACAAATAGAACCTCTCCTGTAATGAGGGACTTCAAATGTACCAAGGATGAAGAATATCAATCCACAACTCAATATCTATATATAAAAAAAAAAATTACAATCTGTCATTATTGGCGATCTACCACATTCTACCGCAGCCTTTTTCAACCTTTTTAACACAGAGGATTCCTTGAAATAACTTTCCAGTCTTAGGGAACCGCTACTAAAAATTACTATATCTACACCTAGTGATACATTAGTGTGATGGTCAATGGGAAGAATGCTCCTTACACTTGTGGTCATTGAGAATAATTACCCCCTTACAGATAGCTAAAAAGGTCAGCGGTGTCAGTGGGAATTTATCTGAGAGTCAGAAATTGCTCATTGCTCAAGGAACCCCTAGCAACCTGGGGAGGAACCCTAGGGTTCTATGGAACCCTGGCTTAGAAACCCTGTTCTACTCACTTATCTAATTCAGTGACATTGTGGGAATAATTTTTGATCCAGGATGTAATCCAGCAACCTATATTCTGCTGACAATCATTTAGAGGCTTCCCTTCATACAGTATCTCAAAAAAGTGAGTACACCCCTCACATTTTTGTAAATATTTTATTCTATCTTTTCATGTGACAACACTGAAGAAATGACACTTTGCTGCAATGTAAAGTAGTGAGTGTAGAACTTGTATAACAGTGTAAATTTGCTGTCCCCTCAAAATAACTCAACACACAGCCATTAAAGTCTAAACCACTGGCAACAAAAGTGAGTACACCCCTAAGTCCTCCTTAACTCATATGAGACCTCGTTATGGTCGAATGGGACAGGGCAAACCATAGCTGGACCAACCGATTTATTAGATGTACATGATATCAACAAACCCAATTCCCACAGAAGCAGTTTTTAACGTAGAATTCCAGCCTAATACTATCTGGTCTTAAAAATGTCCTCTTCCCACTCCTGCTTCCTATACTGCCTAACCTGTGTAAAAAAAGATCTGTAAACGTACCTACTTTTAGTCTGCACCGATCTGGTCAGTCCACTGTGTCAGTGAGCAGTGGTTGCAGGAAACAGGAGGGAGCACTCTACATGGGCTGGGAACTCTTGGACTCATTATGTCACATATAGGCTTCCATGTCCCAGCCATTGTTGGTGCTCCCTCCTTTGCCCTGTGTCCATTGCTGACTGACTCAGGGGAGCCAGAGGTGCAGATCACGTGACTGGACTGGACCAAAAACAGGTAAGTGCACACTTCTTTTTTTTTACACAGGTTAGACAGCATAGGTAGCAGGATCATACAGGGGACATTTTTTAGTGTTAGACTGGAATTCTACTTTAAGGCTTGACATAGAGTGTTGCCATAGATAATAAGCTGGATCATGTGGTGTTAAGTCATATGATATGAGTTTTATCTATGCACTTTATTGGTGATTTTTTTTTTTTTTTTTTGGTATGTCTTGGATTGTATTAAGGATGTAACAGTAAAAAGGTTGAAAAGAGGAAAGGATTTTCGCTACAATTGGCCAACCGAGGTGAATGAATGATAAGGAGCGGCCTCAGCCTACATGTCTCCAGCACATCATACACGTTGATGCATTTTGCCCCAACCACTGGGGCTTAGTTATAGATCCCATAGGGTGAAATGCATCAGGGTGTATGGTGTGGTGGAGACATGTAGGCTGAGATGGCTCCTTATCGTTCGTTCACCTAGGCTGGTTGGGAGTAGCGACAAATCCTTTGCTCTTACATTTACTAGCCCTCTGGGTCGGTATCAGGACAAGGCTGCACTCCATATTCAGGAACACAGTGATATGCTTTCACCTCTACTTTGAGCGGTGCCAAAAGCAATATAACAGGTGATCACTTTATTGGTGATTTTTTTTGGTATGTCTTGGATTGTATTAAGGATGTAAAAAGGTTGAAAAGAGGAAAGGATTGCCGCTACAACTGGCCAGCCCAGGTGATTGAATGATAAGAAGCGGCCTCAGCCAACATGTCTCCACCACATTATACCACATTATACATAAGTGGCCACCACATTATACACAAGAGGCCTCAGCCTACATGTCTCCATCACACCATACACCTTGATGCATTTCGCCCCGCTCAACGGTGCTTAGTCACCGGTTCTTATGACTAAGCCCTGGTGGGCGGGTAGAGATGCATCAGGGAGTATAGCGTGGTGGAGACATGTAAGGAAGTAAAGAAAAATGAGACATATACTGCAAGGAGTGGCACCTCATTCAATTATATGAGAGCACAAAAAGAAAAAAAGAGAAAAAGAGCGGACTTTTAAGGCTGCCACTAAAATCCCAAATAGGAAAGACACCAATAAGTCCGTTATTTATTTATTGGTAGTAGGGTATACGACCAATCCTTCACTTAGATATGTGGCCCTCACATCAGCCAGTCCTACTGCGGAGCCTGTGTCTCAGACGTATGCAACATACCAATGGTATATGTATCTTTATCGGAAAAGTGTATTCTATATCCCAATTTATGTACTCCCCCTTTTTTTTTTTTCTTTTTTCTTTTCCTTTTCTTTTTTTTTTAATGGAAACATTTGAATGTTTTTCTAATAAATATGTATTTTAACAACATGTAAGTTTTGGTGTCTTTCC
The DNA here is from genome assembly GCA_018402905.1 of Glandirana rugosa. Taxonomy (NCBI): domain Eukaryota; kingdom Metazoa; phylum Chordata; class Amphibia; order Anura; family Ranidae; genus Glandirana; species Glandirana rugosa. The sequence goes on from BLSH010528183.1 coordinate 388,023, forward strand.
TATTTGGGATTTGAGTGGTAGCCTTAAAAGTTCACTCTTTTTTTTTCCTTTTGGTGGAGACATGTAAGCTGAGGCTGCTCCTTACCGTTCAATCACCTGGGCTGGTTGAAAGTAGCGGCAATCCTTTGCTCTTAAATTTACTAGCCCCCTGGATTCGGATCAGGACAAACCTGCACCCCATATTCTGGGACACAGGGTTATGTTTTCACCTCTACTTTGAGTGGCTCCAAAAGCAATATAACAAGTCATAATAAAAAGATTGAATTGTGAACTAATAATCTTCCTTACTGGTAGATCTAAAGTCCTTCATTACAAGTAAGGTTCTTTTTGTGGATCCTTGTTTGGGATGGTACCTATGAAGAAGTGACTAATTACTTATTTGAATTTCACTTCTCTCTCATTTATGTTCTAATCATTTAGATACAATTAAATTCAACCATTACTATCGGGATGACATTTTTTTTTTTACTTTAAATAGAACTTTCAGGATCAGCGTCCAAAACCAACATTTGTTAGGGGAGTATTTGGGACTGTCCCTTGACGTCAAAGAAAGCTAACAACTCTATATAGTATGTGGTTCTGTATGGTCCTAAGATGAAAAATTCATCTCCTTAGTCTCTCTCTCACAAGGTGCAATACACATTTTATAGCACCATTTTCCCAAATGCAACATTTTTAAAACGTCCACCAGTCCTTCCAAAAAAACTTTCTTAAAGGAAGCAGATGAGAAGTAGAATATGATGGGATCCAAGGATGCGTTGAAGGTGCTTAATAGCAGAGCATAGATTCTCCATTGTGGACTATCGCCTTGGAAAAAACCCACAACATGTGATAAATTATAGGGCATGAAGCAAAGAATAAAATTAATGAGGGTGACCACCACTAAACAGATGGCTCTCATTTTTCTCTTTCTCTCCAGACGAGGCTGAGACAGGAGGATCTTGATGAAGTTGGCATAGCAGAAGACGGTGATCACAAATGGGATGAGGTAGAGAAGTAAACTCATTTCTAGCCTGACCGGAAGTAGAATTTTGAGCTGCCGTGGAGAAAAGGTATTGTAGCACGTCCTATTGTCTTCTGTCATATTGCTGGGGATAACGTGCTCCACGATGTACACAATACTGCAGTGAACAGATCCAATGAACCAGATGAAGAGGCTAGTCAGCACAGAGTAGATTGGTTTCCGGAAAAGTGCGTATTTGATAGGAAAGGCAACAGCAAAATATCTCTCTATGCTGATGGCCATGAGGAAGAGAGAGGTGATGTAAATGCTGCTGAAATACATAAATGCTGACAAAGGACATAAAACATATGGCATATTCCACTGCATGCCAGACGCTGCTTCCAACATGCGGAAGGGAAGAAATGCCAAAAGAAGCAAATCGGAAATAGTCAAGTTGACCAGAAGGATGTCCACTGGTACGACACCTTGCCTAAATTTTTTAATGAGCGTACACAGGGCCGCTATGTTCAGTGGAAGACCTGTTACAAATGTGGAGATGTAGACGAACAAAAAGAGGGCATCCGATCCTGGAAAATAGGACATGATGGTTTACTTTGAGCTTAAAATTGGGAAGTTTGAATTTAGTCAAGTCCCTTGTTGGTTTGTTTTGCTGCTTGAAGCTTCTTAAGCATACTGAAAAAAAGGAAATAATCAGGTCATTGATAAAAGCTACAATTAGTGTGAGAATTTTTTGTGTGATACACATTTCTGTAGGTAAATCAAATACCTAAAATAAATCTGCTACTGCAAAGTAGAATTTAGATACACAGAATGCACAAGACACTATATGCCCTCACCCTTATAAGGCAGTAGACACATAGAGAACCAATATGTAGCCACAGTTTTTTGAGGGACATATAGAAAAAAAAACACTGATAAGAAAGCAGACATTTTTATTGATTAACAATGTTAAAATCAAGAATAAGACTCTACAAGAGTCATTAAAAACGTGTCTGCCTTTAGGTTCACATAGATGTAATGATTTCAAAGAAAAATCCACATGTAAACTTGACGCGTTTCGAATGACCTTTGCCTGGAGTACATGTGCAAGTCCATAGCTACAGATCAGTTCTCTACGTGTACAGAACTTAGATACTCACCTTCCTGCTCCACCAATCTCTGCAGTAGTAAATGAATTTGCCAGCTGAGACATTTTTAGAAACCAACACAGGAGTGCTGGATTCAGCAGCTTGATTCTCTGACCTCCCGTTTCCTGTAGTAATATAAAGTCGGTGGGAGGAACCACTAAGTTAGTGGAAACTTTCAATTTCACACATTGAGCTTTTTAGGTAGTTTTTAAAAAATCTACTCTATTTTTATTTTGAGGCTGTGTTTTTTTGGGGTAATTTTTATGATATTTTAAAAGAAAAGTATGGGTTTAGGTAAAAAAAAAAAATACTCACCTAGGTCCCCTGCCGGCTCTAAGACCAAGAACTGAGTGATCAAACACTGATGATTGCTCAGTTCTTAGTCTTCACTGACTCTCTGCTCTGCCTCTCCAGCACTCACTGGAGTGCTGGGCTGTGGGGGAGGCATGAGTTGGAGTGGCTGCCTTGGGCTCTCAGTGCCTCGCAGAGAGGCTGAGTCAGCTGCCAGTCCAGGCATCTGGGTGGATCCTAACCTTATGATTGGGAGCTAACTGAATGGGCTCACATTCATGTGACCACTGTGAGAGCCAATCACTGTGGTCACCCGAATTAAAGTCAGAATAGAATGTCAGCTCTTGAGCATTAAAAGAGAAGTATAGATTTAGCAAAAAAAATTAAATAAATATATATATATATATATACACATACATACATACACTCACCTAGGTGGATGCAGCATTAATCAGATGCTGCATCTGTCCCTTGCTGGCCCTAAGACTGAGAACTTAGCAATTAAACACAGCACAGCTCCTCATCTTGAGGCTGCAGAGAGCTGGTGACTGTAAGTCACCGGCTCTCTGCTCTGCCCCTCCAGCTCTCACTGGAGCACTAGGCTGTGGAGGGGGTGGGAGCAGCTGGCTCAGGCTCTCAGTGGCTCACTGAGGGGCTTAGCCACCTGCTAGTCCAGGAATCTGGGTGGATCCTGACCATATGTTTGGGATATTTTCAGAGCCTGGACCGGCTCTGTGACGTCAGCCAACAGTAGGCTTTAGCAGGTCACAGGAGTGCATCACAAACTGCACTCCTGTGATCCATAGGGGAGGGACAGCCAAAAAAACTTTGGCTATACTTCTTCTTTAACGTATCTCATTTTTTGTATTTGATGGTTAGTTGTGCATTGCTATACATTAATTTTATATTTATTTTTTGCCACTTTTGTTTCCTTCTGTGAGGAAAATGTTTTTGAAATGATGAGTGTTATAAGGAGCCATTTTGAACAGGTCCAGGAGAGTTGAAATGAGCTTCTGTAACCCTCAGGTGCCATTAAAAGCCTATTTCAACCTTACTAACCTTGTCTCTATTGACACTAAAATGTCAACAATTCACTGAAATCTTACAAATTTTACCAAAATTTCAGGAATATAAACTTTCTCAATTTAGCTCATTCCTAGTACTGAATATTTCCTTATCTTTAGCTTTCAAATATGCACTATGAGTTGAGTCTTTCAGCTGTTTCACTGGTGTTTTATTTTGCTCCTTCCGGAGCAGTATATCCGGATTAATTTAAATTGGTATGGTTCAAACCTAATAAACGTTCTTCTTTATGATCATTGCTATGTACCTATCTATATAACTATGTATGTAGACTTAGTACACCCATCCACAGTGTAAATGTGGATCTTACAATGATAAGGCAGCAATGTGGTCACGTGAGGGTTATAAATGATCTGTACAAGGTGATACATTCAAATCTTTATTAACAGGTAAAAGGAGATAGTGTGACAACGGCCAGAACATTTTGGATGGCAGACCACACCAACAGCTGTGGGACTGGAATAACTTTTTCTTGCTCTAACTGACCAAGTCTAAGCCATATGCTAAAATCAGACTACTTAAATCCAACTATATCTGAGCACCGCAAATCAAAAACCCTATTAATTTTTAATTATCAAAGCAAACCCCCCTATCCATCCACAGCTCTATGCTTTATTATATTATGCTCAGAAATCCCTTTGAAAAACACCCCCTAGCATTTCTAGCCATGGCCACCTTGAGTAGGGCAAATGTTTCATGTAGCATTTACTTCCTTGAATCTATCTGCATTTAGCTCAGGCATGCAGGCAGGATGGCATACTTAACCGAAAAGCCCCTCTCCATGCCTCCAGACGAAAGAAAAAAAAATGCACATTATGCCTTATAGCAGGGGTAGGGAACCTGTGGCTCTCCAGCTGTGGTAGAACTACATTTCCCATGAGGCATTGCAAGGCTGATGGATACAAATACTCTCAGAAGCATGATGGGAAATGTAGTTCTACAACAGCTGGAGAGCCACAGGTTCCCTACCCCTGCCTTATAGGATGCATGGCATCATTTTGGCTTAGGCTAGAAACCAAGGAGCAACCAAAGAAATGTAAACACAAAAGTTCAAAAAAGGGAAATCTAATATATCTTCCTATCTATTTACCAAGGTTGGTAACATAAATATTAAAAATAGTGGTAGTAAAGTCTTCTGTGTGCAGCAGTCCCCCTCAGCCCACCTGAGCCCAACTCGATCCAGCGATGTGCACAAGAACCTCAGCTCTCAGGAGACTCTCCCTCCTCATTGGACAAGACATTAACATTGGCTCCCGTTGCTGTCAATCAAAGTCAGTGAGCCAATGAAGAGAGAGTGGGGTGGGGCCAAGCCACAGCTCCATGTTTGAATGGACACACAGAGCAACGGCTTGGCTCGTGTCCACTCATAGCAAGCTGCTTGCGGGGGGGGGGGAGGCCAGGAGAACCGGCGAGGGACCCGAGCAGAGAAGGATCTGATCTGCTCTGTGCAAAACCACTACACAGAGCAGGTAAGTATAACATGTTTGTTATTCTTAAATGAAAAAAAAAAGACTTTAACCAGTTCTGGACCAGCTCGCGTACATTTACTGCTGAGTGGTCGCATATCGCGAATTGCCGTCTATAAGCAGCGGCTCGCGCATTCCGCAAAGCGCGCTTGTGGTCTATTACCCGACCATGGGTCCTCACTGGTGTAGCTCTACCTCTGAAGACGTTGCGGAAGTAAGCAAACATGTCAGGTTGAACGCAAGGTGCGCTGGGCCACGTTAGTTTGGAATGCACGCCGACACTGCCGAGTCGCGGCTTCCATAGAACAGCAGGAAACGATGGTATATGTTGTAATACTAGTACGGTTTGGCAAATAAAGACTGAGACATGGAAAACACGTTGCGCTATGAGAGATCTCTTCTTTCTCCCATAAACCATCCGAGTAACCAGCGACATCCCTCGGAGGTAGAGCTACACCAGTGAGGACCCATGGTCGGGTAATAGACCACAGGCGCGCTTTGACTTCTCTTTGTCATAAGACAAGAGAGTCAACGAGATGTGGTAAGTAGGGATCTTACCTTATGTTTTGCACATGGTGGTTTGGCACATTGCAAGCACAAGCACTTTGGAGGAGTGTTTCCCTATGCATGGATACTCTCTGGACGAAAGAACTGCTATAGCATCAAGCCATTTATGAATCGGACTGCACTTTTTATACGGCACTGGGGAACTTTTATAATATTAATTCATTTTTCACAGGAAAATAATTTTGCACAAAAATATTTTTTACAGGATTTAAAGCGGAGTTCCACCCTAAAGTGGAACTTCCGCTTTAACCACTTCAGCCCCGGAAGGATTTGCTGCTTTAGGACCGGAGCCCTTTTTGCAATTTGGCACTTCGCCGCTTCAAATGGTAATTGCGCGGTCATGCAATGCAGTAGTAGGACATTTTTTATAAAAACACGTTTTAATAAAAGGACACTTTTTACTTAATTATAATATTTTCAAGGGGTCACGGCATATTTTTCACGTCAGGCTAAGTATTTACCGAACTACGATATCGTCAAGAAAGCAGGTCTCTCATAGGTACGTATCCCTTTGTGAGGAGGTTTCACGAACACGAACGTTACACGGTTTGGTGGTACACGTTTTGTATTCCATTCTAGGGATGAATGGTGTAGAGCAACTGAGAGAACAGAATACTGTTTCTCTTCAGTTTCGCGCGGACACCAGATAATGGGCTGGTACCCAGGAGTGACCACATC
>BLSH010528183.1:408273-419382 GCA_018402905.1 Glandirana rugosa
ATCAACCACAGTCACCGTCATTAATACAGGGTAGCAACCACAGTCGTCTTCCTTAATACGGGGTAACAACCACAATCTCCGTCCTTAATACGGTGTAGTCGGACAACCAAACAGATACCTGTCTACGTTTACCGGAAGGAGGTATTTTATTATATAGTCGTGATGTGTTTCTTATTTTGGATATTAGTCTAACCGACTCGAACCGTTTTGTTTAAAATAAAAACTTGGTAAACTATTCAAGTCTTCGTATCTTTCGTCGCCGAGAACAGTACACGGATAAATTATTCGAAATCATAAGTACCAAATATCAACAGTGTCTCCGTACCATGGACGGACAGCGATGGAATCCTTGCATGTGTCTTTAGGAGGTACACAAAAGGTCTGTAACTAACCAAACTCTATATTCGAAATCGGTAGACGTTTGTCGCCTGTCTATTTTGAACATTCCCTTTAGAAACACGTTTGGTGGAGATTAATAAGAATCAATCAGTTTCCTCTCCGAACACAGTTGAGATTCATGCTTCTTCGAGTGACGTGCTGACATCACTGTCCATAGACAAACCAACAGGCTGATGTGGCATAATTCCTGCCTCTAACACCAACAATGGGGCATAATTCCTTCTGCTGACACCAACGATGGGACATAATTACTGCCACTGACACCAACTATTTCCCCCCCCAAATACCAAAGATCAGGCATTGTTTATTCCCACCTGGCACAGTCTGGCCCCCCTAAAGTCTGACAGACAGTAAAAAGCGAAGTCAGGAATAGGAGTGGGACTTTATATGAAGGTTGTGCTATTGGAATGTTACATGAGCGCAATATATAAATTGGGGCAAGGATAGGCTAATAAAAGAATTCATATATATAGTACACAACAATTTACAAAAAAATATATATAAAATATTTATTGATACATATGATAACGTCTCTTGTCTAAATTCATATATATATATATATATATATATATATATATATATATATATATACACATCGTTCAATGCTTGCACACAATAAAGATTGAGTATTTATTATAAACATTCCAATAAGATACGTATATGTGCATACAGACATGGTAAAGCATGATACCTATATGGCCAAGAACCTCTAATCCCTATAAAGCAGGGGTCTTCAACCTATGGGCCGCGGCCCAACACAGGGCCATGGAACCTATATCGATGGGCCGCTCAGCGATGCAGACTGTCAGCGGTGCGGGCGGCCGAAGAGAGATGACACCATCTCTCATTGCCCACACCGCTGTGTTTTTAAAAGGCCGCGAAGGCTGCTTTTCACAGGACTGCAGCCGTGGCCTATCAGAGATAGACGTGACATCATCTCTACCTGCCCGCAACAGTTTTCCCGCGATCCACACTGAGGACAGCCTGAGGACAGCTGCCACCATGTCTCGTGGCAGCTAACAGTGACAATCTGCATCTGGTGGCAGGCAACGTGGCAAGTGGCATCCTCATCAGGTGACAGGCAGCGTAGCAAGTGTCAATCTGCATCTGGTGGCAGGCATCATGGCAAATGACATCTTCATCTAATGGCAGGCAATGGCAAATGACATCCTCATCTGGTGGCAGGCAATGGGAAGTGGCATCCTCATCTGGTGGCAGGCAATGGCAAGTGGCATCCTCATCTGGTGGCAGGCAATGGCAAGTGGCATCCTCATTTGGTGGCTTTCAGCGTAGCAAATGACAATCTGCATCTGGTGGCAGGCAGCGTGGCAAGTGACATCTTCATCTGGTGGCAGGCAATGGTAAGTGGCATCCTCATCTGGTGGCAGGCAGCATGGCAAGTGCCAATGTGCATCTGGTGGCAGGCAGCATGGCAAGTGACAATCTGTATCTGGTGGCAGGCAACGTGGCAAGTGACATCCTCATCTGGTGGCAGGCAGCGTGGCAAGTGGCATCCTCATCTGGTGGCAGGCAGTGTGGCAAGTGACATCCTCATCTGGTGGCAGGCAGCGTGGCAAGTGACATGGCGTTGCAGTGTAAGTCTCTGCGGACTATGATGAACGGGTGATGCCTCACTGCATCTGGAATGGAAGAAGAGGTGCCTTGGATGTAGCAGTGTTCCTGGACCGGGTCTCGTCGGTGCTTCCTGGTACCTGGGGCTGCGGTGTCCGGCACAGTTGACGTCACTTTCGGCAATGGGCGAACGTTCATTCGGGCGGCAGCGGCTATGCGTTGTCGGAGTCTGTGCTCCTTCTTCAGGCCGTATGTGATGCAGTGAGGCATCACCCGTTCATCATAGTCCGCAGAGACTTACACTGCAACGCCTGTTTATACTTCTCGTCTGTGAGTAGTTTTAATCTTGCTTTTAATAAAGATGTCATACGGTTACACTTAGAGGCGCTGTGTCTCTCTTCTTTTTACTCAGCACAGAGGTTCTCTTGCCCCTAAGACAGCTACCATCTGTGGAGCCGTCCCCGCAGGACCCCATCCCAGGACCCCATCCCAGGACCCCCTCAGGACCTTTTTCCCACAAAGCCAGCCAATCCAGCACACAGTGGTGCGATCTAGCGCCAACCATACTTCCTTGTAAACGTTTTTAGATAGTACTTACAACCCAGCTGTGTGTCTGTGGTATGCCAACGGACCCCAGAGGCCCCCCCAGGGAGAACATCATCACCAGGAGCTGTGGTGGGACAGCTCGCTGAATAGGACCCAAATGGGGCCATCCCCAGGGCAGCTATCCACGAGGAGTGATCCTCTTGGAAATTGGGACAAGGACCAACCCAGCTGTGAAGGGCTTCTGTGAATAAAATGTATATAATGCGTTTACTAATATGACCAAATGTGCACAAAGGGAAGGGGTAAAAGTGCCACTAACAAGGGAAGAAAGAGAAAAGGAGGGAGAAGCAGCTCGTCCGTCGAGCTGGTAAGTCCATGATAGGGAAAAAAGTTGGAAAAAAAAGTGTTTGGCTAGGTTACAGCAAAGATAGAGGCTAGGGAACAAAAGGAATCCAATAGTGATTAGTGTGGACTTACCTATTAACAGCCATGATATGCACTGACAAACAGTGTGAGTGAGAGGACCAGCCAAATGAACGACCCGCCCTGAGATGACACCTATATAGGCCCAGTAGGGGACCACTCACCAATGCCACACAATGTGGGAGGAGGACCACGTTGCCTGGGCGGAGCACCCGCCCGGAGATGGCGCCAACTGACCCCCCTAGGGTTTGCTAAGCCGATAGAAAAACGTCAGTGCATCTGCGCCATAGGTAAACTGCCCATTCTTTAGAAAGCTTGGAGACTCCTGTTTTTGATTCAAATTGATAAGGATTACAATAGTCACAGATAAGGCTCCCCATTTGTATTGCTTGTACTGGCATGGCCCATCCCATAAGACACCAAGTAATTACATGTCTATCTTCCATTGTGAAGTGGCAGACAGCACGGCTCTGTTGTTCACATATACTCTAACTCTATATTTAAACCACAGCATCTCTCCAGTAAAATTATTACCAGTATATTGATGAAGCCCTGATGAAGGGACACCCAAAACATGTTGGAATTTTTCCTACAGCTATACTGTGAATAAATGTTTAAAGCTCCCAGGGGCCTTTTAATGCATGAAAGCAGCCTAACTTGAGTCACAGCACTGCACTTTATATATTCCATTCCACAGGAGAGTAAACCTCCATATGGGATCCAGCAACTCCAACCCATAATTCATCATTAATCTGAGTGAGAGAACCACACTGTGAATTGCTTATTAGTCTTTATGTATTTTTGTCCTGAAGAAGGAGTCTAATTTTCCACCCATCCATTCCACATTACAAGTAGAATTATAGTGTTCCAAGACTAGCCACCTGTCCCGTGCCCAGTAGAGGCTGAACTGATGAGAGGGCTCTCCCTTTCAATTCATGTCTTGTTTGGCCCAAAGATTGATGACAGGGTAGAACAGGGCATGGAGTGGCATGGGTGCCTGTAGTAAGCCGAGGCAATGGCGTTACTAGGGGGGAGCGGGGGGTGCGGACCGCACCCGAGTGCCTCCCGGCAGGTCAGCAGAAGAACTGGACCTGGCAATGAAATAGAAACTGAAGAACAGGAACTCATGTTGGATGTCATCACAGGGCATTGCAGATGCAGGAAACAGGAACGTGGGCAGACAGGCAGTAGCTGGTAACAGGCAGGCAGCAGAGGTCCGGAAGACAGGAGCCAGGCAGAGGTCACTATTACAGGGGCAGCAGATGAGCCAAAGGGATAAGCAAGTAGCAGAGTCAAGAAGCAAGCCAGAGGTCAGGTACCGGAGGAATCGAGATCAGAAGTAGTCAGAAGGCAAACTAGATATATCACAAGAACAAGCAGGGCCTGGTCACAGATCACAGGAGCTGATCACCACTCAGCAATGAGCTTGAGTCTTGAAGCACTTTAAATAGGCTACTGAGCACTAAAGTGAATTCAAGCATGCATGCACACATGCAGATGCGTGCACGGCTCTGATTCTGTGCATAGTTCTCTGTCCTGTTCTGCATGCAGGTGCAGTTCTTCAAGCATGTGCATGGACTCAAATTTTCTGGCACCACTACACTCTGTGTTTGAGATAAATGCCCAGATGCTTACCCTCAAAGAAATCCATACAAATCCAAAAGAGGTATAGAGGCACTCATGGGTCTTGCAGAGGAGAAAGATCAAAAGCATTTATTGTCAATGTTTTAATGGAGCTCAGTCCACTGTATCTTTAGAAAAATGGACTGAGCTCCATCGAATCATTGACAATAAAATGCTGCTGTTTTGATCTATGCAAGACCCGTGAGCGCCTCTATACCAGGAAGTGAAAGGAAAAGCATTCACAAGCAAGCAGCACAGTGGTTCACACTTCTGCCTAGCAGCACTAGGGTCACTGGTTTGAATACCAACCACAGCCCTACTTGCCTCGAGTTTGCATGTTCTCCCTGTGCCTGTATGGGTTTCCTCCCACACTCCAAAGACATGCTGGTAGGTAAATTGGCCCTAGTATATGCACATTGTATTTGGACACCTGCCTTTTCACGCACATGAACTTTAATGGCATCCCAGTCTTAGTCTGTAGGGTTCAATATTGAGTTGGCCCACCCTTTACAGCTTCAACTCTTCTGGGAAGGCTGTCCATAAGGTTTAGGAGTGTCTATGGGAATGTTTGACCATTCTTCCAGAAGCGCATTTGTGAGGTCCGGCACCAATGTTAGACAAGAAGGTCTGGCTCGCAGTATCCATTCTGATTCATCCCAAAGGTGTTCTATCGGGTTGAGGTCAGGACTCTGTGCAGGCCAGTCAAGTTCCTCCACCCAAAACTCTCTCATCAATGTCTTTATGGACCTTGCTTTATGCATTGGTCCATATCATTTGGTGGAGGGGGGATTATGGTGTTGGCTTGTTTTTCAGGGGTTGGGCTTGGCCCCTTAGTTACAGTGAAAGGAGCTCTTAAGGCTCCCAGCTTTGTGGGAACAGTTTGGAGATGGCCCCTTCCTGTTCCAACATACCTGCATAGAGCAAGGTTCATAAAGACATAGGCGAGCGAGTTTGGGATGGAGGAGCTTGGCTTGAACTTGAGTCCTGACCTCAACCCGATAGAACACCTTTGAAATGAATTAGAGTGGAGACTGCGAGCCAGGCCTTCTCATCCAACATCAGTGCCTGACCTAACAAATGCGCTTCTGGAAGAATGGTCAAACATTCCCATAGACACACTCCTAAACCTTGTGGGCAGCTTTCCCAGAATTGTTGAAACTGTTATAGCTGCAAAGGGTGGGCCAACTCAATATTGAACCCTACAGACTAAGACTGGGAACGCCATTAAAGTTCATGTGGATTTAAAGGCAGGCATCCCAATACTTTTGACAATATAGTGTATGTGTAAAGCGCTGTGCAAATTAACGGCACTATAAAAGTACCTCTAATAAATTACAATACATTTATTAGTTATTGAACATACAGGCCTGGGATAAATTTTAGGCTAGCCATAGATGGTTCGAATCTCGAGACTGAAACCATGTATGGGCAGACTGAATGTACCTAGCTGATCGATTAACTTTGGTTACAACCAGCCTGCCAAATTTTACATACGATTATTGCTAGCGGATAATATAGCCGCTACCAATAATCACTGCCTTCTCCCATTTTTCAATAAAACTTTAGGGAACTAAAAGTATTATATTATATTATATTATATTATATTATATTATATTCTTAATATCTTAAGGATCTGAATTTATTCTCTCTTGAGAAGAGGAGATTAAGGGGGGATATGATCAACATGTACAAGTATATAGGTGGTCCATATAGTGAACTTGGTGTGGAGTTATTTACTTTAAGGTCAGCACAAAGGACAAGGGGGCACTCTTTACGTCTAGAGGAAAAAAGATTTCATCTACAAATACGGAAAGGTTTCTTCACAGTAAGAGCTGTGAAAATGTGGAATAGACTCCCCCCAGAGGTGGTTTTGGCCAGCACGGTTGATTGCTTTAAAAAAGGCCTGGATTCTTTCCTTAATGTAAATAATATAACTGGGTACTAACATTTTAGGTAAAGTTGATCCAGGGTGAATCCGATTGCCTCTCGGGGAATCAGGAAGGAATTTTTTCCCCCGTTATAGCAAATTGGATCCATGCTTTGCTGGGGTTTTTTGCCTTCCTCTGGATCAACTGGGTGAAGGATTGTATATGGGATTATTTGGTTGTATGTGTGTGTGTGTATATATATATATGTGTATGTATATATGTATATACATTTTTTTTTTTTTTTTTTGGTTGAACTGGATGGACTTGTGTCTTTTTTCAACCTGACTAACTATGTAACTATGTAACTATGTAACATGCTCTATTTTGTCTTACTATTTGTGTTACTTGTTCTTTATTGTAGCCCCAATAAAGGGGGCTGTTTGTAACCTCTGAAACACATTGGTTGTTTTATTCCATGTTATTCTGCCTTTTAATTAAAAGGCTATTATTTTGGACTTTAAAGCTGGCCTTTTCCCCAAGACCTTCTAAGGCTCTTTCCATGACCACTACCCTCCACACTTTTTTTGGGGCTTTTTTTCTGTCCCAACCCACCCACTGCCATTCTTGTCTAGGGACGAAGGAGGTGTTTCTGCTGCCTCAGCCTCCTGGGATTCCACATCACATGTTCTAGGAGGCTGCAGGAGTAGGGAATAATAGCAGTTGATGGGCAGTTATGTGGCCATCATCAGAGACCGGCTGCCTGAACATGAAAGAGGCAGCCAGCTTCCAATAACTCAGGAGGACTGAGATGGTGGTGTGGGACCCTGGCTGCTGCACCCAATCAATGGGCTCAAAAGTAAAGGCTGCCTGAAAGGTGAGGGGGGAAAAAATTAAAGGCACAACTGAAGTTCCTCTTTAAGACCAGTGGTGTAGCACTATCAATACTTACTTCACCATAGGATTCCACCCAAGGTCCCCTGGTAGATGAGAGCTGCCAGTTCTATTAACCAGATGCAGTTTATTGGTATTGTATTATAATAATCCAGTGCCTCACATCCATAACTTTTTTGTAAAACAATTTCACCAGAGTTGCTCTTTGAAATTATTTTTTTGGTCCAAAAGCTCCATGACGAGAACTCTGAGAACCAACCGAACATCTAAAAGCCTCGAAAGACCTGCAACATCCACCAGTCTGCAGTCAAAGTGCAGCCCTCATCCAACTAATACAAGTTATTCTGCCTTTTAATTAAAAGGCTATTATTTTGGACTTTAAAGCTGGCCTTTTCCCCAAGACCTTCTAAGGCTCTTTCAATGACCACTACCCTCCAAACTTTTTTTGGGGCTTTTTTTCTGTCCCTACCCACCCACTGCCATTCTTGTCTAGGGACGAAGGAGGTGTTTCTGCTGCCTCAGCCTCAGGGCCGGTTCAAGAGCATCATGGGCCTGGTGCTGAGGATTTTGGTGGGCCTTTTTATGGAAATAAATAAAATGGAAATGCAAACAATTTTTTGTTAAAACAAATTAAATATGCTGTCGCAATTTACATATCAACCATGTGTACACTGTATACAGGGCTGGTCAGTATTAGTGACTCTCTCACACCATTGGCAGGGCCTATCTTTAGGAAGGGGCCTAGAGCTACAGCTCCAATAGCCCCTACGTTAATCCGGCCCTGCTCAGCCTCCTGGGATTCCACATCACATGTTCTAGGAGGCTGCAGGAGTAGCAGTTGATGGGCAGGTATGTGGCCATCATCAGAGACCGGCTGCCTGAACATGAAAGAGGCAGCCAGCTTCCAATAACTGAGGAGGACTGAGATGGTGGTGTAGCACTATCAATACTTACTTCACCATAGGATTCCACCCAAGGTCCCCTGGTAGATGAAAGCTGCCGGTTCTATTAACCAGATGCAGTTCATTGGTATTGGACTATAATAATCCAGTGCCTCACATCGATAACTTTTTTGTAAAACAATTTCACCAGAGTTCCTCTTTAAAATTTTTTTTTGGTCCAAAAGCTCCATGACGAGAACTCTGAGAACCAACCGAACATCTAAAAGCCTCGAAAGACCTGCAACATCCACCAGTCTGCAGTCAAAGTGCAGTCCTCATCCAACTAATACAGGTTATTTATTAACAGACTTTGGCACGTTAGAGGTGCATCATTTTGCATTAAACAAATTATATTTCAGAATTAGCACAAAGCTCACATACAGAAAACCAAAACGGATGTGATGTGTGATCTAGCTCATTTCCAATGTTCTAAGATATCTTTGTTCCCATTGTCCACTATCTCCAGTATACAGGTCTACGGTGTGGAAAATTTGCTTACTTTAGAGAGTTCATTTTATAGTAAAATCTCTTATATTTAGCTTAAGACAGCACTATATATAGTTAAAGAATTGTTATGAGTTCTATTATGTTGCTTAGAACCCTATGGCATACACCACAGAATTTGATTGCAAGGAAAATTACACTGAGAGCGTACTTTGACCCTCACAGCTAAAAGTAAAAAAAAAAAATCATAAATGCATCACAAGTTCTAAAAATAATTTTAATACTGATGTTTATTTAAAGGCTAACTCTAGTTTCCTCCTCCCTTACATCAACCTGGAAAAAGGTCAGAACTGGATGACAGGAGGGGCGCGCCTGCGGGAGACAACACCAAAGATAGGGTGAGTATTGCAATGAGAGCTGATTTTTTTTGTACATGTTATTGTGATTTTGGTTAAATAACTGTTTTTTACTTCTTTCATTAAATTATTTAATTAAGGTATTTTAATTAAATATATATATTTAATTATAATATTTAAATATTATAAATGAAAAAGAGATCAGGTTCATTTAAATTACTTTATTAATATGTGTTAATAATTTAAAAAAAACAACAACTAATTTTTATGTTTTTTATGGGTAAATGGGGACAGCAGATATGTAAATTATATACACCCACTGTTTCTTTCTTTGCAGTGCTTCTAAAAAAATTGTCATGTGAATGTCTCAAGCTTTCACACAGCTGTTACATCACCTTATTGCATCTATTTTGTTCCCTATGGTGGACAGCGCCATCTAGTGGGCATAATACAATATTTTCCTGAAATACTGCAATCATTATAGACACTTTTGTGCTTTTTCCGCTTTTGCTCACAATAGAAGTGTATGGGGGAGATCGATTAAAACTGGTACACATAGAATCTGGTGCAGTTGTGCATAGTAACCAATCAGCTTTTAACTTCAGCTTGTTCAATTAAGCTTTGGCAATAAAACCTGGAAGCTGATTGGTTACTATGCACAGTTACACCAGATTCTGTATGCACCAGTTTTAATTAAATCTCCCCCACGAGACAGCCGAACCATTAAAAACAATTACATAGAAACATAGAAAAGTGACGGCAGAAAAAGACTGAGTAGTCCATCGAGTCTGCCCCTTTTTATTTATTTATTATTATTATTAATTTTTTTTTTTTTCTATATTTTTTTTTTTTTACATTAACCTTGTTGTCTGACTATAGATTTATGTTTATCCCAAGCATGTTTGAAGCCATTTACTGTTGACTGTCTCACAACCTCTGTTGGTAGTTTATTCCAATCATCAACCACCCTTTCAGTAAAATACTTTCTAAGATTAGTTTTGAACTTCCCCCCAGTTAGTTTGAGGTCCCCGTGTTCTTGATTTTGGTTTCATATTGAAAAGACTGCCCTCCTGAACCTTATTCACCCCCTTGATGTATTTAAAGGTTTCAATCAGGTCTCCCCTCTCCCTTCTTTCCTCCAGACTGTACAGATTAAGTTCCTGAAGTCGCTCTGTTTGGCTGATATCTAATTTCAGCATTTGCTTGGCAGAAAGGTAGTACAGTGCTGAACAACAGTGCAATATGGATGTGTGTATAATATTAATTTCATATAAATAAATTACTTTAGAATATATCTGAAGAATTTTTAAAAAATTTTAAAGCACAGAAAGCATATAACCCTTACGGGGTATTTTTGTCCCATTGAGGAGAACCACCTTCTCATCTTGTTCTAAAAACCAGCAGGAAATGAAGAGGACTCTCTCCAAAATTTGGGAAATCTCCTCTAAGTGTTCACTGAAACTAAAGTCCTCCATTGAACGATATCTCCTCTATTCCTGTTTTGGTGTCAACTAAAAATATTGATCTTTTCCTTGCTTTCAGCCCTGGTGATAATGGGCAAAAATCAAATGTTTTCACTTTAGATAGATGTAGCGCCCTCCTAGGGAGGTGCTAGGATAGTTAGATGTTAGTGGTTTGATAGGTAAGTTTAAATGCCACATTGTAGTCAGTGTGGCTGGGAATATGGTTGAGGTAAAAACATAGTTTGGCTCATGGTACTCAGTGAGCTGCAATTGATTAGTTAAGCCTGGTCTGTGTGTTCTGCTGCTGCCAGTCTGCTGGATAGCTCCCTCTGTATCCAGGCAACTTGAGAAGTTTCTGGATAATAGGTGTGGAGCTATGCAGATGGCAGCATGGATATTGATACAGCCCTGGCCTATCCCAGAGAGGCAGGCTCTGAAGTCATGCTGGGAGACTGTATTTATTCTGGGAGCACACAGAGCTCTGGGTCTTGTCCCAGAGTGGAGGAGTCCAACAAAAATGGAGTTGGTATAAGGGTCGGTGTGACTGATGTTACACCGTAAATTTGAATGGATAGTTTGGTGA
>BLSH010528183.1:442329-462194 GCA_018402905.1 Glandirana rugosa
GTGTGTTTATCTCGAAAGAAAACCACCATAAATTAGTGATCCTCCCCCAAATAAAAAACACGATATTTATTTTTTTCTAACTGTAAAAAAACTTTTTTACAGAAAAAGAAACAAAGCCAGTATTTTAAAACGTTTAATCATTAAAAAGAAACATTTAAAACCGGTTTTAAATATGACGATGGATAGAAACCATTTTTATTGGGTTTATTCACATAGCTGTCAGTATATCAGGTGTGATCAGATCTGATCAATTTTCAATGATTGGCACCATAGCTTGTAGACTCTATAACTTTCACAAGGACCAAATAATATACACTTATTTGGGTTATTTTTACCAAAGATAGGTAGCAGTATAAATTTTGGCCAAAATTTACAAAGAAAAATTACTAATTTGCAAAATTTTATGACCGAAACAAAGAAAAAGACATTTTTTCAAAAAAATGTCAATCTTTTTTTATTTATAGCACAAAAAATAAACCCCCTCCTAGTGATTAAATACCACCAAAAGAAAGCTCTATTTGTGTGAAAAAAGGACGCAAATTTCATATGGCTACTGTGTTGCATGACTGAGTAATTGTCATTCAAAGTGTGATAGCGCTGAAAGCTGAAAAATGGCCTGGACAGGAAGGGGGTTTTCGTGCCAGGTACTGTTGTGGTTAAAGTGGTATAGAACCCAAACCCATAAATATATTATAATTAGTAATATATTGCAGCTTACCAATCATTAGATGTGGTGGCCAAATTAGTTTTCTTTTTTTTTTTTTAGGCTTCTTTTCCCTGTGTTTTCACCTGGTGATTTGGCCAGTAACACACCCCTTTATTAGAGCACCCCCACACTGGACGAAAGAGCACAGGGGGCACCTTTGGACAGCAGCATCGTTAGTTTGGAGGGTAGGGGATTGTTAGATGTACTAGCAGATTTAAAATACTCTCACAAATTGAAGCCAAACTCCAGCTTACACTTTATAAACAGTTACAGCAAACAGTTTTCCTTTTGAGATAAAGGTTTTACATAAATACACTATAATACCAAAAGTATTGGGACACCTGCCTTTACACGTGCAGAACTTTAATGACATCCCAGTCTTAGTCTGTAGGGTTCAATATTGAGTTGGCCCACCCTTTGCAGCTATAACAGCTTCAACTCTTCTGGGAAGGCTGTCCACAAGGTGTAGGAGTGTGTCTGTGGGAATGTTTGACCATTACACCGTGAGGATGAGAAGGCCAGTCTTCGCTTGAATTCATCCCAAAGGTGTTCTATTGGGTTGAGGTCATGACTCTGTGCAGGCCAATCAAGTTCCTCCACCCCAAACTCGCTCATCCATGTCTTTATGGACCTTGCTTTGTGCACTGGTCCAAATCATTTGGTGGAGGGGGGATTATTTTGTGGGGTTGTTTTTTGGGGGTTGGGCTTGGCCCCTTAGTTCCAGTGAGGGGAACTCTTTAAGAGGAAGTCAACTCTGGTATATATATATATTTTTTTCCTTCCCTGCAAAGTAAAGGTGATGCATACTAGCACATTATGTGACACTTACCTGCAAACGAAGCTCACATCGTCCCCACTGGAGGCCACATCCACCTTTGTGGACTATGGCTGTGTGACTGGCTGGAGCCACGTGATGTCACTTCCACACAAGTGTGCGGGAGCAGTCGCTCACGGCACTGACTTCTGAAGAAGTGACACCGACGGCTATTCCTTCAGAGCGCATGCACCAATGACATCATCAGCGCAGTATACAGTAAATATCTCCTAAACGGTGCACATTTAGGAGATATTCACAGTACCTATAGGTAAGCCTTATTCTAGGCTTACCTATAGGTACATTGACTACAGGAAGGTTTACAACCTCTTTAAGGCATCAGCATACCAAGACATTTTGGACAATTTCATGCTCCCAACGTTGTGGGAACCGTTTGGTGATGGCCCCTTCCTGTTCCAACATGACTGCACACCCGTGCACAAAGCAAGGTCCATAAAGACATGGATGAGTGAGTTTGGGGTGGAGGAACCTGACTGGCCTGCACAGAGTCTTCGACCCGACAGAACACCTTTGGGATTAATTAGGGCGGAGACTGCGAGCTAGGCCTTCTCGTCCATCATCAGTGCCTGACCTCACAAATAGCCTTCCCAGAAGTGTTGAAGCTGTTATAGCTGCAAAGGGAGGGGATATCTCAATATTGAACCCTACGGACTTAGACTGGGATGCCATTAAAGATCATGCGCGTGTTGGTCATCCCCGGCCATAACTCAGTACTGTGAGGATGTGGTTCAGGTTATACGTAAGGTATCCCTTCAGTACGAGTCGCTTTTGGGTTTGGTGGTGGAGCTCACTTCCATGGTGGCAGACATTGGTGGGACTTCTTTTGTTTTTTGCAAGGAAGACATTAACTCTGGCAGGGAAAAAACCTTCTCCTCCTACAGTTCTGGTTGAACTTAATCAACGCTACCTTACCTATTTACAAGGACAAATACTATAACAAAGGCTGCCCTAGAAAGTTTGACAGAGTCTTAAACAAATGGCTCAAAGATGGCTCTACTGCAAATATGTCTAGTGTCTCTCCTTAAGGGTTGATGCCCCCCATTGGGTTGTTCGGACATTTTTATTAAGGTGGGGGGCGGGGGGGGGTTGTCCTGTTGGGATAGATTTATGTCTCAGTTTATATTTTAAAGTTTGGAGTGGACCTCGCACACACACCTTAAGAGTTGTTTGCTGAGTTGATTTAGGCGGCCGCTCAGGGGTCCTGCAGTCGGCTTTGGCTGCCCCTGCATGGGTGATATCTGTATTATTGTAAATTCAATAAAAAATAATTTGAAAGAGATCATGTGTGTGTGTAAAGGCAGGTATCCCAATACTTTTGGTAATATAGGTAAATAAAATGTTATCATTGTAAGCACCCCTGTCAGTGTTAAATGGTTTGTCTTATCCATGTAAACTGCTACATGCTGGAGAGCTTGTGCTTTTGAAAAACAACAGACTTTTACCATGTGAAAAAAGGAAAGAAAGCCTAAAAAAGAAAACAAAATGCAGCCATCACATCTAAGAATTGGTAAGCTGCAATATAATAAATGTTTGCTTTTGGGTTCAAGGCTGCTTTAATCTGAGCAATATCCCCCTCCCCCCCCCCCCCCACGGAAAATGCTGAAAGTAAAATCAGTAAAATAAGGGAAAAAAAAAGTTTAGGTGATGTTTTCATAAAATGAATGTTATTCAAAATTGTAATGATTTAGGACAGTATTCTTTTTTTTTTCTTTTTTCAGATTGGAATAGAATCAGTCACACACACTACTATAGCAATGATTTGTCCCAAAACTTTACTTACAAAGATATGTACAGGAATATATTACATAACTTGTAGAATGTCACGTGATCACAATTGTTTCCTCTTCCTCTGGAAAGAAGGGGGTGGGGATAGTAATAGAAGAAATAACCAGCTCCTACAGGGAATAAAAGGACTTTGTCCTCTATATATTGCTCATCGTCTGTTCTGGAAATTGCAATTTCAGGCATAGATTTTCACTGACTTGACATAACAAATTAGCAACAGACCATTAGACAAATGCTCTGTGTATGATCTACAGGGATTGATGGAGGAGCAGTGACACCGAGGGTAAGGAGCTGGTAGAATGCTGTGATGACACAACAATGGGGGGTGGAGGTGTAGGGAGGGTAAAAACGAAGGAAAGAGGGAGAGGAGGAAGGAAGAAGAAAAAGAGGGGAGAAGGAAAGTAAGGATGTCAGGAAGGAAGCGGGGAAGGAAAAGGAGGGAAAGAAGGACGGACGGAAGCAAGGAAGGAAGGAAGGATGTAAGGAAGGAAAGAAGGAAGGCTGAAAAGAGAGAAGAAATGGAGTAAGTAAGAATGGAGGGGAGATTGGAGAAAAGAAAAGAGGAGAGATATAGGGCAGAAATAAAAGAAAAATTGAGCTGTAGGGAGGGTAAAAACAAAGTAAAGAGGGAGAGGAGGGAAAGAAGAAGAAAAAGAGGGGAGAAGGAATGTAAGGAAGTCAGGAAGGAAGGAAGTGGGGAAAGAAGGATGGAAGGAAGGATCTAAGGAAGGAAAGTAGGGAAGTCAGGAAGGAAGGAAGTCAGGAAGGAAAGGGAGAGAAAGAAGGATGGAAGGAAGCAAGAAAGGAAAGAAGGAATGCAGAAAAGAGAGAAAAAATGAAGTAAGGAAGGATAGAGAGAAGATGGGAGAAAATAAACGAGGAGACAAAAGAGCAGAAATAAAAGAAAAAATTGAGTAAGGCAGGGAGGAAGAAGGAAGGAAAGAAGGAAGCAAGGAATGAAGCGGGGAAGAAAAAAGAGGAAAAGGAGGACGGAAGGAAGGAAGGATGTAATAAGCAAAGAAGGAAGGCAGAAAAGAGAGAAAAAGTGAAGTAAGAAAGGATGGAGGGAAGATGGGAGAAAAGAAAAGAGGAGAGAAATAAGGCAGAAATAAAAGATAAAATGGAGTATGGCAGCAATGAAGATGGAAGTAAAGAAGAGAGGAAAAAAGGAAGCAAGGAAGGAAGGGGAGAGAATAAAAAGTAATGGGGTAAAGGAAGAAGCACAGAGAGGATGAAGGAATAACGAAGGAAGGAGGAGGGAAGGAAGGGAGAAGGGAGCACTGATTGAACATGAAGCAAGAAAGGAATAAAGGAAGAAATGCAGGATATAGGAATGGAAGGAAGGTAAAGAGGGAAGGAAGAAGGGAAGGATGAGGGAAAGAAGTGCTGACGGAAAGAATGAAGGAAGGAAAGAATGTAAGGAAGGCATGGAGGGTAGGGAGGTAGGAGAGAAAGGAGAGTGGGGAGAAGAAAGGAAGGAAGGAGGAAAAGAAGTTGTGGAAGAAGGAAGAGAGAAGGTAAGGAAGGAAAAAATTAAGGAAAAGGGGAAGAAGGAATGACAGATTGAAGAAAGGCATGAAAGATGGAAGACAAAAAAGGGAGAAGAAAGGGAGTAAGAAGGGAAGAAAAGAAGAAGGGAGGAAAGAAGAGAGGAAAGAAAGAAGCAAGGAAGTATAGAGAGGAAGAATCAATGAAAGAAGAAGGAAGGAAGGAAGGAAGGAAGGAAGGAAAGAAATGCAGGAAGGAAAGAAGGGAACATGAAAGAAAGGCAGACAAGTGGGAAGTAAAGGAAGGGTGGAAGGAAGGACAGAAGGGAGGAGGCAGAGATGAGAGAAGGAAGAAAGGATGGACGGCACTGTGGTGTAGTGGATAGCTAGCAGCAAAAGGGTCCCTGGTTTGAATCCCAACCACGACACTACCTGCTTGGAGTCTGCATGTTCTCCTTGTGTCTGCGTGGGTTTCCTCCAGGTACTCCGGTATGTGAATGTATGAATGTGAGTTAGGGACCTTAGATTGTAAGCTCCCTGAGGGTAGGGACTGAGGGGAATGCATATGTAAAGTGTTGCATGAATTGATGGCGCTATATAAGTACCTGAAATAAATAAAAATAAATAGAAAGGGAATGAAGGCAGAAAAGACGGAGGGAGGGTGTAAAGAATGAGGAAGGAAAGAGGAAAGGAGAAGGCAAAGAAGGATGAAAGAGAGAGAAAAAAGTTGAAAACGAGAGAGAAGGAATGAAGAGTAAAGGAATGAGGAAGGAAGAAAAGAGGGAAGGGAGAAGAGATGAGTAAGACTAAAGAGTAGATTTATTGAGAGAGGGAGAGGGACAGGATTGATCATTTAAAATGAAAATTCCCAAAATATCAATACATTATATTTTTAGAAAAACTGACACTGCTCTTTGTGCATAAAAGGAATAAGATGCCAGGGCACAGGATAATTACATTATAGGCATTTAGTAAATCAGGAAAAAGTCAAATGAGTCCATGAACCAGGAGGAGAGGGGAGGGGGAGAAAGAAAAAAAGTCCATGGACAGGTGAACAACACCACTTAATTGTAGATCTTGAATAGGGAAGTCACACTAGGGCAGAGTTTTTCTCAGGAGTGAAGCCAACTCTGGAAACCGATATGTAAAGAGAACAGAAAAGCGCCTCTAAGTGCATTATCTATTAAGTACACGAGCAAGCAGTCAAATGAACACTCACATCAGGTACGGAAAAAAGGCTCATCTTAGGGTGAATCACTTAATAAATACTGCACTTAGAGTCGCGTTTCTGTTTTCTTTACATGGCTCTTTGTGCATAGGCTGCTTTTCCCCCTTTTATGATCTTGCTTATAATCTGCCTTTCATAATCTGTCGTTAAAGTACATATATCAGCAAAACATTTTTATATACGGTATATTTTCAATATAATGATTTCATTAAGCATAGTTGCATAGTCTGTGTATTAATTTGGGATATCTATATAATTCCTATTTACAATTTACAGTCATACCGTATAAAATAAGATAATAAATATCAATACATTAGACATTTCCTGCTTAATCTGTTATTAACACAAAGCAAACCACCCAATGACTGCTAGTGAGACTTTGACCTGATGCCTGCAAAGCCATCAAAGTGATATCAATTGACAAATACAACTGTTGCATATTGATTATCACTTCCACTGAAATTAATTATTATTTCACTTTCATTAAGTGGTTTTATTATGTTTATTACATTTCAGATAACTTCTGCAGTCATGCATGTCTAAAATATTCCAACTGATTCAAATCATGTAGGATAATAATATAAACCCAGTCGCTTAAATAGGGAGACAAGCTTTAATGTGTTATGTCAATTCAAAAGTCATTTTTATATTTTGAAATCTCCAGGGTAATATAAATAATCCCATGAGATCCTGCCAAGTCCATCTTCAGGCATTTCCTTTTACACATTCACAACTCTTTGCCCCTCTCCTCCAGCTGTGCTAATTCCAGTTTATCTTCTTTGTGGGCTATGTAGCATTTGGGAAATTTGCTTTCATGTCCTGTCCCAAAAGCGCAAAAGGGAGTTCGAGAAAATCTTCCCTCTTAGACAGTCCCCAAAACAGGGGTCTTTATTGGAAAATTTCCCCTTACCTCTTGTTATGGGGACAACTAAAAAATGTTGGATTTCCCACACTTTCTTTCCAGATGAAAATGGTCACCGGTACTAATGGGGTGACAAATCTCTTCAATGGAGACACGGACAGCAATAAAAACGTGATAGAGGGTCCCAGCCTTTCTCAACCTTTTAAACATGGAAGAACCCTTAGAATAGCTTTCCAGGCTCAGGGGCCCCCTACTAATCATTACTATATTTACAGCTCACAGTACATTAGCGCAATGGTCACTGGAAAGAATGTTCTTTATATTTGTGGTCATAGGAAATATTCCTCCCTTACACATAGAAAAAATGATCATTGATGTCTTTTGTTACGTATCTAAAACGCAGGAACTCCTCATTGCTCAAAGAACCCCTGGCAACCTCTAGAGGAACCCTAGTTGAGAAAGGCCTTCCTCGCTCTATCAAGACAGAAAAAAAAAAGTTTTGCCTAAAGAATCACTTTAAAGAAAGCTTGTACTGAAAGCAATGCATAAGCTAATCTCTTCTTCTGAAAATGTTAATTTTCTGGTCGTCATGCCAATCTGATAGATATAATGTTTTAAGTTATTAATCCAGTATACGTATAATTATAGGGAATCATTTTACTGAACTGCATGCTTGTTTTGCAACAGTGACTGAAATTATAAGCCAGGAAATTGGAATTTTTAAAAGCAGGTCAACAAAGGGGTCTACCGTCTTTAGTTCGTTCAGTACAGGAACCCAACTTGACATTGAAATTTCTAAAATACTACTGCTAGCACAAGTAGCTCCTGGTATCTGTCTGCCAGCTCAAATTCGTTTTTGAGAACTCAGGAGCCCCAAATCCTGGAGACACTCTACCATGGATATACTGACCAGTCTGGTTAAGAAGCTGATCCTGCCTCATTTTGCCTCCTGTAGAATGTTCCATTGACCACTGAGATTGCCCATCATAAAGATAGATTGGCTTGTCTCTATGATGGCCAAGCCTAGCAGCCAATAGTGGTGGCATCAGTTTAGTAATTTCCCCTTCGGGATTAATAAAGTATTCTGAATCTGAAGCTTTGGTACACATTCATACAGAATTGAATTTTATAAAACAATACAGCTCTTCAGAATAGCCACAAGCACTTGAAGAAAAATGTGTAAAGGAAAATTCTACTTTTTATGTTTCTCATTGTTTCCAACACATTTTGAGTATTTAAAACTGAACGTTGCTGAAAAAAAAATGTAATATTTGACTTTTATCCACTGGGCTCTGTATTTATAATATCTACCAATCCAATCTATAGAGCTGAAGATATAGTTATTATAGCTGGTGTCTTTGCGTGGTCTGGAGGTTCCTTTCCAAGCACAGACGAAAGCTTCCTCTTTGACATGCTGTATTTTTGCTGCAAAGACTTCCAGGCTTGGTAAAATCCTTTATCGACTGTCGATGACAAGAAGTAGAAGATGAGGGGGTCCAGAAAGGCATTGCAAGTGCTGGGCAGTAGTGCTGCTTGGCGCCACCATACACTCTCATGAGTAACGAAGCCCACTATATGTGAAATATTATAAGGGGCAAAGCATACTATGAAGACAGTTACAGTTGTGACTGCGACTCGAATGGCTTTCTTCTTGTGCTTGGCATGCAAGTAGCATCTCATCAGAATCTGAATACAACGAGTATAGCAAAATATGGTAATGCCCAGTGGAAGAAAGAAAAGGACAATTGAATACTCCAATCTTGCTGGTAAGATCAGATCCAACTGACTAGGAGTAAAATTTTCATAACAGACCACTTTATTGTCTTCTTTGTAAAGATACATTTCAAGATAGCCTTTTTGGGAGGTCTCCAAGACAAACACAAAAGACACATGGAGAAACACAAGGGCCCACAGGATAATGCAAATGAAGAAAGAATATATGGGTCTCTTGTAGATCTTGTACTTAATCGGGAAAGCAGCACTCAGGTACCGGCCAACACTTACGGCAGTGAGGAACAAAACACTTGCGTAGATCGTGCTGAAGTGGACGAAGTTGTACATTGGACATAAGATCTCAGGAAGGGTCCACCCAGATAAGAAAGTTTCCATAATTTTTATGGGTAAAAACATTATAAACACAAGGTCAGAGATGCATAGGTTAATCATGTAGATGAGATTTGGGGTCATCCGGTTTTGGGCCTTTTTGCAGAAAATGTAAAAGACTAGAAGATTGGAAGGCAGTCCCAAAAACATGGTCATGATGTAAATTGCCAGAGATAGGGTGTTCAGGATCATCTTATAGGTGTCAACGGAAGGCCAAAAAGTCCTTAAATGAAGACATCTTTCTTTTGATTAGCTTGCAAACCTATGACGTTGATATAAAAACCAAATCCCAAGAAGAGTTAGACCTTCAACAAGACCTCTTCAGCCTTTGAACAGGATAATTCTGTTGGTCTTTCCAAGGCAGAGCTAAGAGTGCTTACAACTCTACGTCAAACAGAATCTGTGATGAGTTGAACAGTCAACTATAAGCCAAGTATTAAACATCTGGATTTAAGCCAACACATCCTTTTATTTTTCTCTCTTAAATGCGTGGGAAATGGTCCATGAAGATTGATAATCTCTGCTAATGATTCTTCCGACAAGCTCATGTAACAAGTCGTCCTTGACTAATGGCCAATAAAACCATAAATACAAAACTGATTCTATAACATGGCTTTGGAACACTGACAATAAATTGATAAGCTGTGGTGACTTTTATAGAGTTGTAGGGGAAAACAACAGCTAGTTGTACTGGATGGAGAAAGTGTTAGCTGGTACAGGATCACGTGCACAGGAAAGGCTATTTGGATACTTGTAAACTGTTGCTAGGAGAGCATCACTTATAGCTATATCAGACACTGGACAGCTAATGGAGCAAACTCATACCAATTATGTGAAATGAATCTATAGTGCTTGTGAATAAGAGGAGATATTAACAATATAGTATGCTTAGGCTGAAACCTAGGGTGTCCTGAAATGACACTCAAAAGTAAAGGTATATATAGTGTGTATATAGTGTACACATATGGTATAAATTTAACAATCCAATCATAAGAAGACTTAAGCTAGCCATAGCTGGATCAGAATTGATTTGGTTCCACAGGAACTGGCTGAATTTTGATCCATGTATGGCCATCCCTATTCGGCATATTTTTTAAGTTTAATAATGGTTTGAATGCAAATTATTGTAGCCACCCTGCCTAAAGCAGGAGTGTTTTTAACACTTAAACGATAGGCTTTGTCTTTACTTGGTCTTGCTTAAGTTCAATCTGTCTGTCTACTGGTTGCTGCTGGGAGTATCCCTGGCAATAAAGAGGGAAGGAGCAATAGGTCTGGTTTATAAATCTTTATGACTACCCTAGCCAACCACTAGGTAGTTAATTGTCAGTGGTGCATGCTTGGGAAGGAAATAAATGTTTGATCTTCTGAAGGTGTCACCAGCTCCCATGGCCCCCTCCTGGGCCAAAGCCTGGAGGAGGGTGTTTAAATTCTTGTGTCTTCCTAGGCCTACTGTCTACAGAAAGCAAAAAGTGATACTAAAGTCTCCCTTTTTTTTGTTAAAAATAACAAACACTTTATACTTACCTGCTCTGTGCAGTGGTTTTGCACAGAGCAGCCCAGATACTTCTCTTCTCGGGTCCCTCGCCCGTGCTCCTGGCCCCTCCCTCCTGTTAAGTGCCCCCCACAGCAAGCAGCATGCTAAGGGGGCACCCGAGACAAGCTGCAGCTTCCTGTGTCCATACAGACATGGAGCCACAGCCCACCCCCGCCCCATCTCTCTCCTTGTTGACTCAATGACTTTGATTGACAGCAGCGGGAGCCAATGGTGCTTCGCTGCTGTCTCAGCCAATGAGGAGGGAGAGCCGAGGCTCTTGTGTAACATCTCTTGATTGAGAGGGGGCACAGGTAAATATTAGGGTGGCTGCTGCACATAGAAGGTTTTTTATCTTAGTGCATACAATGCATTAAGGTAAAAAAAAAACCTTCTGTCTTTACAACTACTTTAACTGTACTGTAAGGGATGGCCTTAGATTTTATGCCAAAAGCTGGCCTTACCGGTAGTGAGGGAAACAGGTCCTAAGATGGCATGCCAGGGGAGCGACTTTGCTGGTGGTAGTGTGTGAAGCTGGAATCTCAGAGGTAGACTAGCAACTCATCTTGGAGGAAGAATGGAACCATCTAATCCTTGCTTAAGGTACTGCAAATTACAGAATACCGGTTATGGCTTGAAGACCCTCATACTGTACAGCAAGGAGTTAGAGCCTGTATAGAGCCATGGTTATATGGTACCCCAAGGACCAGGGACACAGCCCTGGGGTAAATGCTGGTCCACCCTGCCAATGGAAGTCCCTTGTATGCCTCTGGGGTCGGGGGGTATAAGGCCATAATGATTTTTTAAAATTTGCTTCCCTAAATTGACACTAATTATGGTGCCTGGAGGTGCCAGGGGTCTTTAAATGCCATAGCAAGGCCGCTGGACACGATTATTTCTTTAATTAGCTTTCTGTATCACTTCTCCATCTTTATACAGAGATCTGTTAAATACATATCTCAAATCCTATCTGCCACCATGGCAGAAGGACTTGTAATTCTCAATGGAATGTGACATCACCACACTTGCAGTCCATTGATTCTTATTCTAGTACCGTAACTGAGGGTACATACGAATAATTCAAGTTGGCACCACCCAGCCGCAGTCTGAAGGCTTTTGGATGTCTAAACAAGTGAAAAGGGAAGCCTTTTATCATGTATCTGGTGGAGACTGAGCAGTTAAGAAGACTTCTTTTGCACCTCCTGCCCAACACTCCTGAAGGTGGTGGCAGAAAGTATAAGGGCACAGAGTGGCACAAGTGCCAGAGTTTTGTGCTCCAAATTGGATTGATGCTGCAGCCAAGTAAGAGATATTGGAAGCTGCAGATCATGCATGGGTGTCTCCTTAGCACATGGCTAGCTGGGGAAACACCTGCAAATTGGGCGAACGGGACAGCGGCCTTGGGACTCCTGGGGAGAGGAGAAAAGGAACAATTAAGAAGAAGAGAACTACACACAATAGGTATGTGTGGACCTCCTATTATTAAAGCGGTTGTCTACCCTTTTTTTGTACTTTTACCTACAGGTAAGCCTAGAATAAGGCTTACCTGTAGGTAAAATGAATATCTTCTAAACCTGTACGGTTTAGAAGATATTCCCTTTCTAATGTAATGCAGCGTTACGGCGCATGCGCCGTGTATGTTCCGGCGCATGTGCCGTATATGTGTCCCGGCAAAAGCCGGCATTAGTTCCGGACCCTGCCGAGGAAAACGAGCCCCGCGCGCATGCGCGGGAGTGACGTGTCACGGCTCCGGCCAGTCACAGCGCCGGAGCCGCGTACCCGGAAGCAAGATCCGGGTGAAGATGTCCGCTCCCACGGAGGGGACCGAGCGGCTCGGTCGGATCTTCATTTTAAGGTGAGTATTTCATAATGAGCTAGTATGCGGTGCATACTAGCTCATTATGCTATTATCTTGCAGGTTTTTATTTTTTAAAAAAAATTTTTTTTTGAGTAGACAACCGCTTTAAATAAAAAAAAGTTTTAGTATCATTTTAAATGTAATTTTATGAGAAGATTTTTGCAAAAATGATTGGTCGGGGTCATTTTAGAACATAATAATACATCTTATCATATCAGATAAGCAAATAAACAGCGAACAGACACAAACACACTAAGTATGCTTGGTGCCTTCCATGCTACTATCACTTACTATTAGTCACAGATAACAAATCATAAAGTAATAACAGACGGGCTGCACAAGTGACGTCTTTGAATAATAAGGATGTACAATCAACATGGGAAGGTGTTATACAAGAGATGACTGGAATGGATTGCAGTGAATCTTGCGTCAGTTCAATTTGCTCAAATTAAGCTACTCCTTATCTGGCAACTGAGGTTGAAGCTGATATAAGCCGAATGACAATTCGATTGCTAAGGTGTACAATAGGACAACAATTGCCATATTATTTTTCCCTTTTGCAAAATACTTATTTGTGCTTTTTTGTTCCGCTTTTATTGTATCCCCCCTTGTGGCCTCTTTCCAGTCACTTTATGTCTACAGGCACTCCAGTGATGGCTGCATGGAATTTCACCATTTCCTAGTGGTGATAACAGTAGACCATGCCTGTGTAATGTGTGCTGGAATAGCCATTGGCAGTCCCCATCGAAAGGCAGGGTGGCAAAGCATGAGCATGATTGGTAGAAGGAAACAGAGAGCTGTTACCTATTAACAGGAAGTGCATGAACAAGGATCGTCATGCAATCCCTCTCTTACCAAGCACATGCACACTCCTCCCAGGAAAGTGAAGTGGAAGGAAAATGATAAATAGTGTTCCAATTTTTTTACAAATAAATATGTGAAAAGTGTGGCGTGCATTTGTATTCAGCCCTCTTTACTCTGATGCCCTTAACTAAAATCTAGTGGAACCAATTGCCTTCAGAAGTCACTTAATTATTAAATAGAGTCCACCTGTGTGTAATTATATCTCAGTATAAATACAGCTGTTCTGTGAAGCCCTCAGAGATTTGTTAGAGAACCTTAGTGAACAAACAGCAGCATGAAGGCCAAGGAACACACCAGACAGGTCAGGGATAAAGTTGTGGAGAGGTTTAAAGCAGGGTTAGGTTATAAAAAAATATCCCAAGCTTTGAACATCTTATGGAGCACTGTTCAATCCATCATCCGAAAATGGAAAGAGTATGGCACAACTGCAAACCTACCAAGACATGACCATCCACATAAACTGACCGGCCGGGCAAGGAGAGCATTCATCAGAGAAGCAGCCAAGAGGCGCATGGTAACTCTGGAGGAGTTGCAGAGATCCACAGCTCAGATGGGAGAGTCTGTCCACAGGACTATTAGTCGTGCGCTCCACAAATCTGACCTTTATGGAAGAGTGGCAAGAAGAAAGCCATTGTTGAAAGAAAGCCATAAGAAGTCCTGTTTGCAGTTTGCGAGAAGCCATGTGGGGGACACAACAAACATGTGGAAGAAGGAGCTCTGGTCAGATGAGAGCAAACTTTTTGACCGAAAAGCAAAATGCTATGTGTGGCAGAAAACTAACACCGCACATCAAGCTCACTACACCATCCCTACCGTGAAACATGGTGGTGGCAGAATGATGTTGCGGAGATGCTTTTCTTCAGCAGGGACAGGGAAGCTGGTCAGAGTTGATGGGAAGATGGATAGAGCGAAATACAGGGCAATCTTACAAGAAAACCTGTTAGAGTCTGCAAAAGACTTGAGACTAGAGAGGAGGTTCACCTTCCAGCAGGACAACGACCCTAAACATACAGCCAGAGCTACAATGGAATGGTTTAGATCAAAGCATATTCATGTGTTAGAATGGCCCAGTCAAAGTCCAGACCTAAATCCAATTGAGAATTTGTGGCAAGACTTCATAATTGCTGTTCACAGACTCTCTCCATCCAATCTGACAGAGCTTGAGCTATTTTGCAAAGAAGAATGGGCAAAAAAATGTCCTCTCTAGATGGGCAAAGCTGGTAGAGACATCGCCAAAAAGACTTGCGGCTGTAATTGCAGTGAAAGGCGGTTCTACAAAGTATTGACTCAGGGGGCGCCATACAAATGTACCCCATACTTTCCACATATTTATTTGTAAAAAAATCTTGAAAACCATTTATCATTTTCCTTCCACTTCACAATTATGTGCCACTTTGTGTTGGTCTATCACATAAAATCCCAATAAAATACATTTATGTTTTTGGTTGCAACATAACAAAATGTGGAAAATTTCAAGGGGTATGAATACTTTTTCAAGGCACTGTATGTCCTCAGTCAATTTTGGCTGGGGAGGAGGGTTGGGGGGGGGGGGCTTTATGGGGCCCCGTGATTTCTAACAGCATCCCTGACTGCATGCCCTCTATGCTGTGGTGGCATACCTGCAGGAAGAGCCACCGAATGACTTGAACCTCATATCCCCCCCCAATCCATCCACTGATCCTGTAACTACCCCTTCCCCATTGTCATCCCAGTCTTTCTGTTTTGGAAAGAAGGCAGAAGGAGAAAGAAGAAGAGAGAAGGAAAGAAGAAGGGAGAAGAAAGAGAAGGAGAAGGGGAATAAGTCTATTATTATTCAGTTAAGATAATAATAATAATGATAATAATATGAATATAATAATTGTGCTTTTTCTCCTATTATTAATAAGAAT
The DNA here is from genome assembly GCA_018402905.1 of Glandirana rugosa. Lineage (NCBI taxonomy): Eukaryota > Metazoa > Chordata > Amphibia > Anura > Ranidae > Glandirana > Glandirana rugosa. The sequence goes on from BLSH010528183.1 coordinate 457,478, forward strand.
AAGAATAATACAATCCATAGCACTGTTGAGATTAAAGTCTAAACATTCTAAAGATATTAGATTAAAAATATATATAAAAGTATCAGTAAAAAAATAATTCAACATATATACTGTATATAATTATAATTGACCTAAGCTGTCTCACAATTAACAAAATAAAACTAAATTGACCTAATTACGCAGAACACAAACAATTTATATTAAAATATGTTTTATTGGGTTTAGTCAAAAAAGTAACATTTTGCAAATATAAAATTGAATTGATGCAAAAAATTATCACACACTTATATACTCACACCTATATATACATAAATGTAATAGTAAAAGAAAAACCAAGGGGGTAATTGCATTTTTTTATGATACAGGTAAGTTTTGCTTATACAGGCAGTCCCTGGGTTACAAACAAGATAGGGACTGTAGGTTTGTTCTTTAGTTGAATTTGTTTGTAAGTCGGAACAGGTACATTTTTTAAGTGTAGCTCCAGCCAAAAAACAATTTTTAAGCTTTTTGGATAGCATAGGGAAGGGGTAACACCCCTGTAATGTTTGTTTTGCTGTCTATGTCTCTGTTTAGAAGATTTCACCTCACTTCCTGTCCCAATGATAATTGGATTTTGAAAGTTTTGGGTTGCTGTGGAAACAAACCTTGGTGATAAAGCTTCAGAGGAGACATCTTGTTCCCATGAGAACTCTTACAGGAGTGAATTTACCTTCCTAGGGGGAGATTTCCTCTCACTTCCTGTTGTCTCCCTTCGTTTGTAAGTAGGAGTCGTTCGTAAGTCAGATGTTTGTAACTAGGGGACCGTCTGTATTGCTTTAATGTAATCGTGACAACTGAAATAGTCAGGGTTGGCTCAAGGAAATGAAGGAGTAAATGTATAGGCTAATTTTTTTTTAGCTTTGGAAAGAGTAGGGAAGGGTGGGAACCCCTGTCAGTCTTTTATCACTGTCTGTATTCCTGCTGTGTGGGTTCACCCTCTCTGTTTATTCTGGTGGCCATTTTCATCTAGACAGGAAGTGATGGGAAATCAAAAATTCTCAAAGTGTCACCAGAACAGAGGGTAAGAGTAAATATTCTAGGACACCAATTCTGATGACAAGTATGGAATTTCCCCCATTAGTTTTTGTAGCAGAATATTAATTTACTCGTAATGCTCAGATCCATGCACAAGCCTCTCTAACTCCTGTCCTACAACTCTCTGGGTTCTTGGACACACCCAGTGAAGAGTTTTTATGGTGCTGTCCCTCACACCTATGAAGGTAAAGGAAGCTGAACAAGAGATCAGCAACCAGGTGAGTGGCCCTCCTCTGTCAGAACGGGTGTGTGGGCAGCCTATTAGCACACAGCTTCTTTGGAAAAGACCCAACACGTGTGTGGAACCCTTTCGCGATTGCTACCAGAGTATTGTAGTTCCAGTGGGGAGGGGACAAAGTAAATGTAGCATTTGTCCCATATTCCTATGTGCTGCCTATGACTAACTGCGAGTTGGACAGGGCGCCCCCTTCCCTCCATAGCCTTCCGACAACGCAACTGACGAGGAGATGGTTTCTTTCCTTGCTAGCTGTGTTGTTGGGTTAACCTTAGCACACAGAAAGATAAGACAAAGTACTCCTCCCTCCACAACCGTCCGTCAATCCAGCTGTCAAAGAGATGGCTTCTTTGATAGACTGCACTTTTCTCCATCTCAAAGCATCCCATGATCTCCATAGAGTCCGTTCATAACACGTTATTTGGCAATATGACCTTGTGGTGTGAAGTAAAGCTCTAGGGCTCTGGAAAACCATAGTGGTTGTAATAGCCTAGTCTATTTGTGTCTCTCCACCAACATGCCCATAATGAAGCTATCACTGCTCTGCAGTTTGAGCCTCAAGGCATTTGTTTATTGTACATGGAAACCATTATGTGCCCATGATACCAACACCTGCCAATGTCTGCACAGTTCAGTGGCACCAGGCATTCAGCTGGGGTATCTCTACTTTTGAACCCTTGCAAAAAAGCAGCAACTGAATTAACTGGCCATTCACTACACAAGGCAGTTTTGGGGGAAATTCGCTTTTAAAGGGTCAGTCCACAAAGAACGGGTGTGTTCAATAGATGCTTTGGAAATTAATTTTACCTGGCAAATACTTTTATGTATAGGGGGCTCTGACTTCCTAGGTCTGAACACCTACTGTGCCCATTATGAGGGTTTCCCACATCACTGTGCTGAGTTCCCGGGTTTCTACACTTACTGCGTCCAGTATGAGTGATTCCCAGCACAAGGTGCGAAACATGTAAGCTGAGACTTGTGGTTTGCCTATCTGTACTTGCACCTTTTTGGTATTAATAAAATTACAAGATTGGATTCAGCGTGTGGCGGTCCAGCCTTATCCTTTCCAGCCATGAGTGATTCCCACCAACCCTGCACTGAGTTCCCAGGTATGCACACCTGCTGTGCCCATTTTGAGGGGCTCTCATAATCCCTAAACATAGTCCCTGGGTCAGAATACCTGTTGTACCAGTTATGAAGGAATCCCACCAACCCTGTACTGAGTTCCTGGGTCTGTACCCATCATGAAGGATTCCCACCAACTCTGTATTGAATTCCCGGGTCTGCACACCTGCTGTACCCATTATGAGGGGCTCCCACCATCCCTGCTGGATTTCATTATTTTATAATATAGACAAAGTAACAGGAGGGTCTGGAACACACAAGGGCAGATGGGAACATCCAAAACTTCCAGGTGGACAGAAACCAATTTAAGAAGCCTGGGGCTCCTTGGATGATCCAGCCACCTGGGTTCCCCCCTCCTGGGTGAACTGACCCTTTAACACAAAATTCTGAAAGCAATCCATAATACACTTTATGGATGTCTTAGCTTGGCATATTCCACCTCAGGGTCACGCTCTCGTTCTTTGTCCTTTTTTTTTAAGTTAGCAATGACGGAGTAATGGATTTCATCCTGGGAGTCTTCATGGGCTCTCTCTGACGAGGCAATGTTCTCATACTAGAACAAGACGTGGGGAATACATATCAATACATTCCACTTCAACTTAAAATTTTCAGATTCAGAATTTTATAGAGAACTTCCAGAAATGGTCATTTTTGCTAAGTAGCACAATGAAATGTTTTTTTATTGGCCTAATAAGGATGCACCTGAAGAAGATAACTGCAGGACTACCTCTGCTATGTATACCTGTGCTGTGCATACTGTACCTGTATACCTGTGCTGTGCATACCTGTGCTGTGCATACTGCAACTGTACACCTCTGTTATGCATACCTGTGCTGTGCATACTGCAACTGTACACCTCTGCTATATATACCTGTGCTGTGCATACTGTACCTGTATACCTCTGCTATGTATACCTGTGCTGTGTATACTTGTGCTGAGCATACTGTACCTGTATACCTCTGCTATGTATACCTGTGCTGTGCATACCTGTGCTGTGCATACTGCAACTGTACACCTCTGCTATACGTACCTGTGCTGTTCATAATGTACCTGTACGCCTCTGCTATGTATACCTGTGCTGTGTATACTTGTGCTGTGCATACTGTACCTGTACACGTCTGCTATGTATACCTGTGCTGTGTATATTTGTGCTGTGCATACTGTGCCCGTACACCTCTGCTATGTATACCTGTGCTGTGCATACTGCAACTGTACACCTCTGCTATGTATACCTGTGCTGTGCATACTGTACCTGTATACCTCTGCTATGTATACCTGTGCTGTGTATACTTGTGCTGAGCATACTGTACCTGTATACCTCTGCTATGTATACCTGTGCTGTGCATACCTGTGCTGTGCATACTGCAACTGTACACCTCTGCTATACGTACCTGTGCTGTTCATAATGTACCTGTACGCCTCTGCTATGTATACCTGTGCTGTGTATACTTGTGCTGTGCATACTGTACCTGTACACCTCTGCTATGTATACCTGTGCTGTGTATATTTGTGCTGTGCATACTGTACCCGTACACCTCTGCTATGTATACCTGTGCTGTGCATACTGCAACTGTACACCTCTGCTATGTATACCTGTGCTGTGCATACTGTACCTGCACACCTCTGCTATGTATACCTGTGCTGTGTATACTTGTGCTGTGCATACTGTACCCGTACACCTCTGCTATGTATACCTGTGCTGTGCATACCTGTGCTGTGCATACTGCAACTGTACACCTCTGCTATGTATACCTGTGCTGTGTATACTTGTGCTGTGCATACTGCAACTGTACACCTCTGCTATGTATACCTGTGCTGTGTATACTTGTGCTGTGCATACTGTACCCGTACACCTCTGCTATGTATACCTGTGCTGTGCATACTGTACATGTACACCTCTGCTATGTATACCTGTGCTGTGCATGCATGTGCTGTGCATACTGTACCTGTACACCTCTGCTGTGTATACCTGTGCTGTGTATACTTGTGCTGTGCATACTGTACCTGTACACCTCTGCTATGTATACCTGTGCTGTGCATGCATGTGCTGTGCATACTGCAACTGTACACCTCTGCTATGTATACCTGTGCTGTGCATACTGTACCTGTACACCTCTGCTGTGTATACCTGTGCTGTGTATACTTGTGCTGTGCATACTGTACCTGTACACCTCTGCTATGTATACCTGTGCTGTGTATATTTGTGCTGTGCATACTGTACCCGTACACCTCGTCCATGTATACCTGTGCTGTGCATACTGCAACTGTACACCTCTGCTATGT
>BLSH010528183.1:472097-483474 GCA_018402905.1 Glandirana rugosa
GTTTGAGCGAGTAGGTACAGAAATACCTGGAACGAAACACGTCACCACGTGTCAGTCCAACCTTGTCTTTTACTATAAACGTGTAACAGAGTACATTTGCTTTGTGCACTGGTCCAAACCATTTGGTGGAGGGGAGATTATGGTGTGGGGTTGCTTTTCAGGGGTTGGGCTTGGCCCCTTAGTTCCAGTGAAGGGAACTCTTAAGGCGTCAGCATATCAAGACATTTTGGACAATTTCATGCTCCCAACTTTGTGGGAAGAGTTTGGGGATGGCCCCTTCCTGTTCCAACCTGACTGTGCACCACTGCACAAAGCAAGGTCCATAAAGACATGGATGAGCGAGTTTGGGGTGGAGGAACTTGACTGGCCTGCACAGAGTCCTGACCTCAACCTGATAGAACACCTTTGGGATGAATTAGAGAGGAGACTGTGAGCCAGGCCTTCTCCTCCACATCAGTGACTGACCTCACAAATGCGCTTCTGGAAGAATGGTCAAACATTCCCATAGACACACCTAAACCTTGTAGACAGCCTTCCAGGAAGAGCTGAAGCTGTTATAACTGCAAATGGTGGGCCAACTCAATATTGAACCCTACGGACTAAGACTGGGAGGCCATAAAAGTCCATGTGCCTGTAAAGGCAGGCGTCCCAATACTTTTGGCAATATTGTGTATGTAGTACAAGGCCCTGCCTGATTGCATTCAAATTGAAAGTGTTTAGGTTTCACCCCAACTTTATAAGGTATGGCCAGCCTAACAATGTTTAAGGTCCTTTAACACGGACTTGTCCGCTTGCTCAGTGGGGTATCAATCCGCTGATCCATGCTGAGCAGGTGGGTGACAGGTCTGTCTCCGCTCACTGTGCAGAGGTCAGAGTCCCGCTCTCCTCTATGGGGAGATCGGATGAAAAAGGACCATCCGATCCGCCAGACGGATGGAAAATAGCAGAGGCCGCTCTCTAATTAGGCAAATTAGGCAGTCGCCTAAGGCCTCGCACTCACAGGGGCCTCACAATTGCCTAATTTGACACTGACACCAGCACCGAGATAGAGAGTATTGACACCAGCACTTTAAAGCTGTTAATATATGCAATTTATAAAGTTAATTTTTTTATCGCTTGAATTATTTTTCCCATTATGGGCGTGAGTAGGGCCTCATGTCTAAGTTTTGCCTAAGGCCTCACAAAGCCTAGAGCCGCCTCTGGAAAATAGGGTCTGGATTTGGCAGACAGGGTTGGATTGGATAGCAGCGGGTGTCAGCGGACGGGTCACCGCTGTCATAGGAGTGAATGGAGGGTCCGATCAGGTCTGCCTATCAAAGGGGCCTATTGGGTTACAGTGTGTTGTTTTCACAAACTCTGCCAGTTTTTCACTCCCTCCTTTGCAGGGAGAAAAAAAACATCACATTACCACTGACTGTAGAGAGCCATGTGGTGTTCACTAACAAAGGGCTCTCTTCTGTCATTTGCTCAGGCGATCAATGGGTTCCTGCCATAAATAATTGATCGGAATGTGCTGAAGAGAATGGCAGAACAGCGGGCACGCGTGTGCACCCCCTAGCCGGAAGAGCTGGATCACAAACATGTACAGTATCTCACAAAAGTGAGTACACCCCTCACATTTTTGTAAATATTTTATTCTATCTTTTCATGTGACAACACTGAAGAAATAACACTTTGCTACAATGTAAAGTAGTGAGTGTACAGCTTGTATAACAGTGTAAATTTGCTGTCCCCTCAAAATAACTCAACACACAGCCATTAATGTCTAAACCTCTGGCAACAAAAGTGAGTACACCCCTAAGTGAAAATGTCCAAATTGGGTCCAATTAGCCATTTTCCCTCCCCGGTGCCATGTGACTCGTTAGTGTTACAAGGTCTCAGGTGTGAATGGGGAGCAGGTGTGTTAAATTTGGTGTTATCACTCTCACTCTCTTATACTGGTCACTGGAAGTTCAACATAGCACATCATGGCAAAGAACTCTCTGAGGATCGGAAAAAAAGAATTGTTGCTCTACATAAAGATGGCCTAGGCTATAAGAAGATTTCCAAGACCCTGAACTGAGCTACAGCATGGTTGCCAATACCATACAGCAGTTTAACAGGACAGGTTCCACTCAGAACAGGCCTCACCATGGTCGACCAAAGAAGTTGAGTGCACATGCTCAGCGTCATATCCAGAGGTTGTCTTTGGGAAATAGATGTATGAGTGGTGCCAGCATTGCTGCAGAGGTTGAAGGAGTGGGGGGTCAGCCTGTCAGTGCTCAGACCATACGCTGCACACTGCATCAAATTGGTCTGCATGGCTGTCGTCCCAGAAGGAAGCCTCTTCTAAAGATGATGCACAAGAAAGCCCACAAACAGTTTGCTGAAGACAACCAGACTAAGGACATGGATTACTGGAACTATGTCCTGTGGTGAGGAGTACAAAGACAAGTGTGTCTTGCCTACAGTCAAGCATGGTGGTGGGAGTGTCATGGTCTGGGGCTGTATGAGTGCTGCCAGCACTGGGGAGCTACAGTTCATTGAGGGAACCATGAATGCCAACATGTACTGTGATATACTGAAGCAGAGCATGATCCCCTCTCTTCGGAGACTGGGCCGCAGGGCAGAATTCCAACATAATGACCCAAAACACACCTCCAAGACGACCACTGGCTTGCTAAAGAAGTTGAGGGTAAAGGTGATGGACTGGCTAAGCATGTCTCCAGACCTAAACCCTATTGAGCATCTGTAGGGCATCCTCAAATGGAAGGTGGAGGAGCGCAAGGTCTCCAACATCCACCAACTCTGTGATGTCATCATGGAGGAGTGGAAGAGGACTCCAGTGGCAACCTGTGAAGCTCTGGTGAACTCCATGCCCAAGAGGGTTAAGGCAGTGCTGGAAAATAATGGTGGCCACACAAAATATTGACACTTTGGTTCCAATTAGGCCATCTTTATGTAGAGCAACAATTATTTTTTTCAGATCCTCAGAGAGTTCTTTGCCATGAGGTGCCATGTTGAACTTCCAGTGACCAGTTTGAGAGAGTGAGAGTGATAACACCAAATTTAACACACCTGCTCCCCATTCACACCTGAGACCTTGTAACACTAACGAGTCACATGACACCAGGGAGGGAAAATGGCTAATTGGGCCTAATTTGGATATTTTCACTTAGGGGTGTACTTCCTTTTGCTGCCAGCGGTTGAGACATCAATGGCTGTGTGTTGAGTTATTTTAAGGGGACAGCAAATTTACACTGTTATACAAGCTGTACACTCACTACTTTACATTGTAGCAAAGTGTCATTTCTTCAGTGTTGTCACATGAAAGAGAATAAAATATTTACAAAATTTACAAATCACTTTTGTGAGATACTGTATGTGATTTGCCGCAGTGCCGCAGTATATCATCATGTTATATTCTAATTTTATTTCTTCTGCATTGTCTTATGATTGCCTCACCTGGTTCCTCTCTCCGCCCTCATCAACATGATAATGGCCAGCAGCAGCCCATCCATATGGTGCGCCGGGGTGCCACCCCCATAATCCACTCACCCTGCCCCTAATTTACATGGAGGCCGCCGGGCGCATGAATTCCAATGGGAAGTTTTTTTTTTTTTAGAAGCACATGATTAGAGCCTGAGGCGCATGAAGGTGCATGAACTTCTTTGGTATGACTGTCGCAAGTTGGGCAGCCCATTGGAATGAATGGGTCAGTGGATCCCCCCAATGTGCCATTTTGGTCCGCTGAACGTGGATGGTCTGAATGTGTCATGTGGGTTCCCCTAAGAGCTTACCTTACTCTGAATCGAACAATCAGAATGATAAGAATTAGTAGGACGATGAAAGTAGAGGCCGCGATGGATGCAAACTTCCCTATAGTAGCCGGACTGTCTGCAAGACAGAAGAACAGAGCTCTGGCACGTTACTGAGAAGCATCAAATGGTACAACAGAGTCACCTAAAGCTGAACATGTGTGAACAGGCAAGGCTTGCTCATTACCTAATCTTCTATCCTTTCAGAAAAGACACTCATTAAAAGCTAAGAAATGCAAAAAAAAATTAAGAAAATTAATAAAAAAATATTTATTTGTACTTTGGCTTTTGGCCTCTTCCTATAGTTATTGGTAATGTCACTGGGTCCCACTGATACATTCTGGCAAACCCCAGTACCCCCACATCCTGCAAAAATGCACAGCACTCTAATCCACTCTCATTGGATTCTGGGTTCTGCTGGCACCAGAGTCACCTACTGCAAATGCATTCTCTATTTTTTCCACTAGAGGGCAGATAGTATAGCTGTGTGGTTCTGACCAGGGCCAAAGGATGGGCATGAGGGTCGGCTGCGGTATGATGTGAGGTGTGGGGGTGCCACAAGGAGATTGGGGTGGGGGAGGTTTGTGTTGGGTGGGAGAATTGGGGGGGCAGGGGGTTAGAATTGTTCTAGGAGGGGATGCTATGAAAGGTTATTTAGGGGGATTTGTGTTGGGAGGGGGGTTGGGGGAAAGGATTTGTGCTGGAAGATTTTATATGGTAGAGGGGGGAGGGGATTTACCTTTTTTTTCGGGGGGTGGGCATGTCCTGTTAGGGATTATTGTAGGGTATTTGTGCTATGAGGGGGATGGGGGGCAGGGAATGTGTACTCAAAGGGGAAATTTGAGGAATAGAGGATTTGTGCTAAGAAGCATGCCTTTTTTTGGGGGGGGGGGGGGTTTGTACTGGGAGGATTTGAGGCAAGAGAGTATATGAGCTGGGAGGGGGATGGGGGGCAAAGATATGTGCTGGAAGGGGGGGGATTTCAGCAGGGTGGCGGATTTGTCCTGGGAGGAGGGGGAATTTATGTTTAGGGGTTAAGCATTCAGATTAGTGCTATTTTTTTTTTTTTTTGGGGGGGGGGTTTGCTAACACATAATGCTTATACATCCTGGGGGGGCGTAGTCTGTTATGTTCACCCTGGGCTCTAGGTGACCTTGTTCCAGCACTGGGTCCGACCCAGAGGCGGGGCAAGGGGTGGGCAGGAGGGATGGCTGCCCTGGGCGCAATGGTTTATTACAGGGATGGGAGGTGCCCTGTGCCTGTTGCTTCTATTATAAGGCTGACAGGAGTAGTGACAGCAACATCACTGCTAACCCTAAGGGAAGGTGGGGGGGCAGTTTGGCAGCTTTGCCCTGGGCGCTGGATGACCTTGTCCCAGCACAGGTCTGACCCACCGAACCATGATCACAGCCTCCCTCCTCCCAGATCTCCAGCTAGTTGCAGATCCCACTAACCTCCCACCGTGCCTCCTAGCTCCTATAGTGCCACCCAACCTCCCATAGAAGCCCACAGTGCCCTTTAACATCCCACAGTGACCTCCAATCCTTGCATTGCCCCCTAGCTTTCCACAGATGGTGCCCCCAACAGTGTTGCGTAGTACCCCCTAGCCCCCTTGGTTTCCCACATTTTCTCTGCAAAATTCCCACCTACCCAACCCCACCTAGAACCCCTGTCGGGTTCTTATTGCTTCGGGAGACTAGCCGAAGCAGTGAAAGTAAAAGAAAAGTGAAAGTAAAAGAAAACTTCAAATTGTGGTTTTCGCACCAGAACAGGAAGAGATGGGAATCCTTCCAATGGAGACAACCAGGTATTTCCTCACTTTGGAGGGATTTCCTCTCACTTCCTGCTGTGGCAATGGGACAGGAGATGAAGGGAATTCTCCCCAATGGAACTAGTGTTGCCACCTGTTCACGATTCACCCAGACAGTCCGGGTTTTGAATGGTGTGTCCAGGTTTCAGGTGGACTGAAACCCGGACACATGCTTCAAAACCTGGACTGTCCTACATTATTCAGACAGGAATGTGGCTCGGAGCAGGGCCTGACAAAAGGGTGAGGGAGCACAATGGACGCCACATTACTATTCTTTTTGGAGCGCCCAAAGGTATCTCAGGTCTATTGCATTCCTATAGTACAGGGATAAGCAATTAGCGGACCTCCAGCTGTTGCAAAACTACAAGTCCCATCATGCCTCTGCCTCTGGGTGTCATGCTTGTGCCTGTCAGAGTCTTGCTATGCCTCATGGGATTTGTAGTTCTGCAACATCTGGAGGTCCACTAATTGCATATCCCTGCTACAGTGTATACTAAAAAAAATAAAAATTGCTGTGTGCCGCTAAAGTGTTCGGGTTTGGCTTAAAGAAAAAGTGGCAACCCTAAATGGGACACACACGGCAAAAAACTGACATGGGTTATAACCCTTCCTTAATCTATCCGAAATTAAAAAAGTTTTCCCTTTAGTGGATTTTAATTTCAGCTTTCATTTTAGATTTTAATTTTCTAAATTCAATTTTAACATTGAATTACAAATTTAAAATTTAATGTTAAATTTCATTTTAATTTTAGTGGATTTTTAGTGGACTTTAATGGATGGGTCAGAATGAAGTTTCAGTTTGTAAGAGATAGCCATAAAGCAGACAGCTTCTGCCATACTCTCTTGTTAGCTATCTCAAAGTGCTCTGTGAATCCTTTAAATGTTAATTTTTACACTATATGGCCAAAGGATTGTGAATACCTGACCATCACACTTAAACACGCATTCGATCTTGAGAAATAAAAATGGAGAAAAACTCGTCTACAGAGCTGACACTTACATGACACATGTAGAAAGACTACATTCGATCTCTTCTCACTAATTACATTGGCTGCTAAGCAAGAATACTCCCCGGTGTCTTTTATTTGCACATCTTTCAGCTCAAAAACTCCATCATCCCTGCTCAAACAGACATTGTTTAGGTAAAATTCATAAGACATTTTAGTTGGGTTGCCCCTGCTGGTGCACTTTAAGATCACATCCATGTGTTCAGTTACGTGATGTCCGGGGATGACAGTCAGAGTTACATTTTTTGGAGCATCTGCCAAAGAAGACAATATATTCAGTCATTCATTTCCTCAAGATCTCTCACACCAATTTTAATTATAGCAAAGCCTGCGGCTGCACTGTTTTATTGGACGGACAAGCATAGGAAGGGGCGGAGACATGATATTGTTGTCTGGTTGGCAGAAATTAAAGTTGAACAAATTTTGTCTAAATGCACGGTGCATGCGTATTCTTCTACAAATCTTGGACTATCCAGGCATCATTAATTTGGCGAGCGATTGTCCCACAACGATCACAAATAATTGCAGTGTAATGCACTCTATTGTCAAAAGTATTGGGATACCTGCCATTACACCAGGGTGCACCAGCGCCGCCCCCCCCCCATGCTTCCACCCCCCTAATCTACATGCAGGGCGCCGGACGCATGGATTCCAATTGTTTGGTCTTTTTAAGCACGTGATTAGAGCCAGAGGCTCTAATTGGCTTCAAAAAAGGGTGGGCTCGGGGGCGCAGTTGCGCCCCAAGCCCACCCACTTGTGTGACAATAGAGAATGAATATTCGCACTGATTCTCCTCCCGGCCAATCAGGAAGCGGGTCTGAGACCGGTTTCCCGATTGGCCGAAAGGAGAAGTGTTACAATTGGCCTAGGAGGAGGAAGAAGGAAGAGGAAGCCGCTGTGATGCCGAGGAGGAGACACAAGGGAAGCCGCCACCTGTCGGGAAGTGCTGCCCGCGCTATCCATAGATGGGGTAAGTGCCGGGCTGGTAACCGCCCAACCGAAGGGACGGGGGGTGGGGGTGCATTGTTTGCCGCTCCCCCCAAAAAATTTACCACCAGCCACCACTGCTTTTCACGAAGGAGAGGAGAGAAGAATAAAATCACTTAATGATTTAAAGTTACCTTAACTGACAATTGCACGGTCGTACCACGCTGTACCCAAATACAATTTCTGTCTTTTTTCCCCCACAAATAGAGCGCTCTTTTGGTGGTATTTGATCACCTCTGCGGTTTGTATTTTTTGCGCTATAAACTCAAAAAGACCAACAATTTAATGAAAAAAAAACCCAATATTTTTTACTTTCTGCTATAATACAGATCCAGTTAAAAAAAAAATGAAAAAATCTAATTTCTTCATCAGTTTAGGCCAATATGTATTCTGCTACATGTTTTTGGTAAAAAAAATCCCAATAGTTTGCACAAAAGTTTTAGCATCTACAAACTATGGGATAGATTTAGGGACTTTTTATTTTTTTATGTTTTACTAGTAATGGCGGTGATCAGAGATTTTTATTCGGACTGCGGCATTGCGGCGGACAAATCAGAAAACTAAGTGACACTTTTTGAGGACCAGTGACACTAATACAGTGATCAGTGCTAAAAAACTGTTCTGTTACTGTATAAATGACACTGGCAGGGAAGGGTTAACACCAAGGGCGATCAAAGGTTTAAGTGTGTCCCTAGGGAGTGCTTTCTTACTGTGTGGGGGATGGTCTGACTGGGGGAACACATGTTCTCCCCTGACAGAACGGCAATCTGCCTTATTTACATAGGCAGATCGCTGTTCTGCCTCTCTGGGGAACAATCGTGGGTGGCCGGCGGACTTTGTGTCCTCTGGACCCACGGATTGGCTCCCCCTCTGGCCAATCAGATGAGAAAGTTTGGGGTGGAGGAACTTGACTGGCCTGCACAGAGTCCTGACCTCAACCCAAAAAGCACAAAGCAAGGTCCATAAAGACATGGATGACAGAGTCCTCGACCCAATAGAACACTTTTGGGATGAATTAGAGTGGGGACTGTGAGCCAGGCCTTCTCATCCAACATCAGTGTCTGACCTCACAAATGCGCTTCTGGAAGAATGGTCAAACATTCCCATAGACACTCCTAAACCTTGTGGACAGCCTTCCCAGAAGAGTTGAAGCTGTTATAGCTGCAAAGGGTGGGCCAATTCAATATTGAACCCTACAAGCTAAGACTGGGATGCCATTAAAGTTCATGTGTGTGTAAAGGAAGGAGTCCCAATACTTTTGACAGTGTAGTGTATGTTTACTTTCTATGATCCTCAGTGCCACCTAATGGCCATAATGTGGTGTGTTGCGGATTGAAATACCCCAATCAGGAAAATATTACATTATGGTTACAAGTTGGAGTTGAGTAAACATATTACGTAAATGATGGCAATCATGACAGCTGTGCTCCAGACATTTGCTCACCGAATGTTTTATCAATAGACCTTTTTAGTTTCCCTTGTGTATTTTCTCCAGATCTGCACAGTAATCCAGAATGAAACAACTTGTGCACTTTGTTTCCTGTAATAAAGACCAGCCACTGCTGCTCTCTCTCCTGGTGCAGGGTGACTGGTCTTGTCTCCGCCCCTCCTGTAGTTTTCTGCAGACAGCCTGTAGTGGGTGGAGCCTACTGGGTCCCTCCCACACTCTCTGCACAAGCTATGTACAGCACAGTGATGATTTCACTGCTACTTTTACAAAGTAGAATTTGGGGTTCCAAAGGATTTTACTGTGTATAAAATAAATGTACCGTATATCCTTAGTGGTTAGTGAAGCATATATTTAAATAAATTAAAGCAGACCATGCAGGTGGCTTGCCCTGTAATTATTTTTTCACAGCAGGCCATTCAGCAAGGACTCTGGCTGGTCTGTCTGATATGCAGACAGATGTGTCCTTTAGTAGCAATTTATCTGTATATAAAATATGGAGAAGGTACTTACATTGGACATCAATACGTCTCTTCCATGATACGCCAGACCCAATGGCATTTAGGGCTTTACATGAGTACTGTCCAGTATGGGTCCATTCTAACTGCAGCACCATAATATCATAAGTTGAGTTTTTGAGCAGAACTCCATCTTTGTACCATTCATATCTGCTGATATTTGGCTTGCTTGGTTTTGATGAACATTTTATTGTGATCCTTGCACCTTCTCTGACAGGTTTTGTTGGAACCACAATGTCTACTTCTTTAGGAGGGTCTGGTAGAAAAAAAAAAATCACACAAAATAAATTTATCTATATAATGTATTTATTTAACATATTGATAAAGTCAGTGGCGGCTGGGTCAGTCGGGTCACCCGCACCCCCCACCCTTGTTGGTCGGTCGATTGCTCGGTCACCAGCCCCACACTTGCCCCATCTATCGGGCAGCACTTGCGATGGCCGGTGGCTTCCCGTGCATCTTCTCCTTCCTCACAACCAATAGGGTCGTTTCTCCTTTTGGCCAATTAGGTGATGGGATGGAATCAGGAAGACAATAGCGAATATTCATTCACTATTGTAACACAACTGGGTGGGCTTGGGGCGCAGTGCCCATCCTTTTTTGAAGTCTATTAGTGCCTCTGGCTCTAATCACATGCTTCAAAAAAAACCAAAAAACCCCCATTGGAATCCATGCGTCTGGTGCCCCGCGTGTAGATTAGGGGGCCGGACACACGGATAGGGGGATGGCGCCCCTGCAACTTGCATTACGGGCCGCCACTGAATAAAGTTTAGATACATGACACATCAATTTACAGAGAGACTTCACCTGCTATTATCTCCAGGAGGACAGAGCTACCTGTCAGTGCCAAGGTCATCTAGAGCCAAGGGCGAACATGCCAAACTGTACCCCCCCCCCAAGATGTATTAGCAGTGGCGGAACTACCAGGGTCGCAAATGCTGCACTTGTGACCGAGCCCTAGCATTACGCCACTGTCAGGGGTGGGGCCTTAGCGGGGGTTACTTGCCGCAGGGCTCTGAGCTGAAAGCATCTCTCTTATATAGCTCACAGCCTGCACCGACAGTTCTCCCTCCCTCCTCCCTTGCATGGATGGGAGAGGAGAGAGCTGATCTGCTCCTTCTCCTGTGTGCACAGCGGGAAGTGTGAAGATAAGCAGCTGAATTTGATCATTCAGCTCCTGTCTTTCGTGCTTCACCTGGTGTGCACACAGGAGTAGATGGGTGGCAGGAGAAGGATCAGATCAGCTCTCTCCTCTCCCATCCGTGCAAGGGAGGAGGGATGGGGAACTGTCAGTGCAGGCTCTGGGCTCTCAGCTCAGAATCCTGCTGAAGAGGCACTTATGGCACTGATAGGCGGCACTAATAGGCGGCACTAATAGGTGCCACTGATAGGCAGCATTGATGAGCACTGATTAGCGGCTCTGATAGGTGGCACTGATGGGCAGAGCTTGGGAGGAAAGAACTGCCGATAAGTCTTTTTACATGTGATCATCTACACTGACACTTTCAGATAATGTCCAGTACCATTTCCCGGTTAGTGTCGTCGGGAAATGTTATACTAATCTACTAGTGTACATTTTTCTGAATAGCCGTCAAGAAAGGAGGGTTCGAGACGGGTAGTCACGGTGGATAGTCTCGGCGATTAGTCACGAGTAGTTACGACGGATAGTCACCGTGGATAATCACGGCGGATAATCACGGCGGATAGTCACGGTATTCACGGAGAAGTCGTCCTAAGACTCGACTCTCGGGTCTCGGACGTGACTGTCAAGGGGTAGGGAGGAGGGAACGTGCCTACCCTCTCCTCTCTCG
>BLSH010528183.1:491259-501422 GCA_018402905.1 Glandirana rugosa
TGTATACTCTATCTGTGATGCTGTATACCCCTGTGTACCCTATCTGGTGATGCTGTATACTCCTGTATACTCTATCTGTGATGCTGTATACCCCTGTGTACCCTATCTGGTGATGCTGTATACTCCTGTATACCCTATCTGGTGATGCTGTATACCCCTGTATACTACCCTATCTGGTGATGCTGTATACCTCTGTATACCCTGACTGGTGATGCTGTATACCCTATCTGATGATGCTGTATACCTCTGTATACCCTAACTGGTGATGCTGTATACCTCTGTATACCCTGACTGGTGATGCTGTATACCCTATCTGGTGATGCTGTATACCTCTGTATACCCTAACTGGTGATGCTGTATACCCCATCTGGTGATGCTGTATACTCTATTTGGTGACGTTGGGCTGCATACTCCTGACACAATGGGTGGAATTTATAAGGGGTGGGGCTTATGAGAAGTGGGATGGGTCAAAAGGAAGGGCGTGGTCTGGCGCCCCCATCCTAAAATTTCACCAGCCGCCACTGGCAGTAAGGTAAAAAACTTTCTGCATGCAGTCCCCCCTAAAGCCCGATCTTGATCCAGCGATGTGCATGAGAGCTGAGGCTTCCGCGGCTCTTTCATTCCTTATTGGTTCAGATAGAGTAGCAAGAGCCATTAACTCTCACTGCTGTCAATCAGAACCAGTTATGAGGGTGCGGAGGGCTGAGTCCTGCTCTGTATGTCCATCAGAGAGTTCAAGGAAAGAAGAGAAGCCCCTGGAAGTCGCACATCTATGATGTCCTACAGAGATGAATGGAGTGGCAACCTCAGCCTGGACTCCAACCAGACCACACCTCAACGCGTTTCACTTAGCCCCTGAAGCTTAGTCATGGGAACTCCCTATGACTAAGCTCCAGGGGGCGGAGTGAAATTCATACTCTAGCAGCAGCTGCAGATGCATTACCTACATACCTCCTCCCTATCAAGCCTGAGTGGCACAGGTACACTTTCCAGGTCACAGTGACCATCAGAGCAAGCATGCATGCGTGCCCCCATAGCAAGCAGTTTGCTATGAGGGCACTTGGGGGGGGGCAGGAACACTGGCAGGGGACCCAAGAAGGGGAGGATAAACTTGATGGAAAAGCAGTGGCGGCCCGTATCCATGCATGGATTCCAATCGGGGTTTTTTTTTTTTTGAAGCACGTGATTAGAGCCAGAGGCTCTAATTGGCTTCAAAAAGGGTGGGCTCGGAGCTGCACCTCGAGCCCACCCAATTGTGTGACCATAATGAATGAATATTCGCTATGGTCACACTGATTCTCGTCCAATCAAGAAGCGCATCTGAGACCCGGGAGAAGCGTTCCAATTGGTCTAGGAGGAAGAGGGAGGAGAAACACGGTGGTAGCCGCCATGGTGCCAAGGAGAAGATGCATGGGAAGCTGCCGCATGTTGCCCAGAGGGAAGCACTGCCCACGCCACCATAGATGGGGTAAGGGCCGGGCTCATACCCAACTGACCTGAGGGGGTGTAGGGTGCGGATGACCTGACCGGAAAGGGGGGGTGGCGTGGGTGGACCCAACCGACTGGGGAGGGGGTGTGGCTGTGGGCGCATTGTTTGCCGACCTCCCCCCAAGAAATTTACCACCAGCCGCCACTATTGAAAAGCTAAAGCTCTGACTCAGTAGGGGACCTTTGCATGCAATGAGACCACTGTTTCCAAACAGAGAGCAAGCATCCCAATCTGCAGCATGCTGGAAGAGGACAGGCTTTTCTATTCTATGCTGTAGCTGCTTTAGAAAGAAAACAAATTGTCAGACAGGGAACACCTTTTGTTTTGATGCACCTGGAAAGTATTCAGCTGATTTAAACTCTGTTGAGCTTTAGGTCTGACATCACTTTGGTCTAAGTTTCATTATTTGACAACGGTCGGCACTCTGAGCCTTTGTGAAGATTCATATGAAAATATCCTTATTAATAAAAGCAGCCATTACTCAATCAATGGGGTTGGTATATTGAAGGAGTAGACAAAACTAAACAAATTAAGTCTGCGTTCACTTGGATTACCCAATCACGTGCAGAGGATGTCAAAAGAATAAAATTCGACACGATCGGATGAGGGTCAGTATAGAGACACCTTGCTATGTGAAAAATCGGCATTGATTTTATTAAATCTATATTATGGTTAGCATTACATATACTCTAAATGACATAAATACAGCTCTGTGTAATACTCACACATCACATTCAGATCTAGCTTGTCAGACTCTGCTTCTCCCAGCTTGTTACGAGCTAAACACGTGTAAGATCCAGAATTGTCTTCCTTTATATTGTAGATCGAAAACTGATTACTGGTGTGATTATAGCACTCAGCCCCATCCTTGAACCAGACATAGCGGAAGACCGGGGGATTTGCTTTGGTAGAACATTCCAGTGTGATATCCCTTCCTTCTATGGTTTCCCCATTATTCTTAATAACTGGTTTGTCAGGAGCATCTGAAAATATTGTAAATTATTACACAAAAAGTTTCAGAATAGGACAGAGGGCACTACTCTTGTCCAAAGACCGGCCTTTACCAACCTTTGTAACATGGGGGAACCCTTGACATAAATTTCTGGTTTCAGTTAACCCCATCTAATGACTGCTGTATCTAACGTTAAAGGTACATTAGTGCAGTGTTTCCCAACCCAGTCCTCAAGGCACATCAACAGGTCATGTCTTCAGGATTTCCATTAATTTGCACAGGTGATTTGATCAGTTTCACTGCCTTAGTAATTACCCCAGCTGTTTCATCTGAGGGAAATCCTGAAAACATGACCTGTTGGTGTGCCTTGAGGACTGGGTTGGGAAACACTGCATTAGTGTGATGGTCAGTGGGAAGAATGATTAGAAGCTTGTGAGAAGATTGCCCCATTTACAGACAGCTAAAAAGATAAATGATGTCAATGGGAATTTATCTGAAAGGCAGAAATGACTCATTGCTCAAGGAACCCCTAGCAACCTCTGGAGGAACCCTGTTTGAGAAAGGCTGCTATAAACTGATGGTGGCACCCAATGTGTGTTGGCATTGGGTAGGCTGATATGAAGTTACTCCTGTTCCCAATTTGAAACATGTTGAGGAGAGGAATCAATTTTAAGCATAGGCTAGAGATAGCGGCTGTCCACATTGTGGCATCTTGGCACACTGCCCATATTTATACTGCATTCAGGCAACCAAAAGAGGACTTTGGCCCTTTGCACATGAGGCTGTCTAGGAGCAGTGTGTCCCTCGTGGCTTTTTAATACACCATAGTGCCCAGCCAGACTGTCAAAGTCTATGTCAGGCCGCAGCTGAACTGGGCTGATTGCTGTACTGAGTGGTACCTGCATTTGGGTCCTGTTTGTTTAGGAACCAAGGTCCAGATAGCATGAGACCTGCAATCCCAGGCCTTTGTTTCTGAACACACAGGGCCCTAAATGTTGTTACCGCTTGGTACAGCATCCAGTCTCTCTGCAGGCAGCCTGTCAAAGACTACAGCAGGCTGTGACTGGATGGGAGTGAATGTTATACAAAGTGGTACCCACAATTGGGCCTTATGCCTTGAGGGACAAAGACTTGAATATTGGCAGGTGCAGTTAGCTTGCCTGATACTAGATGGCTCTGTTTCCATTATGTTACAGTATGGGGGGAAGTTGAAAGCAGGCAGGTGGGACCAAAATATGGGAGCAGGGCACCCCAGAGCTTCTAGGGAGTAGTCCTACATGGAGCTGATCCACTGGGTCCTTCACAGGGCTGAACTTCCAGGTGAGGTGGTACAGATCATGGGAAGAATGTTGTCTGTAGACACCAGGTCTGTCTACCCTGACCTTTTTTCAGCAGGTCCTGTAGTGGGGTGTGCAAGGCCTCAGGAGCATGTACAAAGTCCTCTGATGTGAGCAATGGCAGAAGCCTGGGTATAAATTTGTCATCTGGGAGCATGCCAGGCTGGGCTATAGAAGGGACATTGGGAAGAGACTGGTATACTAACCAGGTATACTGGTGCCTTGTTTCCCCTGACCCTCAGCCATGGGCCCTGCGACTTGGTGAAGGAACTTAGAAGTGGTGAACTTAGTATACAAAGGGGCCAGGCTCACAGTCTCTGCTCTAATTCATCCAAAAGGTGTTCTGTTGGGTTGAGGTCAGGACTCTGTGCAGGCCAGTCAAGTTCCTCCACCACAAACTCACTCATCCATGTCTTTATGGACCTTGCTTTGTGCACTGGTGTGCAGTCATGTTGGAACAAGAAAAGGCCATCTCCAAACTGTTCCCACAAAGTTGGGAGCATAAAATTGTCCAAAATATCTTGCTATGCTCACGCCTTAAAAGTTCCCTTCACTGGAACTAAGGGCCAAGCCCAACCCCTGAAAAGCAACCCCACACCATAATCCCCCCTCCACCAAATGATTTGGACCAGTGCACAAAGGCAGGTCCATAAAGACATGGATGAGCGAGTTTGGGATGGAGGAACTTGACTGGCCTGCACCTCAACCCGATAGAACACCTTTGAGATGAATTAGAGCGAAGACTGCAAGCCAGGCCTTCTCATCCAACATCAGTGTCTGACCTCACAAATGCACTTCTGGAAGAATGGTCAAACATTCCCATAGACACCTTGTGGACAGCCTTCCCAGAAGGGTTGAAGCTGTTATAGCTGTAAAGGGTGGCCCAACTCAATATTGAACCCTGCGGACTAAAGCCTCGTTCACACGATCAGATTATTGGATGAATTTTCGTTTGTTTTTTGTTGCATGCTAGTCTCATGTCAAAAGTGAAGAGGTTACTTTCATACAAAAATTCTCGTATGACAAAATTCAACTTCAGAAGTGACGTAATGTGTTGAATTGTTTTGTATGTATTTTTTGGTTTCCGAGCATGCATACGCTTGTTATTACGATTTTTTTCGTACGAAAACTGTACTGGTTAATCGAAAATCGTACATTGCATTCACGTGCGATAAAAATGTTATAGCCTGCACATACAGTTTTTGTCTTCTGAAAATTTGTCATTGGCTGTCGAAAACAGCATAATAATGATCCGAAAATCGTCAGATCGTTCGTCGGATGAAATTTTACTTCCAATTTTCTTAACGTGTGTACAGGCCTTTAGACTGGGATGCCATTAATGTTCATGTGCGTGTAAAGGCAGGTGTCCCAATACTTTTGACAATATAATTGTATATAAAATGCACTACTTATTTATCAAAAATATTGTAAATTTCAAAAGCCAATATAAATCGTAGGGGTAAAAAAAAGCACTTGTGGGTTTAAAAGTCAGCAGCTACAGCTAAGTGTAGCTGCTGACTTTTTTGAGCGTTTTTTGCAGCTCTCCATGTTATTCAATGGCCCCATAAAAATGCTGATGTTTTTGAGCTGTAGAGGGCGTTGGCGTTTGTGAGCTGAAAGGAGAACCCACGGGCAGCGCGTTCTGAAGCTGCAGCGTTAAAGCGTTTTTGACGCTGAGCCGGCAAAACGCTCACTAACATGCAACGTTAACCGCCGGCGTTTTCAGGTTCAAAAATAGCAGAGGGATGACTTTTTAAACAAAATGCGACATAGCGCTGACGCTCAATAACGCGCATTAATGCCAATGCAAAATGCCAATGAAATTGCGTTTTTGACACCGTTTTTTTTTCCTGACGTTGGTCCCGACGTTACAGCTCGTTTTGTTAATACGCCCGTGTGTATTAGGCCTAATAATCAGACACTTACCTGTCCCCTGGTCCAGCGATGCGGCCGCCCGCTGCCTCGCTCCTCTCTGCGGCGCCAGTGTAGCGTCATTTATTGATAACCCCACAAAAATGTAAACCAGAAGTGACGTTCCGTCGCCGCCATGTTGCTACACCCGCATTCGTCCGCACTAAGGATACAGAGAGAAGGCGGCAAGCGGACATCTTTGTACACCCACCGGAGTTTTTAATTTCACACTTATTTTGACAGTTAAACATTGAGTATTATTTCCTTGTTTTAACAATTGCCCCCACTCCCAACCTACAAAGAACAAACCCAATTTTAGCTATTCGATTCATTTTTGCATCCAATAGGGAAAAGAAGACAGCATTCCAGTATGAGGAGCTCCACTACTTACACAGCACAGATACTTCCACCAAGTTTGATTTTCTTTCGCCAATTTTGTTTTTTGCTTTACAGAAATATTTTCCCGAATCAGTAACTTGCAATTGGCTGGCGCTTCCCTTTTTAGAGTTTTGCTGTTCTCTGAACCATGTGATGTCATAATTTGGCGGATTGCTGCTTTCAACAGAACAAGTCAAGGTCAATGGCTGCCCTCTTTCTATTTCTATGGTGGCGTTAGAAAAAATCTGAACATTTTTGGGGGCATCTGGAATGGCAACGAAAGTCATAATTATTTTCCAGGCTTAACAAAAGAGGAAAACCACAAGAAATAACGAACATTTATATTCACAACTGTAAGGAGGTCAGGAGATAATGGAGGATATAAATATAGTTAAGCACCGTCTCCCTAAGTTTTACACAAGTATTTGGGAATTAGAAAATAAATGGGATTTTAAGGTGCCATACAAAAAAGTTTTATCTAAAAAAATATTTTATTAGGGCAAATGCATAAAAAGCACAAACATATACTGAACATTTTAAAAATAATTCATCAGTATGTCAAATAACATTTTAGGTGTGCGCTCTACATGTTTCGCCATACATTTCGGCTTCTTCAGGAGCCTATTGACACCAAATGCTTTTGCTATTGACTGTAATGAATAAAAGTAGATATCAGAGACACAGGCATACATCCATCTTCTCAATATTGTATCTAAAGAAGGATGGATAATTTACACAATAGAATACTATACAAATCTTTTATTGGACACGGGTTGCCATATTGAGTTTTTATTTGTTTAAAATTTGAAATAAAGGTATAAATTATATACATTTCTTTCATCAGTGATATTGTCTTCCCTGTGGTTGTTGAATGTCCCTTGGAAGCCTCTTCCGCAATTGCGTCCGTGGCCCATATCTTACCCATTCCTGGTAAAAGGTGAGGTGGAGTCTCAATATGGCAACCAATGTTCAATAAAATATTTGTATAGTATATTATGCATCCTTCTTTAGATACAATAAGAACAATATTGAGAAGATGGATGTATGTCTGTGTCTCTGATATCTACTTTTATTCATTACAGTCAATAGCAAAAGCATTTGGTGTCAATAGGCTCCTGAAGAAGCCGAAATGTATGGTGAAACATGTAGAGCGCACACCTGAAATGTTATTTGACATACTGGTGAATTGTTTTTAAAATGTTCAGTATATGTTTGTGCTTTTTTATGCATTTGTCCTAATAAAATGATTTTTTAGATACAACATTTTTGTGTGGCACCTTAAAATCCCATTTATTTTCTACTTAACATTTACATTCACAACAATTGGTAAGGGTTAGGAACCCTATCAGGTTTTATGCTATCCAGGACTCCATTAGAGAAATTGTATCCTCACTTCCTGTCCTGCTAACAATGTTTTGCCACACAGGAAGCGATAGGAACTCTCATAGACTCTCATGTCTGGGCACACCCTAATCACCCTGTGCAGCACAGATTCCCCTTCCTGCCTTGCCCCCCCGCAGCACTGCCGGCTTCTTTCCTCTGCTCCGGCTGCTGCAGTGGGTACACACAGGGGGATGTTTTCAGACAAGCGGGGGAAGGGGGCCGGTAAATATGTAATTTACCGGCCCCTTCCCTTTCTGAATGAACACAGTGAGTGCTCAGTACCGTGTGGTTGAGCTTTGGAGTGCAGCTGTATGTCATGCCACTGGCCCATGCTCCATAAGCTGTGTAAAAAAAAAAAAAATATATATATATATAGTGTGGAACCTCGGATTGCGAGTAACGCGGTATTTAAAATAGTTTTTAAAATCCTGACTCCGTTTACGAGCAAGACGAGCAGGATTCAAGCCTCTGTGTATGCAATACCGTATGTGGCCAGAGGTGCGGGGGCGCTGGTGAGGCTCGGAGACGCTCGGAAACATTTGGAGATGCTTGGAAATACTCAGTTCCCGAGTGTCTTCTAAAAATCCGAGCATCTCCGAGCCTCACCAGCGGCCCCACACCTCTGGCCACATACAGTACTACATAGACAAGCAGTGGTTGTGGAACGAACCATCTGAGTTTCCATTGTTTCCTATGAGGAGACTTGCTTTGATATACAAGTGCTTTGGATTACAAGCATTCTCCTGGAACGGATTATGCTCGTAATCCAAGCTTCCACTGTATATATAATATCTGTATCCACTGCCCTGCATATGAACTGCATTTATCACATTGTAAAACTCAGACATGAAATATGAACAAATCATATCCCTATAGTGTGTACTTGTCTCAATATCCAGAGCACTAAGTGTCATCTCTGTCTGCTCCTTCATTCCTCTGCAATCAGCATGAATCACTTCTGACAAGTTTTACTGACTCCAAGAGAAAAATGGTGTCAGGGGAGGGAGCTCCAGCACACAGCCTGTGATTAACAGCCTCAGCTCTGTTCCTGTGCACTGTGTGAAGGAGGGGGGGGGGGTAAATATACGCTAATGACCCTGAATGGCCATCCGCATACTAGCTGCATAAGACAGTGGGTGGCAGGAGCCATCTGCATCTTGCCAACCAAGGACACAAATCAGCAGGAGCCACCTGCGTCTGAGCATCCAAGGACACCAGGTGGCAAATAGGTAGCAAACGTTAAAACAAACGCTACGTATGAATTGTGTATGGACAAGATTTTACATAGTGTACCCCTGTGTGCAAAAGCCCTTGTAATCAATATTTTGGGTCAGTTAGAGATATATACATACACACTCCCTATATCTCCTCATGAAGAAGATTTTTGAATCTGGAAAACAGGTTGAGTTATCCTCGCATTAATGCAAGAATCAGCACTAAAGAGTAACTAAATGTAAAAAAATAGACTGTGAACAGGCAGGTTTCCTATCGCAGAAGAGAAATGCAATCAATGTCTCTTCTGTAATAAGGTACACTTAACTGCCTATTTGCTGGTGTGCCAGGATGATATCCTCCTGTGCCCGCCGATCAAAATGGGCAAAGATCAACACTTTAAAAAACCTCAGGAGAAGATGTTGTCACTGATGAGGGACCTCAAGGCATCAGACTGTTGGAATTAAGGCTGGGTTCACTCTGCTGCATGGAGCGGCTCACATCAGGGGTCCGGTGCGTCTCCATTCACCGTTTCAGGTCTGATTTCAGCCTGAATTTTGGGCTGAATTTGGACCTGAAATGGACCAGAAGACGCACGGTAAATCCACTCCAGAGATGTGTGAACCAGCTCCATAGAGAGTAGCTCACAATCTCCTGGCATGCAAATTGGATCTGGGGATTTTTTTAGTACCACTAAAATAAAAAGAAAGTGCCCCGCCCCTGCCCTCCTCGGCAGCGCTGTCATGGATACCTGCTGGTGCTGCTATTTTCACCCGGCTGTATGAATGGCCAGGGCCGCGACAATGTCACTCTTGCACGTTCAGGCCCGACGCGGACCTTTGAAGGTATGGCACAGGGATGCCGTCCCTTCAGAGGTACTGCACAGGGATGCCATCTCTTCAGAGGTACAGCACAGGGATGCTGTCCCTTCAGAGGTATGGCAAGGGATGCCATCCCTTCAGAGGTACGGCACAGGGATGCCGTCTCTTCAGAGGTAAGGCACAGGGATGCCTTCCCTTCAGAGGTATGGCAAGGGATGCCGTCCCTACAGAGGTATGGCACAGGGATGCCGTCCCTTCAGAGGTACTGCACAGGGATGCCGTCTCTTCAGAGGTACGGCACAGGGATGCCGTCCCTTCAGAGGTATGGCAAGGGATGCCGTCCCTTCAGAGGTATGGCACAGGGATGCCGTCTCTTCAGAGGTAAGGCACAGGGATGCCATCCCTACAGAGGTACAGCTAGGGATGCCCTCCCTTCAGAGGTACGGCACAGGGATGCCGTCCCTTCAGAGGTGTGGCAAGGGATGCCGTCCCTTGAGAGGTATGGCACAGGGATGCCATCCCTTCAGAGGTACGGCACAGGAATGCCGTCCCTTCAGAGGTACAGCAAGGGACACCGTCCCTTCAGAGGTATGGCACAGGGATGCCGTCCCTTCAGAGGTACAGCAAGGGACACCGTCCCTTCCCTGCCACAGGGAACGACATGGAGACTTCCCTGCCGT
>BLSH010528183.1:501432-523896 GCA_018402905.1 Glandirana rugosa
ATGGAGACCTTCAGAGGTACAGCAAGGGACACCGTCCCTTCAGAGGTATGGCACAGGGATGCCGTCCCTTCAGAGGTACGGCACAGGAAAGCCCTCCCTTCAGAGGTACGGCAAGGGATGCCGTCCCTTCAGAGGTATGGCACAGGGATGCCGTCCCTTCAGAGGTACGGCACAGGGATGCCGTCCATTCAGAGGTACGGCAAGGGATGCCGTCCCTTCAGAGAGATGGCATAGGGATGCCGTCCCTTCAGAGGTTGCGGCAAGGGATGCCGTCCCTTCAGAGGTACGGCAAGGGATGCCGTCCCTTCAGAGAGATGGCACAGGGATGCCATCTCTTCAGAGGTACGGCAAGGGATGCCGTCCCTTCAGAGGTACGGCATAGGGATGCTGTCCCTTCAGAGGTACGGCAAGGGATGCCGTCCCTTCAGAGGTACGGCACAGGGATGCAGTCCCTTTAGAGGTAAGTCACAGGGATGCCGTCCCTTCAGAGGTACAGCACAGGGATGCCATCCCTTCAGAAGTATGGCACAGGGATGCCGTCCCTTCAGAAGTATGGCACAGGGATGCCGACCCTTCAGAAGTATGGCACACGGATGCCGTTCCT
The DNA here is from genome assembly GCA_018402905.1 of Glandirana rugosa. Lineage (NCBI taxonomy): Eukaryota > Metazoa > Chordata > Amphibia > Anura > Ranidae > Glandirana > Glandirana rugosa. The sequence continues at coordinate 502,037 of BLSH010528183.1, forward strand.
TCAGAGGTACTGCACAGGGATGCCATCCCTTCAGAGCAGATGCACTGGTAACATCATTAGCAGCATCCCTTGTGAATATCTCCTAAACAGTGCAAGTTTAGGAGATATTCACTGTACCTACAGGTAAGCCTTATAGGTTTACCTGTAGGTACAAGTTCAAAAGTGGAGTTTACCTCCACTTTAAGGTAAGTATGTGTACCTTTTGGTTCAGCTTTAATTAAAGTGACACTAAAGTCTCACTTTTTTTTTTTTTTGTTTTTGTTTCAAAATAGCAAACATGTTATACTTACCTGCTCTGTGTAATGGTTTTGCACAGAGCAGCCCATATCCTCTTCTCGGGTCCCTCGCCAGCACTCCTGGCTCCCTTCTCCTGTTGAGTGCCCCCACAACAAGCAGCTTGCTATGGGGGCACTCGAGCCGAGCCGCAGCTCCGCGTGTCCATTCAGACATGGAGCCACAGCCCAGTCCCGCCCCCTCTCTCTTCTCATTGGCTCACTGGCTTTGATTGACAGGAGCCAATAGTGCTTTGCTGCTGTCTCAGTCAATGAAAAGGAAAAGTCCAGGACAGCCGATGCAACATTGCTGGATAGAGATAGGACTCAGGTAAGTATGAAGGGGGCTACTGCACTCAAAAGGTTTTTTTTATCTTAATGCATAGAATGCATTAAGATGATAAACCTTCTGCCTTTACAACTCCTTCAATGGAGATAGCTACTGATGTAATATGTCGTCAATAGCATTTGATGGTAACAATGTAATAGTTGGCTGAGCGATTGGTGTTTTAGTAATCCTTGAAATGTGGGTGATGTAACCTTTTATGTGTTCTTCTGTAGTTTTAAGCTTTATCTTCAGATTATTATTATTATTTTTTTTTATTATAGTTTATTACAGGGTTTCCCCAACCCTGGTGGCGCGGCCCACTGCTGGGCCATAGCCTTCTTGCACCCAGGCCGTGGTCGTGCGGCACCGGGCCAGCAGAGAGATTCGATCGCTTCTCACCGCCCACCCATATCATCACTCTTCCGTCCACACAGCGGATCCGCTACACTGCAGTGAGGCGGGGGAGCAGAGAGGTCACTGCTCTTCTGCCCACACAGTGGGGCCACTGCACTGCTGGAAGTGACAAACCGCATCTGATGAGAGATGGCAATCCACATCTGGTGGCAGGTGACAAACCACATCTGATGGCAATCCACATCTGGAGGCAGGTGTCAATCCACATCTGATGGCAATCCACATCGTGGCAGGTGTCAATCCACATCTGGTGGCAATCCACATTGTGGCAGGTGTCAATCCACATCTGGTGGCAATCCACATCGTGGCAGGTGTCAATCCACATCTGGTGGCAATCCACATTGTGGCAGGTGGCAATACACATCGGGTGGCAATCCACATTGTGGCAGGTGGCAATCCACATCTGATGTCAATCCACATTGTGGCAGGTGGCAATACACATCTGGTGGCAATCCACATTTGGTGGCAGGTGGCAATACACATCTGGTGGCAATCCATATCGTGGCAGGTGGCAATCCACATCTGATGATAAACCACATCTGATGGCAATCCACATCTGGTGGCAGGTGACAAACCACATCTGGTGGCAATCCACATTGTGGCAGGTGACAAACCACATCTGGTGGCAATCCACATTGTGGCAGGTGATAAACCACATCTGGTGGCAATCAACATCTGGTGGCAGGTGTCAATCCATATCTGGTGGCAGGCAACCTGGCAAGCCACAATCCACATCTGGTGGCAGGCGACATGGCAAGTGACACTCTGCATTTATATTACAATGTAATGACAGGAATAATGTGCTTCAATCATCCTGACACCATATCAGCCATGGTGCCATGATGATTGAAGCGCTGAAAACAGTCATTTCCCCGACAAATTGCCCTCGAAAAGCCACATACCCCCCCCCGGGCCTTGGCATTATTTTATTCCACAACACCAGTCCCCAGTGCCAAAAAGTTTGGGGACCACTGGCCTACTATACTGTGGGGGGAGAATTACTAAAACTAGCGCCCACAGAATCTGATGCAGCTGTGCATAATAACCAATCAGCTTTTAGGTTTTGAATTGAACAAGCTGAAGTTAGAAGCTGATTGGTGCACACCTGCACCAGATTCTGTGTGCACCAGTCTGTATCTACTTGCATGCTTGGTGCCTAAAAAGTTCCATATCTTATATAAAGATTTTTTTAATGAAAATGGTTTATTTCGACCTATGTCTATTCAAATCTAAACCATTGTCAGCAGGACAGGAAGTGAGGGTAAATCTGTCTAATGGAGTCTCAGATAGCAGTAAAAACCCAACAGTAGTTCTAATCTTTCCGCACTCTATAGAAAACCAGATACATACATCGGAATTGGGTTTGCAATATTTTTTTAAAATAAAAACACAGCAGACATTGTTCAGACCAAAATTGTGTGATGTCAGACCGATATAGGATAAACCAACCCAAGGAAAAACACGTGCAGTATTTAGAGTTTATCTGACCAATCAACATAAATCTATACCTTGAGGCTGATTTATAGAAGGAGTTGATAATCTATACTTGAAAATTTCACTTTAAAGTAAACAGGTATTTTCTTGTCACGTGATTGGATAATTAAACACCCAATCATGTGCTAATGAAATAATAAACCGTAAATTTGCTTTTCACATGTTTGAATAATTGAATATTCACAGAATTTATTGAAAATTCTCAGCTCCTGTAGTAAATGGGCTTCAGCATGTTCCTGTTTGGTAAGTACTAATGTGCTGCTCATCAGGATTGTTTGATTTACCAAAAATCTTGACTCCTTATCATTATAATATTTTAACCAGCTCTAAACATTGTTGAAGATTATTCTGATACATCTACAGAGTAACCTTGGTTCACGAGTAACGCGGTTAACGAGCATTTTGAAAGAAGACCATTTTTAAAAAAAAAATTCTGACTCGGTTTGCGAGTGCTGTCTCGCGAAACGAGCAGAATTAAGCCTATTTGCATGTAATACCGCTTGTGGCCAGCTGGTGAGCCTCAGAGGCCCTCGGAAGCCATCAGAAATACTTGGGATACATCGATGACATTTTTTTTTACTACAAGTACCGATACTTTTTTTTTAGTACTCGCCGATACCAATTAGCGATACCTACCGCAACTGTTTTGTTTTCACTTCAGCTGTCAGCAATGGTACAAAGCATTAAACAGTTATTTACAAATGACATAAATCGATTTTTTTAAAAACTTTGCGTTTTTTCAATGTGAAACGTGTAAATATATGTTAAAGGTGTAAAAATATTAACAAACAAAACAAACAAAAAAAAAGTTCTAATTGTTAATCGTTTATAAAATAGAAGTGAACAAAAAGAAAACAGCAGAAAAATAACAATTAAATGGAGGAGAATAGGGAGTTAAGGCTGAATAGAGTAAATAATAAGGCGTTAAACAGAGGAACATTTAATAAAAAAACTCCACAAAAATTTTTTTTTTACTTGACTGGTTGCTTTAAACTGACTTCATCTGCAGATCAAAGTTCAGCCCTTTGATATGTAGATGAAGAAACAGAAAGATACAAAAAGAAACAATGTTTCTTTTTATTTTAGTGTTTCAGCAGCTGTGCACTGTTGTTGATAAAAATCAGGCTACTTTTTTTTTTTTTGACAGCTTCAAATACCAGACTTCTTTACCATCTCAGCTGTCAACAGGGGAATCCCACTGACAGCTGAATGAGTCATCGGTTGTTAAGGATGCGGCGGCCCCACGCCTTAATAGCCAAAATGGCAGTTTTTTTTAACATTTCAGCTGTCAGTGGGGGAGACCCACTGACAGCTGAAAGAAATGAGCCAGAAGGTATCAGTTTCGGGTATTGGTACCGATACTCGTGCAAATGCTTAGTATCGACGCAACCCTAAAAAAGGGACTTGGTAGACCACATAGGTGTGCGCAGCCCATTGCATTAGGGTGTGTACCACAAAGCGCAAAAAAAAGTGTGTGTGTATATATGTCAGAAGGGCAGAGGACGGTGTCAGAAAGGCAGAGGACGGTGTCAGTAGTTTATTTTTATTTTATTTATTTTTTTACAATTTTGTTTTTTTATTCATTTTTTACAATATTATATTTTATTATTTTTTTTTTTACAATCTTATTTAGGAGCCCTACTGGGGGGGCTTTGGTGAAATATCAGGGGTCTAAACAGAGACAGAAAAAGAGACTGAGGGCAGAGATTCCCCAGTCCCTTTCTCTGCAGAAAGGCAGCAGGGGGAATCTGCACAGTACAGGGTGATTAGGGTGTGCCCAGGCACACCTTCCACCCTATGTGCGCACGCCTATGGTAGACCACTTACTCCTTTTCTACTCTCACTCTTCTGTTTCAATGATGCAAGCTATTTTAGCTGCCAAAGGATTGGTATTTCTGGCCACCCAGTCCTGAGATTTACACAGCCCTGCCACACAGGGCAGGAGGGTAGGAGGGGTATACCTGTTTTTAATTTTTTTATTTTTCTGCTGCGGTTAAACACTTTTTCAGGTCTTGTACCTCCTCGATCCTGTGACTGGACAGTGAAAGGAGAAGCAGCAGACCAATGAATTCATTGCTCTGCTCTCTCCTCCTCCTCATTGTCAGCATGTTCATTGCACTGAAGCACAGCTGATTGGCTGCTTGTGCTGCTTCTCCCTCCCACAGTTTGAACTCTGCTGTACAGGGGTTGCAAGAGGCTGATACCAAGTCAAATTTAGATACTTGTATTGCTTGAATTTAAATAAATTATATTTAAAGAGGAAGTAAACCCAGATTGGGTTTACTTTCCTCTACATTCCCCTGTAAAGTAGAATCATAATGGGCTACTATGCACCACATTGTAGCCCATTATGTGCCACTTACCTGCAAACAAAGCCTGCGGCGTCCAGGAATGTCCCCTGTGCTGGCCGCGTTCGTCTTCTGCCCCTCTTCCTTCCGGGGCCGCGACTCCGGCGCTGTGACTGCCGGAGTCATGTGACGTCACGCCAGTCACGGCACGGTCGCAGTGGAGGAACGGCACGGAGCATGTGCCGACATGACACCGGCACAGCAAATACACTGCATATCTCCTGAACCGTACAGGTTTAGGAGATATACAGGGCACCTACAGGTAAGCCTTATCATAGGCTTACCTGTAGGTTAAAGTGGTTGCCAACCACTTTAATGGTTTATGAATGGATGCAGAGGCATTTGTTTGTCTTTTATATCTGCCTGGAGCTTTGGAGAAAATCATCCCGGTTTATCCGTTCAGTTAATTGTCTACTATTCTTCAAATCAGCAAATTTCATGTCAGTCCTTTATAAAAAAAAAAAAAGTGGATGAAATTTTATGGCAAATTATGGTAAAAAATTTTCTGATTTTGCTAGGCTCCTATGAATAGGTACCATAGCGTGTTAGCCCAGCCTTATAGCTTCCAAACCTCCGTCATTACAATATGAAGAACTTACACATGACATTGAGCTGGACTGTTTTATTATCGGCTTCTCCGTCATCTCCATCAAGAACACATGTGATGCTCTTCTTATGGTCTCTCCACGATGGATGGAACGTCAAGGTGCTCGTGGTTCGTACTTCACTAGTGTCATTTCTCGTAAGTATTGTGCTGGTACCATTTACATCTTCAATCCAATAGAGACTAATGTTGAGGAAAGGACAGTGATGACTGATTGAACAAGTTAAAGTAACCGTCTCCGACTCTTTTATAGCTGGTAGAGAGTTGATTTTTAAGGTTGGGCCAATATCTGAGAAAAATAAAAGGATTAAGTAGAATTAAAGTAGATGTAAAGGTTACATAAAACCAGGGCTGGAACAAGGATTTTCGACACCCTAGGCGAAATATCGTTTTGCCGCCCCCCTTGGCTCCCCTTCTGACTCCACCCCCTTTTCCTTGCCCAGCCTGATCAGTGCCAAGAAAATACAGCCTGATTAGCGCCAATCAAATGCAGACTGATCAGAGCCAATCAAATGCAGCCTCACCAGCGCCCATCAAATACAGCTTCACCAGCGCCAATCAATACAGCCTCACGGGGTGGGGCGGAGGGGGGGTATTTGGCAGATCAGACACTATTTCTATATACATTTGCAAATGGCATGTGATAATACAATCTCATTATCTCAGTCAGACAGTGTCAGTTTTGTCCATGAATTAATGCAGAGCAGCCAGTGACAGATGAACAGTGGCCGGGCGCCCTAGGCGGCAGTGCGTCCTAGACGGCCGCCTAGTGGTAGAGTCGGCCCTGCATAAAACAAATGGCTCAATGGCATCCTCTAGCATTGGTTTGTCTCCTAACCTCCCTGGCGGAATGATTATATCCGATTTTTGCGTCTCAAAGCGGTACATTTTTTCGCTTAGAAATTTGGAGTTTTATATTGTAGGCCTGTAATTCTTAGGAATTACTCACCTAAGACAAGAGTTTAGTAGATATCCCGGGTATGATAAAGTTTGAAATAACGAAATCTTAAATGATAATATATATGAAAAATATATATATATCATATAATAAATAACTATAAATAATTATCAAGAATAATAATATAATAATAAAATGTATTCAATAATGTAATCTAGTCAAAAACACTGAAATTTGCTCAGTTGCAGAATTGTCGCTGTCGTCACTTTCAGTGTCTGATGATAAATTTCCCCAAAAATCAGTATCACTCAATTCTGCAAATGATTCTTATTTACTATCACTGTTTTCTAGCTGATCAAAAACCGCTTTTGTTGTAAAGGGACACTTTTTTATGCCATGGACGTTCTCAAGTTTCCAGGCAGAAAGAATGGCATATATGATATAAAAGTGCATGCAGGGCACTGGGCAAACCACTAGGGACAAAGGGATGTGAAATGATTTCATACAGCAATGTAATCTTACAGATTACAGTGCATTGTGTGTGTTGTGTGTTTCACTTTTTGAATTTCCCGCCAGGCTCCGCCCCCGTGCGACGCGACGCTCGCAGTGAATGGAGCCTGGCATCACACAGGCATCGGGCGGAGGACACAGCCTGCAGACACAGCAGGGGGACATCGCTGGATCCAAGGGGACAAGGTAAGTAACCCAGACTTGGATCCAGCGATGTGATCCCGAGTGTGGCTCGGGGTTACTGCTATTTGCAGTGAAAACTCACCCCGAGCCACACTCAGGAATACCGCCAAGGTAGCTACCCACTTCAGCTCCAGGGGGTTTACCTCCCCTTCACGACCAGGCCATTTTTTGCGGTACACCACTGCATTACTTTAAAGCGGAGTTCCACCCATTTAAAAGTCAGCAGCTACAAAAATGATAGCTGCTGACTTTTAATATACAGACACTCACCTGTCTCATGGTCCAGCAATGCGGCCACCCAAAGCCTCACTCCTCTCCCCCCTCCCCTGCCCTCCTCTGTGACAGTTTGCGGGTTCACAGCCAGGCGTGCAATGCGCAATGCACGAGTGGCGCTACGCTCTGTCAGTGGCAAGGCAATCTTCTGGGATCTGTGAGGTGTGCCAGAAGATTGCCAGGGACGGAGGGGGGAGAAGAGAACCTCCGCTCGGGGCTGCGGGCCAGGAGCGGAAGTGGGAGCTGGATACCTGTAGAAACTAGGTGTCCGCTCCCCCCCCTCCAAAAAAAAAAATGACATGCCAAATGTGGCATGTCAGGGGGTAAGGAGTTATTAAAGGAGAAGTTTCACTTTTGGGAGGAACTCCGCTTTAACTGACAGTTGTGCGGTCGTGCGACGTTGTACCCAAATAAAATTGATGTCCTTTTTCCCCACAAATAGAGCTTTCTTTTGGTCGTTTTTGATCACCTCTGCGGTTTTTATTTTTTGCGCTATAAACAAAAAATGGGCGACAATTTTGAAAAAAAAAAAAAACAATACATTGCCAATAAAAAATTTAACAAATTTAATTTTTTAATCAATTTAGGCCAATATGTATCCTGCTACCATGCTTTTGGTAAAAAAAAAATTCCAATGCGTGTATATTGATTAGTTTGCGCAAAAGTTATAGTTTCACTATGAGATATTTTTATTAATTTATTTATTTTTATATATTTTTACTAGTAATGGCGCCGATCAGAGATTTTTTCTTTTTTTTTTTTACAGGACTGCGATATTGCAGAGGACAAATCGGACACCTGACACTTTTGATACTTTTTGGGGACCAATGACACGAATAAACTAAAAATATGTACTGTCACTGTACTAATGACACTGGCAGGGAACGGGGTTAACATCAGGGGCGATCAAAGGGTTAACCGTGTTCCCTATGAGTGATTGCCAAGTGTGGGGGATGTGTTTTGACTGGGGGAATGGAAAGGTCCGTGTTCTTGCTTAGCAGGAGCACAGGATCAGCGCATTCCCCTCTCACAGAACGATGGTCTGCCTTTCTCCTCAATGATTGGCTGACTTTTTTTTCTGTTTTATTGAGGGATATAACTTGCATATGGATGGGAGATTATGGGATGCCCAGTTGACTTCAGAACAAACTTCAGGGACAACTCCTCATATATACAGTCTCTATATACAGCTCCTCTTCTTCCTCCAGCACACACTTGCTTGCAGAACCCAGCTATGTCACCCTGTAGTAGTTTTGTAGCAAAGGCCCATTACAGCACGAGACTCGCAGCCCCTATACTTGAAGACAGTGTTGCCAACTGCCAGTAAATTTACTGACAGTCTGTAAAAATCAGTGATTTTTACAACTGTCTATAAATATCAGGGTCTGATAATTTGTCATGCTGTGCTGACTTTTTAAGTGTAAACTACTTGATATGGGTATTGTCAGTGTTTCCATGTTGTGTTTAAATATCAATTGTCTTAGTTTTTAATAGGAGTTCAGTTATTTTTCAGGGTGCCAGTAAAAAATGTGCTCCGCCAGTAAATTTTCCATGTTTTGCCAGTAAAAAACGCTGCGGGAGGTTGGCAACACTGTTTGAAGAGCAGATAGCATGGCACAGCTCTTACTTTCCCAGCACTTCCTCTCTGTGGTCACTGATCCCAGCACCATCCCTTCAGAGCCTGCCAGCCAACCTACCTAGCTGCAGCTGCCCCTTTCACTAGCCCTCCAGGATAATTCTCCACAGTCCTCCAGACCGACACTCACCAGCCAACCCAGCTCACTTTTAGGAGATCTCCTGGTCATGCTGACCTTCTCCTGTGCCTCCAGGAAGGGTTCCCTCCGTGTGTTGTAGGGGGAATCTTCCAGCACCTGAGCCACAGGCCTGAGGTCAACCCACCCTCAGACTAGGGGGCACCCTCAAGGGCCACCGACAACCTCCTCAGCACTCCATCTCTATCTTCCACCCGACTGCTCCTCATGGCATGGCTCATGCTTATATATGAGGAGGCCTGCCCCCTGCCAGCCAACTACTGGGGATTTGATGAGGTCCCCATAAATATTCCTAACAGCCCCTCCTAGCTTCCAACCACTATGTCTAGAACATTCTCCAATGTTCCAGAGAACAGGGAGAGGTACCAGAAGAGATGTCAGGATGAATCATCCATCCCCTGAGTCACTAATCCCTGACCCAGATTCACAACCCAGGCCTGGCACTCGGGAAAGCCAAATTTTCATACACTAACAACTAAACCTATTTACACACTAGCTAGAGCAGTGGTTCTCAACTCCGGTCCTCGGGACCCACTAACAGGTCAGGTTTGCAGGATAACTGAAATGCATCACAGGTGATATAATTTGCTGCTCAGTGATTGCAGTATTCTAGGCTGCATCTCCCCAAGGTAATACTTAAAATCTGGCCTGTTGGTGGGTCCCGAGGACTGGAGTTGAGAACCACTGAGCTAGAGGGTGCTACATGTACATGGACACTTAGGCTTTTATGGAGTTTAGTTTAGGAGCTTTGGCAAAAAACACCAAAAGTTCCTAAACTCAAGTTTAGGAGCTGCCAGTGTACATGGAGCTTTATTTCTCTATCGCTGAGGCCTTGGGTTCTTTTTTTCTGCCTGTAAAAATGCCTATAGTGTGCATGGACGCATAGGCTAACATGGAGGGGAGTTAACAGGCAGAAAAAAGTAAAAGCTCAAAACAGCTCAAACCCCTGTAGGAGCAACTTCTTTGAGCTGCAGTGTGCATGAGGCCTTACAGTTCAGCCACAGCTTGAGTAGAAAAGCCTGTCCCCAGACAACAGACTGCAGGGAAGGGCTCTGTGTAAAAGCAGCAATCTCCCTATATCCCTGTCTGCAACGATCTCTAGCCATTTGCCGACCATGCACTGAGCTTTACTGCTACAGTGCGGGTCGGCTGTGCAGAATCGCGTATCTATACGGTGCATCCGGAAAGTATTCACAGCTCTTCACTTTTTCCATATTTTGTTATGTTACAGCCTTATTCCAAAATGGATTGAATTCATTATTTTCCTCAAAAATTCTACAGACAATACCCCATAATGACAACGTGAAAGAAGTTTGTTTGAAATGTTCACAAATTTATTAAAAATAAATAAAGAAAAAAATCCCATGTACATAAGTATTCACAGCTTTTGCCATGAGGCTCAAAACTGACCTCAGGTGCATCCGGTTTCCACTGATTGTCCTTGAGATGTTTCTACAACTTGATTGGAGGCCACCTGTGGTAAATTCAGTTGATCGGACATGATTTGGAAAGGCACACACCTGTCTATATAAGGTCTCACAGTTAACAGTGCATGTCAGAGCACAAACCAAGCCATGAAGTCCAAGGAATTGTCTATAGACTTCCGAGACAGGATTGTATGGAGGCACAGATCTAGGGAAGGGTACAGAAAAATTTCTGCAGCATTGAAGGTCCCAATGAGCAAAGTGGCCTCCATCATCCGTAAATGTAAGAAGTTTGTAACCACCAGCACTCTTCCTAGAGCCAAACTGAGTGATTGGGGCAGAAGGGCCTTAGTCAGGAAGGTGACCAAGAACCGGATGGTCACTCTGACAGAGCTCCAGCGTTTCTCTGTGGAGAGAGTAGAACCTTCCAGAAGAACGACCATCTCTGCAGCACTTCACCAATCAGGCCTGTATGGTAAAGTGGCCAGATTGAAGCTACTCCTCAGTAAAAGGCACAGGACAGCCTACCTGGGGTTTGCCAAAAGGCACCAGAAGGACTCTCAGACCATGAGGAGCAAAATTCTCCGGTCTAATGAAATACAGATTGAACTCTTTGGCCTGAATGGCAAGAGTCATGTCTGGAGGAAACCAAAGACCGCTCATCACCCGGCCAATACCATCCCTACAGTGAAGCATGGTGGTGGCAGCATCATGTTGTGGGGATGATTTTCAGCAGCAGGAACTGGGAGACTAGTCAGGATCGAGGGAAAGATGAATGCAGCAATGTACAGAGACATCCTGGATGAAAACCTTCTCCAGAGTGCTCTGGACCTCAGACTGGGGCGAAAGGTTCATCTTCCAACAGGACAATGACACTAAACACACAGCAAAGACAACAAAGGAGTAACTATGGCACAACTCTGTGAATGTCCTTGAGTGGCCCAGCCAGAGCCCAGATTTGAACCCGATTTAACATCCCTGGAGAGATCTGAAAATGACCGCCGCTTCCCACCCAACCTGATGGAGCTTGAGAGGTCCTGCAAAGAAGATTGAGATAAACTGCCCAAAAATAGCTGTGCCAAGCTCGTAGCATCATACTCGAAAAGATTTGAGGCTGTAATTGGTGCCAAAGGGACTTCAACAAAGTATTGAGCAAAGGCTTTGAATACTTATGTACATGGGATTTTTTTTCGTTTTTTTATCTTTATTAAATTTGAAAGATTTCAAACAAACTTCTTTCATGTTATCATATGAGGTATTGTTTGTAGAACTTTGAAGAAAATAATGAATTTAATCCATTTTGGAATAAGGCTATAACATAACAAAATGTGGAAAAAGTGAATTGCTGTGAATACTTTCTGAATGCACTGTATGTGATTCTGTTTTTGCGGGTAGGGGGCGCCCACTGCCCGATCACCAGGTGTCAGCCAATGATTGACAGCAGGCACCCAGTGATCGGCTCTGATCTTTCCCGAACACAGCTCTGTGAGTGTAAACAACACAGAGCTTTGTTCAGTGACAGGGGATCTCGTTGCTTTGCAGGGAATATAAAACACTAGATCCACAGAAAAAGCAGCACACGTTACACACATAAACACTTGTTAGGCACACATTTAAACCCTTGATCACCCTAGATGTAAACCCCTTCCTGCCCAGTGTCATTAGTACAGTGACAGTGCATATTATTAGAACTGATCACTGTAATAATGGTACTGATGACGTCAGTGGTAGTTAGTTCCCCCAGCGTCAGTTAGTGTCAGATTGCCTGCCGCACAGCTTTTTCCTCTCCCTGACTGCAAGTGAAGTGTGTGGAGCAGCTTCACAGCCAGAGAGGGGAGGATAAAGAACACAGGTACTGTCACAGGACTGCATTTGCAGCTACAGCTGCTGGTGGGGAGCCTGCCCACTGCCTAGGGCACAGAGGACATTGTAACTGGCTACAGCTCAGCCTGGGAAGGAACACCTACACCCCCCCCCCCCTTGCCTGAGGTCTGATTTAGGAGTGGACATATACAACCGCTGCAGAGAGACCACTGTGTTCCGACACAGAGCAAGGGCCCTTCTTTGCAGCATGGCAGGGGACTGGCTGCTGTGACTGTCGCTGCTTCAGAAAGAAAAAGCCCAAATACATTGAATACCTTTTTGTTTTTATGCACCAGGAACATATTTAGCAGAGGGATCATCTGGACATTTCGATCTTTATTCGTTTTAGTTGGCAAAAAACAAAAAGCCCAGTGGTGATTTAATACCACCAAATGAAATCTCTATCTGTCTCTAAACAATGATAAAAGTGTAATTTGGGTACAGTGTTGCATGTCTCAGTAAATTGTCATTCAAAGTGTGAGAGCGGTGAAAGCTGAAAATTGGCCTGGGCAGGAAGGGGGTGAATGTGCCCAGTACTGAAGTTGTTAAATATACCCTTTAAAGCGGTTGTCTACCCTTTAGAGGGGTTTTTACCTACAGGTAACCCTACAATAAGGCTTACCTGTAGGTAAAATGAATATCTCCTAAACCTGTAAGGTTTAGGAGATATTCCCCCTCCAAGCAGCTGCGGCGTTATGGCGCATGCGCCGTGATGTCCCGACAAAGGCCAGGCGCATATCGCTGGACCTTGCCGGAAAGACGGCTCCCGCGCGCATGCCACAGCCGCGTACCCGGAAACGAGATCCGAGGGAAGATGTCCGCTCCCTCAGAGGGGACCGAGCAGCCCGGTCGGACCTTTGTTTCAAGGTGAGTATTTCATAATGAGCTAGTATGCGGTACATACTAGCTCATTATGCTATTGTCTTGCGGGTTTTTATTTTTTATTTTTTTCTACTGAGTAGACAACCGCTTTAATAGTGTTTTGTTATATCAGTTTGCCTAGTTAAAAAAAACATCTTTTGAGCCTGCCTGAAATCTTGTCAAGAAAGCACAGGAGGTTGACTGTTACCAGTCACAGTGTTCCTACAGAACTGCTATACCCCTCTATGTCTCCAAACTGCGGCCCAGGGCCAGATGTGGCCATTTGCTTGCTTTTACCCGGTCCTTGGGGAACTCTTTTATCCCCTGATACCAACAATGGGGCATAATTTGCCCCACTGACACCAATGAAGGGCACATAATTCCTCCCAATAATGCCAAAGAATGGGGCACAATTCTTCCTACTGACACCAAAGATGGGACCCAATGATATCAATGATGGGGCACAATACCTCCCATGCAGCCACAGACATGAATGGGCTGCCTGTACTTGCACCCGGCGGCTGAAATCACAGAAAACAGGGGGCTCATTCACGGACTAACACCAATCTAAATGGGGCCTAAAACCTGCACTCCCCAGCTGTCATTTTCCTTAAAAATCTAAATCGAATTGTGTCTAAGTCAGTGGTCTCCAAACTGCGGCCTGTGAGCCAAATGCGGCCCTTTGCTTGCTTTTATTCGGCCCCTGGGGCACTATTTTATCCAACAATGGGGCATAATTCCCCTCACTGAAACTAATGAAGGAGAGGGGCACAATTCCTCCTAATGTCCCCAAAAGATGGGGCACAATTCCTCCTAATTACACCAAAGATGGGGCCCAATGACACCAATAATGAGGCACAATTACTCTCAGTGAAACAAATGATAGGGTATTATTTTTCCCACTGACGTTGGGACCTTTTCTCCCACTGCTCACAGTCCAGCCCCTGTAAAGTCTTGCAGGACAGTAAACTGGCCCTTTGTCTAGAAAGTTTGGAGACTCCTGCTATAGACAACAGGAGAAGGACAGGGTTCTTTGGTGCTATCCTGTTTGTGTTGTCATAGAAGGCTGAATGAGTATTGTCACCGTAGAAAAGGAAGTTTGTTACTGGTAGGATCGCCAGGTAAGAATAGAAAACAATTGCATCCATCACATCTAAAGATTGCAATACCTTACATTTTTCTTTTTTGGGTTTGGATGCTTTAGGCCCCTTTCACACCAGCAGACTGATCAGGTCAGCCTGTCCGTTTCTCAGGCGGACCTGATCGGACCACCCATTGTTCTCTATGGATCGGGGGGATGTCAGCGGACATGTGATATCTGTGGACATTTGTGCGCTGTCACTTACCAGCATCCAATCCGATTCTTTCCACTAAAAAGAGATGGATCGGATGACAGTCAGATAGAAACGGACAGGCAGTCTATTTCCATCCCAGTGCCCCATAGAGAACAGCGTGATGTGTCTGTGTCCGCTCTTCATAGCAGAGCAGACACAGACCTGTCATCCGCCTACTCAGTGGGGATCAACGGAAAGGTCCCCCACTGAGCAGGTGGATCTGCTTCGACGGATTCTGAAAGGGGCCTTTAGGAGGACCTCTGGAAAAGTCTTCCCCTTTGCATTCAGAAAAAAACACACAAATGACTTACCAGATACTGCGATGGTTAATTTCTCTGATATCCACCTATCTGTTTGAACTTTATCCATATTCCACAGCCTCAGATTGTAAGTGCCTTCATCCTCCTTCTGAATATTTCTTATTACTATGGTGCAGTCCGTGTTTGACGTCCCTACATACTGCACTCGTCCAGCAAACAAAGGGTCCACGTCCTTCTCATCCTTGCTGTTGTAGACAATCGGTCCATTAAATTCTTTCATAATATCATCATACGTTGCTTTATATAACCATATGTATTTGACATTAGCTATTTGTGGTGTGTACTTGCATGGTAACATTGCGCATGAACCTTTCCAGACCTCAACTTTATCCAGGAGTGTAAATTTCACATTTGGAGCAGCACTTCCACTGAAACAACCTACAACAAATACAGTTATGAAATTGTTGAAATCATTATTCCAACTCCTTTAATTTGCAAAGTTTTGCATTCTGCATTTTTGTTTTCCCTTTTTAGTGTAGTGTAGGTCTTTTTAAAGGACAGCTGTAACGTTGATACAAGTTGTTGTTTGCAGGTATGTTTCATATTTTTGAGTGAAGCCACCTGGTTCAGTACCAGGGGAGGGCTGGCAGCCTTAGGCCTGGGGGGCAAGTCCAGTCAAGCAAGACAAATATGATACAAAGTGGTAACATAATTTAATGTTAATAGCAACAAGGGAGCTTTAACAAAAATAATGCATCAGTGCAGCCTCACCAGTGCCCATCAATGCAGCCTCACCAGTGTCCCCCCCCCTCTCCCTTTGCCTGCAGACAGTTGGTGGCTGCGCCCCTGGCCCCTACTTCCTTCCTCCACAAGAAGAAAAAAGTGTGAGCAGCAGCGGCTGTCGGCCATTTTAAATTTAAGTTAGGGTGGCCTGGGGGGAAATTGCCACCCTGCCCCCCGGCCCAGCCCTCCCCTGTTCAGTACTTACCCCTGTCTTGGTTCTTCACTGTGTGGCCTTGCTCAGAGCAATGCAGCCTTTCTTACAAAAGTGCCCCCACAAGGCCTCCTTTATCCTGCACAAGTGTGCCTTTAGCCCCCTGCATTTCTCTGGGGATAGCAGAACTCCACATAACTGCTGGAGGCCACCATGAGTGCAGTTTAGGGTTGCCACCTCATCCCTTTAAAAGCGAACACATATTAATGACACAGGTTCTGTGGATGATTAGGGTGGTAATTAAAGTCACTTGGTGGCTTATGTGCACTAAATCAGCCTCAGAACCTGTGTAATTCATATGTGTTCGGGTTTAAAGGGACGAGGTGGCAACCCTAGTGCAGTTCCCTGTAGCAATGGAATGATCCATGACATGCATGTGCAGAATGAAGAGAGAACCTGGCAGGGATGTGGGCAAAGCCACACACTGAAAATAGCTAGAACAGGGGCAGAGGTAAATATTTGACCGGGGGCTGCACTCAGGAGGTGGGGGAATGCCCTAAAGTGCAGTTTCCTTTAATGAATAGCTGAGCTTTCAAACATAGTGCTGTGAAAAAGTATTTGCCCCTTCATGATTATGTAGCGCCCTCTAAAGTAGATAGGTGTATAGTGTGATATTTTTGCTCAGGTGAAGCAAATTTAGTCAGGTGTGACTTAGAGCAGGCCTGATTGTTTTGATTCTGGCCTGGGAGTGGCTCAGGGTAGGGCTGAATGATTCACAGGTGGTGTCATCAGAACCTTCCACTTCTTTCCAGAAGCTTCTGGTGTTTTCTGGAAAGAGAAGTGGGAGGGGAGGTGTAGCCACCTGGGGTATTCTGGGGAGCCCTGAACAATCCCCAATCTGGATTGGCAGGGGGCAGGCCCCCTCAAATACCCAGGGTCAGCCCAGTCTGGGTGGAGAGTTCAGGTGGAAGTCTGAAGACGAGAAGCAGAGGCTGTTGCTGCATAGGGGGAGCTTGCAGTCCGGGGGGGGGGGGTGACCTCGGGCCTGGGGGTGAGTGTAGCGCCTCTACGGTAGATAGGTGTATAGTGTGACATTTTTGCTCAGGTGAGGCAAATTTAGTCCGGCCTGACTTAGAGCAGGCCTAATCGTTTTGATTCTGGGCTGGGGGTGGCTCAGGGTAGGGCTGAGTGACACACCCTAGGATACTGAAGGAGGCACTACAGAGCAGATTGGGGTGAGAGACAGTCTGGGAAGGATGCAGAAGCCAGCATGGGACTGTAGTGTCGCTGTGGCAGTGGAGGAGGCCGTTGCAGCTGTAAGGGCTGACAGGGCCTGGAGGAAGATGGGCTGAGAGTTGTAGTCCATTACACTAGCTAGCACATTGTACTTTGCCACACTTTGGGGGACAGTGGTCCCTGCCTGTAATGGGCGGTCCGGAGATCCTGCTTCAACTATAGCAGGCCTCACCATGTGCTAGCTAGGCTGGAACCAAGTGGTTGTGCTGGAATGAAAAACAAGGAGTGTAACGTGCAGCAAGTGTCAGTGCTGGAGCGAAGAAGGAGAAGTGTATATACGAGGTATATATCCCGATGTAAAGAACTGTTTGAACTTTTGGCATCCCATAATCATCCCTACCCCATCCGAGTTCAAATCCCCTAATAAAAACACAAAAACAAAGTATCAGCCTGTTCTGTGACTCCAGATGTGAGGAATAAGTGTGACTGAGGGCAGTGTGATCAGGTGAACCACACCTTTCAGCAAACCCCAGGGGGGCATTGGCTACAATTTTTATTATTTTTATTTTTATATATGTATATATTTTAAATAGCACCATAAAATCAAATGAGTCAAAACACCCCAGAATAAATGGTCCCAGCAGCGCTTATATATGACATATGAATAAACACAGTCTTTCTATTAGATGTATTATCCTTCACCACACCACACTAGAGTGACTAACAGTCTTCAGCTCTCTGCTCATGGAGCTCTGACAACCAAGCAATCAGCGATGTTTGATCACTCGTTTTTCAGTCTTAGAGCCAGACGGGGACAGATGCAGCAATAGGCCAATGCTGCATCCACCTAGGTTATCCCGCACGACTATTATCGGCTGGTTCCCATACACTTAAAGATCATCTGACATCGAATTGGATTTGATTGCAGAGTTTTCGCTGACGTTACTTACCTCTGGTGAGTCTTTCCACATTGGGGGGCTTTTACCTCCCGGTTTATTCACGTGGTGTGGTGAAGGATAAAGGCTGTGACGTGATCCAATTCCCCAGTACAGAAGTATTCAATGGACTATTGTTGATTTCATTGGGAGCACTATATACATCTAATAGAAAGACTGTGTTTATTCATATGTCATATATAAGCGCTGCTGGGACCATTTATTCTGGGGTGTTTTGACTCATTTGATTTTATGGTGCTATTTAAAATATTTTGTTTGCATTAGGCAGCTGCTATTTTTAATATTTTTTAATAGTTTAAAATTATTACCATTCTCATTGATGAAAGCATACTAAGCGCAGATTTGAGTTTATAGACTTTTGTTGGCATCAGGGTGTGAGTGAGTTTATAGCTCTGTTCGACGTTTTATATATGTATATATATACATATATATATATCACACTTAAATGATTCAGATCATAAAACTAATTTTATTATTACACAAAGATAACCAGACTATCTACAAACTCTAGTTTTTTAATGATGATTTCATTTATTAAAGGAAAAAAGCTATCCAAACCTGTCTGGCCCTATGTGAAAAAGTAACCCCCCCCCCCCCCTTTCCCCTTGCTAAATCATGAATGAAATGTGAATAAACACATTTTTTAGAAATCTGAGTTAAATTTCGCTTCCCACAACCATGCCTGATTACTGCCAGACCTGCTGAATCAAGAAATCACTTAAATAGAAGCTGTCTGACAAAGTGAAGCACGCTAAAAGATCCCAAAATGCAACACATCAGGCCGCGATCTAAAGAAATTCAAGAACCGATGAGAAACAAAGTCATCGACTTGTATCTGGGAAGGGTTACAAAGCCATTTCTAAAGCTTTGGGACCCTAGTGAACCTTGGTGAGAGCCATTATCCACAAATGGAGAAAACTTGGAACAGCAGTGAACCTTGCCAGGAGTGGCCGGCGCAACAAAATCACTCCAAGAGCACAACGACGACTCATCCAGGACGACAAAAAAGAACCCAGAACAACATCTAAAGAACTGCAGACCTCACTTGCCTCAGGTAAGGTAGTGTTCATGATTCAACAATCAGAAACAGACTGGGCAAAAATGGCATCCATGCGAGAGTTCCAAGGCGAAAGCCACTGCTGACCAAAAAGAAACACAAAGGCTCTTCTCACATTTGCCAAAAAATATCTTGATTATCCCCAAGATTTTGGGGCAAAAATTCTGTGGACTGATGAGATAAAAGTTGAACTTTTTGAAAGGTATCTGTCCCCTTACATCTGGCTTAAAACTAACAGCATTTCATAAAAAGAACATCATCCCACACATGGTGATGGTAATGTGATGGTCTGGGGCTGCTTTGCAGATTCAGGACCTGGACGACTTGCCATAATTGATGGAACCATGAATTCTGCTTTCTACCAGAAAATCCTGAAGGAAAATGTCCGGCCATCAGTTCCGGACCTCAAGCTAATACACACTTGGGTTATGTAGCAGGACATTGATCCAAAACACACCAGCAAGTCCACATCTGGATGGCTAAAGAAAAACAAAATTAAGGTTTTGGAGTGGCCTAGTCAAAGTCCGGACTTAAATCCGATTGAGATGCTGTGGCATTACCTTAAACAGGCCGTTCTTGCTCGAAAACCTTCTAATGTGGATGAATTAAAACAATTCCACAAAGAAGAGTGGGCCAAAATCCCTCCACACAGATGTGAAAGACTAATTGGCAATTATCGCAGACGCTTGATTGCAGTAGTTACCACCAAGGGTGGCACAACCAGTTATTGGGTTTAGGGAAGCAATAACCTTTTCACATAGGGCCAGGCAGATTTGAACAGCGTTTTTCCCTTAATAAATGAAATCCTCATTTAAAAACTGCATTTTGTATTTACTTGGGTTATCTTTGTGTAATATTAGCATTTGTTAGTTGAACTGAGACATTTAAATGTGACAATTTGCAAAAAATATAAAATCAGGAAGGGGCAAATACTTTTTTCACAGCACTGTAAAATACGGGTACTCTATTTGCCCCCTCCCCAACCTAAACAAACCCACCTTCCCTAACCCCAAGACTTAAACAATAATCAGACCTGCAGGAATATTTTGTTTTTCCAATTAAAATTTGATTTACATTGGTCATACCTGTACAGTAGTTCCCACAGACATCAACTGTTTCTCATGTGTCAGAAAATGTTACCATAGAAGTCTATAGGACTCTACTCCTGTGTGGCCACAGGAAAGACGATTTTGGCTGGAGAAGCATAAGATTCCTGTGGGCCAAGTTCAGGTCAATATACATCTTAGGAGGGGGAATGGGGTCTAGTTTGGTTGGTTTGGAAGGGGCAAAATGATAACTGTGCTCTCTATTAAAGTAAGTAGTCTTTTAAAGAAACACTGAGGATTAATTACTCCATAGTGCCTGCAGCTATAGAGCTTTTGAAAAAAAGTACACTTTGCCATTAAGGACGAGGGTCAGTAAAGGGGCCCCTAGGTCCATGAATGCCCACTCACTTTGCCATTAAGGACATGGGTCAGTAAAGGGGCCCCTAGGTCCATGAATACCCACTTTGCCAGCTCTCCCCCTCTGAACCTTCCTCTTACACAGAATACCCCATAATGATTGGTTAATGGAGTCAAGCACTGTCACAAGAAGAGGTCATCTACTTCCCTACTCTCAGAAGTGCTAGGTATTTCCACTTAATGATACATCATAAAGGGTGTCAGTGGTTGTCTTCTACAAAATAAAATTCTTGCCAAAATGAGTTAGATCCTCTATTAGGTTTTTAATTTTGTTTGGTTTCTTATTGTGGATATTTCCTTTTATTCCCTTTGTGGTTATGGTAAAGGAACTTTGTTTTGTAGACTCAGAGAAAAAAACTACAGGAAAAAAAGGAACTGAAATTCCGTTAAACAGGATCTGATTCTCTCTCCACTTTTTTAGCCATTTACCCCAATGACTGCTTTGCTTTCACTTACCATTAAGAAATAATAAGAATCCACCAGTCCATATGATCCTGACCTCCATATTATTCATAAACCTGAAAGAAAAATTCAGATATCAAGTAAATGTATATTAAGGTGATTAAATCAAGAACTGTTTGTGTTGCCCTCAACCACCTGTTGAATTAAGGCTCCAGTCAGATGGGCGCTGCCACTCGTAGTCTGTGAATGAGCACCTTGTTAATGCAGCTTCAGCCCCCAGGTGGACATGCAGGCAGTCAATTCATGTCTATGGGGATGCACTGGCACAGCCACAACCAATTTGACAGTGGTGTGGGTAAGGATAAGTGGTCCTGAATGCAGAACTGTGTTCTAGGATGCTCACCTGCACGGCTGTCAAATCGGGATGAGCGACAGTGTTCATGCAGCCATAGACATGAATGGGCTGCCTGTACTAGCAGCCAGCGGCTGAAGCCACAGAAAACTGGGGGCTCATTCACAGACTATGGGTTTCAAAACTAATCTTAGAAAGTATTATTTTACTGAAAGGGTGGTTGATGATTGGAATAAACTACCATCAAATAAGGTTAGTAGTTGGTGGGAAAGTCATTTTATTATGAAAGATTCTAATCAAAACTTTGGGTATCAGACACTTACTCGGGGGTCAAAAGACACCGAAGTCGGCGACCGACGATCATGTCCGTCGGGTAAGTACAGATACCGACGTACTTGTGACAGCGAGTAGGGCTAAACTGTCGGCACGTCCACTCGTAGGATCTTGTGTCAAGACGTAAGTCCTGGTGAATAGGAATGGGTGTGGTGACAGTTTAACCAACACCGACACGGTCACGTAGGGGTATCTGTACTTAACTGACGGACGTACAGGTGGACCCCCGACTTCGACGTAATTGTTCCACGAGTAAGTGTCTGATGCTCACCGTCGCGGGTAGACTGAC
>BLSH010528183.1:537678-548244 GCA_018402905.1 Glandirana rugosa
GGACACGGATGGAGGGGGGTGGTGGGGGACCACAGGCAGGGGGAGGTAGGCACAGGCAGGGGGTGGTAGGCACAGGCAGGGGGTGGTGGATACAGGCAGGGGGTGGTGGGGGGAGGTAGGCACAGGCAGGGGGTGGTAGGCACAGGCAGGGGGGTACAGTCAGGGGGAGATGGGATCAGTGGCACTGACACTTACTTGATATGAGTGTCAGTGCCTCCAGCGATCCCTGTTCCAGGCTCCAGCATTGCTTTCTCCGTGCAGCCTCCTCCCCCCCTCACGCTGTTGGCTCCAGACGGTCAGCTGACTTTGTCCTGTGCTGACCGTCCGTGACACAGCAAGGGGGGGAGCCGCGAAGAGGATGGGCGGGCATGGCAGCGAGCGCTCTGCAGTGCCGTAGATGGCAGCTGCAGCGTCGCTGCCCAACCCCCACTCCCCCCCCCGCCCGCCCGAAGTGTCAGTGTAATAAGCGGCAACCCGCCCCTTCCCCATCGTAAAATAAAGGGGAGAGGAGCGGGGCGGCAAAGTGCCGCTCCTCTTGAACTGCCGCCTGGGACCCATGGTCCCACTCGGTCCCATGGTAGGGCCGGCCCTGATCAGGTGAGGCTGTGCTGCCTGTGCACTGTTTTTTTAACCCCTTGGATCCCACACTAGCATGCATTGCACACTTCACATGAATGGGTCATGCTTGGCAGGCAACACCTGGTAAGTGTGGTGTGACAGGGTGTATAATTCCTACTGTGGCTGTGACATGTGTACACCCCTGGTCAGTGGGCAGATGTGGTGGGATGGCCAGTGGGCGGGCCCTGGGGAATGTTGGTGGTCAGACGTGGGGGCCCAGGTCTAAAGCTGTGTAAGGGGCCCCAAAATTTCTGATGGCTACCCTGCTGTTGGTTAGGCCCTTGCTTTTCACACATGGCTGAGGATTTGTTCCATAGACCCAGGTAACCTATCCATTACTTGCTACAACGGATAGATTACCTGGGTCTACGGAACAAATCCTCAGCCATGTGTGAAAAGCAAGTCAGGAACTTCTTGATTTGATTCTGTATTCCAATGTATATTATTGTACTGATTTTTGCAACATTGTTTTGATTTGTACCCATGTATTTCCTGTGATTAATATACATGTACATCTTATTCAGGCTTTTCAAATTAAGAAGTGGGTTATATATATTTTTGGAACGGCAAAACATGTCAGCTATCCATCTGGAAACACCAATTCTTACACCTTGGTTTTCATGTATTTATGGACCAATTGTATTATCTTGAATATGTTTTTTTTTTTATATGTCTTTTATATATATGTATCAATAAACTTGGAAACTATTTTATATTTAATGTTTTTTTTTAATCTATTATGGACCTTTAGAGTAGCCCAGTAAACACCCAATAAGCTCTCTAGTTCTCTCTGTAACTCATTAATTTCAATAGATATAATAACAGAGTGAGTTCTTCTGATTATTTTCACTCATTGTACTTACATCCGCATTATTCTTCAAAATTTCTCAGTGACCATAAGGTATTGATTAACCACTTCAATACCGGGCACTTAGAACACCTCCCGCCCAGACCAATTTTCAGCTTTCAGTGCGGTTGCGCTTTGAATGACAATTGCGCGGTCGTGCAATGCTGTACCCAAACAAAATTTTTATCATTTCGTTCCCATAAATAGAGCTTTCTTTTGGTGGTATTTGATCACCTCTGCGGTTTTTATTTTTTGCGCTACAAATAAAAAAACATCGAAAATTTGGAAAAAAAAAAAAGTTTTTCTTTGTTTCTGTCACAAAACTTTGCATAAGTACATTTTCTCTTTCACTGACGGGCACTGATGTGGCTATACTGATGGGCACTGATGAGACTACACTGACGGGCACTGATGAGGCAGTACAGATTGGCACTGATGAGGTGGCACTGATAGGTGGTACTGATATGCGGCACTGATGGGCAATCATAGGCGGCACTGATAGGTGGCACTGGGCACTGATAAGTGGCACAGATGGGCACTGATAGGTGGCACAGGTTGGCACTGATAGATGGCACAGGTGGGCATTAGTGGGCACTGGTTCATGGCACTGGTGGGCACTGGTGCATATAGCACTGTTAGGGATGGCACTGGCAGGCATCACATATGGGCACAGTGCCATCCCTACAGTGCACTATATGCCCCTTACCTGGTGGTTTAGTGTGGGCTCCCTGGTGGTGCCTGGACGGCCTCCAGATCTTCTCCCTGGTGGTCCTTGGGCGGCCTCCTAATGTTGGCCCTGGATGGGCTCCCTGGTGGTCCTGGTCGGCTCCCTGGTGGTCCAGTGTGGCGATCCTGAGGGAGACTGCACTGATAAACGTTCAGCACAGCCCCCCCTCCCCCCCCCCCCCGTCAGGAGAGAAGCCGATCTCCAAGCCTTTTACCTCGATCGGTAATGTGGTGGGTCAGACTGACCCACGGCACCACCGATCACTGCGATCGCGGGTTATCCTGAGGACATCAATAAACGCCCAGTCGGGATAACAAATCCGTCATTTGTCAATAGGCCAAGCGGGAAGTGGTTAACCTCTACTGGAGGATTTTCTGTACACATATATATATATATATACTGTTTTGCTGTTATTAATCAAGAGTTGAAGGGAATGGTGAATATCTTAATTCGCTTATCCTTTTAATATACACTATTGCATTATTGACCAGATGTAATACTTTGAAATTCTGCATTGTTTACTAAACTGTTTACTGTTGCCCTTTGAAGGGTGAGATTCTTGCTAAGAACTCAACGCAACGTCTGATAAGTAAACATTATTGATTTCCTCAAGCCTGTGTGTTCCATTGCAGTGTCTTATTTAAAGGGGCACTAACATAATAATATTTCAGCAAAATATTGCCAGGTGTGCCAGGGGGGCTGAGGCTGTTATTGGGGTTGTACACAGAGTAACAGACTGAAATACTAATAAAGCAGCTCGAGGGGGGTAGTGTTACATATACCAGGCTGTACATTATACACCGGGCACTGTACATCATATACCAGGCTGTACATTATACACCGGGCTCTGTACATCATATACCAGGCTGTACATTATACACCGGGCTCTGTACATCATATACCAGGCTGTACATTATACACCGGGCTCTGTACATTATACACAGAGCTCTGTACATTATATACCAGGCTGTACATTATACACCGGGCACTGTACATCATATACCAGGCTGTACATTATACACCGGGCACTGTACATTATATACCAGGCTGTACATTATACACCGGGCTCTGTACATCATATACCAGGCTGTACATTATACACCGGGCTCTGTACATTATATACCAGGCTGTACATTATACATGGGCTCTCTACATCATATACCAGGCTGTACATTATACACCGGGCTCTGCACATTATATACCAGGCTGTACATTATACACAGAGCTCTGTACATCATATACCAGGCTGTACATTATACACCGGGCTCTGCACATTATATACCAGGCTGTACATTATACACCGGGCACTGTACATCATATACCAGGCTGTACATTATACACTGGGCTCTGTATATCATATACCAGGCTGTACATTATACACCAGGCTCTGTACATCATATACCAGGCTGTACATTATACACCGGGCTCTGCACATTATATACCAGGCTGTACATTATACACCGGGCACTGTACATCATATACCAGGCTGTACATTATACACCGGGCTCTGTATATCATATACCAGGCTGTACATTATACACCGGTCTCTGTACATCATATACCAGGCTGTACATTATACACCCGGCTCTGCACATTATATACCAGGCTGTACATCATACACCGGGCTCTGTACATCATATACCAGGCTGTACATTATACACCGGGCTCTGTACATTATATACCAGGCTGTACATTATACACCGGGCTCTCTACATAATATACCAGGCTGTACATTATACACCGGGCTCTGTACATTATATACCAGGCTGTACATTATACACCGGGCTCTGTACATCATATACCAGGCTGTACATTATACACCGGGCTCTGTACATTATATACCAGGCTGTACATTATACACGGGCTCTCTACATCATATACCAGGCTGTACATTATACACCGGGCTCTGTACATCATATACCAGGCTATACATTATATATATAGCACCGCTCTTGGCTTGTACTTTCCCTGGATTCCTGCTCCCTCACTTATACTCACCTCACTCATTCTACACTGTTCATGCTTTGCTTCACAGACCAATCTGGATGCACATTTTTTCGTTTGTTACTTCACCTGAAACATTGCTTTTTGTGCCGGTCTGTTTGCTGCAGGATCCCACTTCCACAGCTCCCGGGAGGACATCCCACCGGACCCTTGGCCCTCACTGCTCCACCGGACTGGTAGAGGTTGTCGTGCAAGGTACCATGGGTTTTGTGATTGGTGTTGCCCCCCCCCCCTTCCCCCCCCCCATATCTATGGTATAACAATAAACCTTAATGGTTGCATAATTTTACAGATATACCCTGATCTACTTTTCACTGGCTCCTGACAAGTGGCAGTTGGCCACGAAACGCGCAGAGCCCTCTAATGATGCGAGTATGACATCTACAACTTTTTTACTCCATTTTACTATAACCTATATTGTCTATGCTATATCGGGCTTATATACCAGTTACTCTTTTTACCATGCATATTGTCACTATGTTCAAATACAGATGCAGACTTTGAATATCTATGTGTTTGGTACTGTTTACATTGTCATATTTGTATGTATAATAAAAATAATATTTCTTACTACAATATTGCAAGCCGCTAAGCCTCATTTAAAGTCCCCAAAAAAGCCCTTTATTACTATTGTTTAAGGATGGAGGTACTGTTCCCTACTGGATTCAGACCTCATCTAAAGTCCCATGCATGTACATACATGTCTCTCCTATTTACCGGTATATGATGTACAGCCTGGTATGTAATGTACAGAGCCCAGTGTATAATGTACAGCCTGGTATATGATGGTGGTGCTGTATATCCCTATCTGTGGTGCTGTATATATCTATCTGTGGTGCTGTATATATCTATCTGTGGTGCTGTATATATCTATCTGTGGTGCTGTATATATCTATCTGTGGTGCTGTAGATATCTATCTGTGATGCTGTATATATCTATCTGTGGTGCTGTATATATCTATCTGTTGTGGTGCTGTACATCCCTTCTATGGTGCTGTATATCCCTATCTATGTTGCTGTATATATCTATCTATGGTGTAGTATATATCTATCTGTGATGCTGTATATACCCCTATCTGGTGATGCTGTATACCCTATCTGGTGATGCTAGGCTGTATACTCCTGACACAATGGGTGGAATCTATAAGAGGTGGGGCTTATGAGACGTTGGAGGGGTCAAAAAGGAAGGGCAGGGTCTGGCGCCCCCCCCCCATCCTAAAATTTCACCAGCCGCCACCAGGGCCGGCTCTACCACTAGGCGGAGTAGGCGGCCGCCTAGGGTGCATTGCCGCCCAGGGCGCCAAGCCCCTGTCCATATACTACCCCAGCCTGTCCATATACTACCCCAGCCTGTCCCTATATCTGCGGACCACAGCTGGCATGAGGAAGCAATGTGGTGCCATTATTTGTCTTTAGGCCAAGTCCAGAGGCACAGGTGCGGGCCTGTGGACCACGGCTAAAGAAATAGGAAGAGAGGCGCTGCAAAAATCTCCACCTCCGCCACCTCCATCGTATACATGGACAGTGCAAAGGGGGTGGAGTCAGGGGCGGAGCCAAATGGGGCCGCAAAATGAGGTTTCGCCTAGGGTGTCAAAAATCCTTGCACCAGCCCTGGCCGCCACTGCATGAAATCCTTTTTGTTAGCTTAATTAAGCGTTATTGTTTTGTGATGGGTGTTTTATGATTAGTTTGGAGAGGGACTTGTTCTGTTGCTCTTTTTGATTCTGTACCATTTTGAAAGTGACTCTCAACCTGGGTTCACTTGTGGAGGAGTCTGGACATTAAATGAAGATTAGAGTCTCCATTCACAAACCTGTTTTCTCATGCTTCGATTGTTACCTTAACATGCACTATATTACCATAAGTGTTGGGACACCTGCCTTTACAGTGAGTGAGTTGGCCCACCCTTTGCAGCTATAACAGCTTTTACTCTTCTGGTAAGGCTGTCCACAAGGTTTAGGAGTGTCTATGGGAATGTTTGACCATTCTTCCAGAAGCGCATTTGTGAGGTTAGGCACCGATGTTGGACGACAAGGCCTGGCTTTCAGTCTCTGCTCTAATTCACCCCAAAGGTGTTCTATTGGGTTGAGGTCAGGACTCTGTGCAGGCCAGTCAAGTTCCTCCACCCCAAACTCGTTCATACATGTCTTTATGGAAAGAGAGGTAGAGTTTGACAGCACTCAAGTGCTGTCAAACTCTACGTCTCTTTAGATGTTTCTCAGCTTATGGACTGGAAGTGCACCTGGGAGGTGAGGCTAACATCAGCACATCTGAGCGGCATACCTCTTGTTGAATGAAACATGTCTTTATGGACCTTACTTTGTGCACTGGCCCAAATCATTTGGTAGAGGGGGGATTATGGTGTGAGGTTGTTTTTCATGGGTTGGGCTTGGCCCCTTAGTTCCAGTAAAGGGAACACGTAAGGTGTCGGCATACCAAGGAATTTTGAGCAATTTCATACTCCCAACTTGGTGGGAACAGTTTGGGGATGGCCCCTTCCTGTTCCAACATGACTGTGCACCACTGCACAAATCAAGGTCCATAAAGGTCCATTTTGAGACCACAGAACATGGTTCCAGTAATCCATGCCCTTAGTCTGCTTGTCTTCAGCAAACTGTTTGCAGGCTTTCTTGTGCATCATCTTTAGAAGAGTCTTCCTTCTTGGGTGACAGTCATGCAGACCAATTTGATGCAGTGTGCGGCGTATGGTCTGAGCACTGACAGGCTGACCCTCCCACCCCTTCAACCTCTGCAGCAATGCTGGCAGCACTCATACGTCTATTTCCCAAAGACAACCTCTGGATATGACGCTGAGCATGTGCACTCAACTTCTTTGGACAACCATGGCAAGGCCTGTTCTGAGTGGGATCAAATATTTACAAAAATGTGAGGGGTGTACTCACTTTTGTGAGATACTGTATATAGATGAATCAGGACCTCCTTCCTCCTGCTGGTGATCCCTCTAGTGATATAAAGATCTATATAGAGGGATCGGGACCTCCTTCCTCCTGCTGGTGACCCCTCTAGTGATATAAAGATCTATATATAGGAATCAGGACCTCCTTCCTCCTGCTGGTGATCCCTCTAGTGATATAAAGATCTATATAGATGAATCAGAAGCTCCTTCCTCCTGGTGGTGACCCCTCTAGTGATATAAAGATCTATATAGAGGAATCAGAACCTCCTTTCTCCTGCTGGTGACCCCTCTAGTGATATAAAGATCTATATAGAGGAATCAGAACCTCCTTCCTCCTGCTGGTGATCCCTCTAGTGATATAAAGATCTATATAGAGGAATCAGGACCCCCTTCCTCCTGCTGGGGACCCCTCTAGTGATATAAAGATCTATATAGAAGAATCAGGACCTCCTTCCTCCTGCTGGTGACCCCTCTAGTGATATAAAGATCTATATAGAGGAATCAGGACCTCCTTCCCCCTATTAGTGACCCCTCTAGTGATATAAAGATCTATATAGAGGAATCAGGACCTCCTTCCTCCTGCTGGTGACCCCTCTAGTGATATAAAGATCTATATAGAGGAACCAGGACCTCCTTCCTCCTGCTGGTGACCCCTCTAGTGATATCTGTTCACACACTGATCTCCGCCGCCTGGCGTTCTTTGTTCACCATCAATCAAAGATTGAACACAGCTATTGATTTTCCTTGTCAGGTACAGCGTTGTACGACCGATCAATTGCCAGTTAAAGTATTGCAAAAAAATGGCCTGGTCAGGAAGGGGGTTGAATCTTCTGGGAGCTGAAGTGGATAAACTTAATGTAATTGTCAATAAAAGCCTTTGACACTTATGAAATACTTGTAATTATACTTCAGTACACCATTGTAACATCTGACAGAAAGATCTAAAAACACTGAAGCAGCAGACTTTGTGAAAATTAATATTTGTCATTCTCAAAACTTTTGGCCACGGCTGTATAATAAAACATATCCATAACAAATATGGACTATCCACATTTGGGGCTTTTGCCACAATAATTTACAATTCAGATATTTCTATATCTTTACAAATGTATTTAAAAACACAAGACTTTAAATAAATTTGTACAAATAAAGAGATATATTAAAGATAAAGTTACTTTTATACTAAGAGCACTGAGGATACCTGAAAAGCCCCAGTCGTAGATAGTTCTAATTTGTTAGGGTGTGGTGCAATAATTAGTCCAGGCACAGTAAAAAACATAGAGACCAATAAAATATCTATATAACAGAATATTCTATTTTACATTTGATATTGATTTTTTTTCAGCAACACAATCACCACCAAAGCATTAGCATGCTTTCAATCTATTTTACAGAGTAACAAAGAAAACAATGTATACAGTATATGTCAATGGGTAAAGATTAAATTAATAAAACACCTGGGAATGTACAAAGTGTCCTAATCCATAGCAATTAATCCGAATTTTACTCCCTTCTCCAAAACAAGGAAAGGTTCCTTCATATTGGTTGCTATGCTTTCCTGACTTGCAGCCCTTTGCACATCATCCTTATTTCTTACATTAGAAAAAGATCCTTCAATGGATTTCTGTAATTCTGTAATATTTTACCTGGTTTCCTGAAAATTTTGGGAGCTCCACTTCAGTTCATGCAATTGATTGTCCCTGCTTCAAGGAGCTCAGTCTCAATACTTGTGTGGCGTTGGAGCCAAGCAGAAGAGCATAACCCAGTGCCCACCCTCTGAGTTTCCTGCCTTTGCAGTTCTATAATAAAAAGTGAAACTGAATTTTTGTAATCTGGGCTCATTCAAGCATTAGAAAATCCGTATCACAGATTTTTTTTTTTTATACTGTATGTTTACGGAATACAGATGGGGTTTTGGGGTTGCACATTTGATAGTATAGTAGTTAGACGAGAGAAGAACAAACTTCTCTGCCCTTATTACCCTAAAAGCAATTTCTACCTTAAATAAATAAGTAAATCCACTCATGTTACTATGAGAAAAAAAAATGCATTTATTGTTTTTTCTGCATTGGAGCCTGCAGTTGTGACCAATGCTTCACGGGTGCAATCCGCAAGCTCCTTTAGACTACTCCTTCAGCCCCAGGTCCATATAGAAGCATGGACTTTGGGTTATGGAGCTGGAGGCAGTAAACAATGGACTGCCAGTGTCGCCACGTCACTGCACTTTTGCTTTGAGATTCCTCTGCCACAGTTAACCATAAATTAACATAATTAACCACTATAGACGAGGTTGCTAAACGTCTTGCTATCCAGCTAACCATCAGACCTCTGGATCCTGTTCCCTTGCAAATGCTACGTTCACCCTCTGGCTCTATTCTAAACTCTCTAACTCACATCTTCAATCTCTCCCTCTCTTCTGCCATTTTCCCCAACTCTCTAAAACATGCACTAGTCACCCAAATACTTAAAAAGTCCTCACTGGACCCCACCAATCTTAACATCCTACACCCCATCTCCTTGCTCCCTTTTTTATCCAAACTCCTTGAACGTCTGGTCTACAACCGACTGACTAACCGCCTCACCGAGAATAACCTTCTTGATCCCCTTCAGTCTGGATTTCGCCCTCAACACTCCACAGAAACTGTCCTTCTAAAACTAACAATCTGCTAATGCCCAAAACCAATGGACACTATTCTGTACTTTTTCTCCTGGACCTTTCTAATTCTTTTGCCTCCAGCGGCGGCTGGTTTTCTTGGGCGCCGCCTCCCCGCCACTGCCAAGAAAAAAAAAAAAATTCAGCCCGACCCCCTACAGGAGGCGCCGGTATATTGACTTTTCTTTTTTTTTTCTCTCTGACAGCAAGTAGCGAGCCAATTGGTCAGTCATTAAAGACTATGTGTGTGGGCAGAACATGCGACAACGCATAGTCTGATTGGCTGCCCTGAGTCAGTGACTGACTGGCATTGGATGCTGTGGGCGGGGGCGGGACTGTGGCGGACGTGCAGCACTCCGTCGGGTTTCAGTCCCGACTCCCACGCCGCAGACCATCCACTGCAGGCTCCAGCATGCTGTCCTCAAGCGAAGCTCTGCAAACTGACAGCCCGCTCTCCGCAAGCCGATCTCTGCACACTCCTGCCTGCCTGCCTATTAAATGGGGTAAGTGCAGGACTTGTCCCAACTTCGGGGGGGTTGTCTGCAATGTACCCCCACCTGTGATATTGGCTGCAATGTACCCTACCTGTGATATTGGCTGCAATGTACCCCCACCTGTGATATTGGCTGCAATTTACCCCACCCGTCTCGAAGCGAACTCCTGTCGTACGACCTCGGACGTCACCTACCAGACGCCGCACCCTCAGCCCTGACTTTGGGCTGCCTCACGACGTGCAGGCGGTGTCAGGGCGGGGGCGGGTGTCGTAGGTTACGGTCAGTCAGTGACTGAGTCCCGTCGGT
>BLSH010528183.1:548254-563577 GCA_018402905.1 Glandirana rugosa
GCTGCAATTTACCCACCTGTGATATTGGCTGCAATTTACCCCCACCTGTGATATTGGCTGCAATTTACCCCCACCTATGATATTGGCTGCAATTTACCCCCACCTGTGATATTGGCTGAAGAGTTGTTGTTGAGAATATTATCAGAAGAGTTGTCCAAGAGCCTAGAACCACTTGTAAACAGCTTCAGAAAGACCTGGAATTCACAGGTACAATTGTTTCAAAGAAAACAATGAGTAATGCACTCAACAGCCATGGCCTGTATGCACGCTCACCATGCAAGACTCCATTGCTGAGGAAAAAGCATGTTAAAGCTTGTTTAACGTTTACTGCACAACATTTAGACAAGCCTGTGAAATACTGGGAGAATGAAGTCTGGTCAGATGAGACCAAAATTGAACTCTTTGGATGCCACAATACACACCATGTTTGGAGTTCAAATGGCACTGCACATCACCCCAAAATCACCCCCATACCAACAGTGAGGTTTGGAGGGGGGAACATCATGGTGTGGGGCTGTTTTTCAGCATACGGTAGAGATTCCCTTTACACCAGAGGCCACAGTGTTCCCCCTTACATCAGAGTCCTCTCCGTTCATCATGTTTCTCAGTGTTCCTCCTTAAATCAGGGTTCCCAGAGCATCCCTTATGTCAGAGTCCCCAGAGTTCTCCCTTACATCAGAGTCTGCAGAGTCCCCCTTACAGTGTAAGTGAACTCTGAGAGTTCAGATGTAAAAGGGGAACTGTGCGGATTCAGATGTAAAAGGGGAACTCTGCAGATTCAGATATAAAAGAGGAATTCTGCAGATTCAGATGTAAAAGGGGAACTCTGTGGACTCCGATGTAAAGGGGGGGCTGATTAACTTCATATGATTAGAAATGTTACTTAATTGTAAAATATATGTATAATTTATACTATAAAAAAACATTTCATGAACCGCTAAAGTGTTCGGGTTTGACTTGAAGAAAAGGTGGCAACCCTAACTGTATATGCTGGGAAGTTTTTCACACAAAAAGACCTTAGGTCAAATAATAGCATGCTTTACAACAAATACAGGATAAAAATTACCTAATACTGTACATACCGTTTTTATCTTTATTTTGCACTCGTTTCCATGTGCAGTGATCTATATCTGAGGTTATACATTCAGTTCCTCTAATGATGTTTTCAGTATCTATATGGTGCTCAGCTGTGTGTTTCTTGACATCTTGTAGGGTCTTTAACGATGTAGTGATTGGTGCTAATAGTCTTCTAAAGTGTGCCAAGCCCAAAAAAAATGTATTTTATGTTTTAAGTAGGGAATGAATAAATTGTCTGTGGGGGTTTTACTGCCATCTAGGGCTCCTTAGGGAGATTTCCCCTCACTTCCTGTCCTGTGGACAGCATTTTACTAGGTGGCGGGCTCCGGTGTCCTTTCCTCCAGCATGGAGGCTTCATCTCTCCTCCTCACGACCCACTTCCTGATTGGCGGGGAGGAGATTTATTGTAAAAATAGCGAATATTCGATATTGTCACACAACTGAGTGGGATCTGCCCCCCGAGCCCGCCCTTTTTTAAAGTCTATTAGAGCCTCTGGCTCTAATCACATGGTTAAAAAAAAAACACACACCCCCCCCATTGGAATTCATAGTCCGGCGTTCTCTATGTAGATAAGGGGGCCGGATGCATGGATGGGGGGCGGCCCTATTGGACGGGCTGCCACTTGTACTTGTACACTTTTATATTTGTAGTTATCTTGTAGCCAAAATGGAGGGGGTGTATTTTGGCCCTGAAATGCATTGGCAACTTGTGAATCATTAACTCCCTGACACCGACCGTACTCAAAAATGCGGCCCTACTGGACTGGGCATTTTTCCAAAGGAAGATGTTTGCATATCTTCCTTTGTGCTGGGAGCGCGCAACATGGTGCACTCCATGCACAGAGACCGGGGCCTCACAAAGAGTCCCGGGACCCGTACTAATGATCAGGACCCGGAATGTCCGATTCTGGGTCACCTGATCGCGGTGGTAGCTTCTGATTGGCTATCACAGTGATCAGTCACTGTGAAGCCTGTCCCTGTGTTTTCCTTCTCTGTGAATGGAGGAGAGAGTTGGATAGTATCTCTCTCTCTCTCTCTCTCTCCTTGCAGAGAAAAAAATAATAATACTAAAAAATAAAAAACAAAAAATCCCTGGATCAAGGTTTGTTCTAGGTCAGTGCCAAGGTTAGTGAGCAGGTCAAGAAAAATCAGTAAAATAATGAAAAAAATAAAATAAATAAAAGCTTGGATGATATTTTTTACCTAAATTGAATGAAATCTAAAATTGTAAATTATTTAGGACAGTATGGAATGAGACACACACACTATGATAGCAAAGATTTGTCATGACTTTATTTACAAACGTATGTACATTAATATTTGACAGAATGTCACATTATCACAATTGTTCACTCATCTGAAAATAAGTGGGTGGGAATCGTATTAAAGGGAGAATATATAGCCAGCTTATTGTAGAGGTATTAAAAGGACTCCTCTATATATTGCTCATCGTCCAGCAGGTAGCATCAAGTGCAAGTAGGAGCACTGAGATGACAGGACAAGTGTGTGGTGTGAAGGAAAAAAGAAGAAAAAAGGGAGGGAAGGAGGAGAAAATTAAGTACTGTAGGACAGAAGGACGGAAGAAAAAGAAGGATAGATGGAAGGAAAGAAAGAAAAGGGGTGGAGGGCATTAATAAGGAAGGAAAGAACCATGGCAGAAAAGAGAGGGCGGAATGATACAAGGAGGAAGAGAGGAAAGAAAAGAGGACAGGAGGAAGAGAGGAAAGAAAAGAGGACAGGAGGAAGAGAGGAAAGAAACGAGGACAGGAGGAAGAGAGGAAAGAAAAGAGGACAGGAGGAAGAGAGGAAAGAAAAGAGGACAGGAGGAAGAGAGGAAAGAAAAGAGGACAGGAGGAGGAGAGGAAAGAAAAGAGGACAGGAGGAAGAGAGGAAAGAAACGAGGACAGGAGGAAGAGAGGAAAGAAACGAGGACAGGAGTAAGAGAGGAAAGAAACGAGGACAGGAGGAAGAGAGGAAAGAAACGAGGACAGGAGGAAGAGAGGAAAGAAACGAGGACAGGAGCAAGAGAGGAAAGAAAAGAGGACAGGAGGAAGAGAGGAAAGAAACGAGGACAGGAGGAAGAGAGGAAAGAAACGAGGACAGGAGGAAGAGAGGAAAGAAACGAGGACAGGAGGAAGAGAGGGAAGAAACGGGGACAGGAGGAAGAGAGAAAAGAAACAGGGACAGGAGGAAGAGAGAAAAGAAACAAGGACAGGAGGAAAGAAATGAGGACAGGAGGAAGAGAGGAAAGAAAAGAGGACAGGAGGAAGAGAGGGAAGAGAGGAAAGAAATGAGGACAGGAGGAAGAGAGGAAAGAAATGAGGACAGGAGGAAGAGAGGAAAGATAAGAGGACAGGAGGAAGAGAGGAAAGAAATGAGGACAGGAGGAAGAGAGGAAAGAAAAGAGGACAGGAGGAAGAGAGGAAAGAAACAAGGACAGGAGGAAGAGAGAAAAGAAACAAGGGCAGGAGGAAGAGAGGAAAGAAACGAGGACAGGAGGAAGAGAGGAAAGAAACAAGGACAGGAGGAAGAGAGAAAAGAAAAGAGGGCAGGAGAAAGAGAGGAAAGAAAAGAGGACAGGAGGAAGAGAGAAAAGAAAAGAGGACAGGAGGAAGAGAGGAAAGAAACGAGGACAGGAGGAAGAGAGGAAAGAAACGAGGACAGGAGGAAGAGAGGAAAGAAAAGAGGACAGGAGGAAGAGAGGAAAGAAAAGAGGACAGGAGGAAGAGAGGAAAGAAAAGAGGGCAGGAGGAAGAGAGGAAAGAAACGAAGACAGGAGGTAGAGAGAAAAGGAAAGAGAACAGGAGGAAGAGAGGAAAGAAACAAGGACCGGAGGAAGAGAGGAAAGAAACGAGGACAGGAGGAAGAGAGGAAAGAAACGAGGACAGGAGGAAGAGAGGGAAGAAATGGGGACAGGAGGAAGAGAGAAAAGAAACAAGGACAGGAGGAAAGAAATGAGGACAGGGGGAAGAGAGGAAAGAAAAGAGGACAGGAGGAAGAGAGGAAAGAAACAAGGACAGGAGGAAGAGAGGAAAGAACCGAGGACAGGAGGAAGATAGGAAAGAAACAAGGACAGGAGGAAGAGAGAAAAGAAACAAAGACAGGAGGAAGAGAGGAAAGAAATGAGGACAGGAGGAAGAGAGGAAAGAAAAGAGGACAGGAGGAAGAAAGGAAAGAAACGAGGACAGGAGCAAGAGAGGAAAGAAAAGAGGACAGGAGGAAGAGAGGAAAGAAACGAGGACAGGAGGAAGAGAGGAAAGAAATGAGGACAGCAGGAAGAGAGGGAAGAAACGAGGACAGGAGGGAGAGAGAAAAGAAACAAGGACAGGAGGAAAGAAATGAGGACAGGAGGAAGAGAGGAAAGAAAAGAGGACCGGAGGAAGAGAGGGAAGAGAGGAAAGAAACGAGGACAGGAGGAAGAGAGGAAAGAAACAAGGACAGGAGGAAGAGAGGAAAGAAACCAGGACAGGAGGAAGAGAGGAAAGAAACGAGGACAGGAGGAAGAGAGGAAAGAAACGAGGACAGGAGGAAGAGAGGAAAGAAACAAGGACAGGAGGAAGAGAGGAAAGAACCGAGGACAGGAGGAAGAGAGGAAAGAAACGAGGACAGGAGGAAGAGAGGAAAGAAACGAGGACAGGAGGAAGAGAGGATAGAAAAGAGGACAGGAGGAAGAGAGGATAGAAAAGAGGACAGGAGGAAGAGAGGAAAGAAAAGAGGACAGGAGGAAGAGAGGAAAGAAAAGAGGACAGGAGGAAGAGAGGAAACAAACGAGGGCATGAGAAAGAGAGGAAAGAAAAGAGGACAGGAGGAAGGGAGGGAAGAAAAGAGGACAGGAGGAAGAGAGGAAAGAAAAGAGGACAGGAGG
This sequence comes from Glandirana rugosa, assembly GCA_018402905.1. NCBI lineage: Eukaryota > Metazoa > Chordata > Amphibia > Anura > Ranidae > Glandirana > Glandirana rugosa. The sequence continues at coordinate 553,197 of BLSH010528183.1, forward strand.
AAGAGAGGAAAGAAAAGAGGACAGGAGGAAGAGAGGAAAGAAACGAGGACAGGAGGAAGAGAGGAAAGAAACGAGGACAGGAGTAATAGAGAAAAGAAACGAGGACAGGAGGAAGAGAGGAAAGAAAAGAGGACAGCAGGAAGAGAGGAAAGAAAAGAGGACAGGAGGAAGACAGGAAAGAAACGAGGACAGGAGGAAGAGAGGAAAGAAACAAGGACAGGAGTAATAGAGAAAAGAAACGAGGACAGGAGGAAGAGAGGAAAGAAAAGAGGACAGGAGGAAGAGAGGAAAGAAAAGAGGACAGGAGGAAGAGAGGAAAGAAACGAGGACAGGAGGAAGAGAGGAAAGAAACGAGGACAGGAGTAATAGAGAAAAGAAACGAGGACAGGAGGAAGAGAGGAAAGAAAAGAGGACAGCAGGAAGAGAGGAAAGAAAAGAGGACAGGAGGAAGACAGGAAAGAAACGAGGACAGGAGGAAGAGAGGAAAGAAACAAGGACAGGAGTAATAGAGAAAAGAAACGAGGACAGGAGGAAGAGAGGAAAGAAAAGAGGACAGGAGGAAGAGAGGAAAGAAAAGAGGACAGGAGGAAGAGAGGAAAGAAACGAGGACAGGAGGAAGAGAGGAAAGAAACGAGGACAGGGGGAAGAGAGGAAAGAAACAAGGACAGGAGGAAGAGAGAAAAGAAACAAGGACAGGAGGAAGAGAGGAAAGAAAGGAGGAAGGGAGAAAAGAAGAGAGAGAGGAAGTGAGAAGAAAAGGAATGAAGGTAGAAGGCAGGAAAGAAGAGAGAAGGAAGGAAGGCAGAGAAGTAAAGGTAGAAGGTGTAGAGCAGGAAGTACAGAGAGGAGGAAGGAAAAATGAGGAAACAGTAATGGAATAAATTAAGAAAGCAAGGAAGGAGCACAAAAAAGCAAGGAGGAGGAGAAGGAAGGCAGGAAGGATATAAGACAGGGAAGAAGAGAGGAAACAGAGAAGGAAAGAGGGTAAAGAAGAAAAGGTAGAAGGAAATGAGCGGGAAAGACAGAGTAGGAAGGAAGAATGAAGAAAGTAATAGGGAGGGAAGGAAGGAAATTATGATGGAAAAAAATGAAGAAAGCAAGGAAAGAAGAAAGGAAGGAAGAATGGCAAAAAGGCAAGCAGGTAAGGGAAGGAAGGAAGTAAGACAAGGAAGAAGGCAGGAAAAAGAAGGAAGGAAGGTGGAGAAGAAAAGGTAGAGCAGGAAGGAAAAAAGGAGGGAATGCATAAAAAAGGAACAGAGAGAGGAAGGACAGATAGAGGAAGGCAGGAGAGCAGATATGAGAGTAGGAAGATAGGGTAAAGGGAGGAAAAGAGGAAGGACAAGAAAATGAAAGAAGGCATTAATAAGGAAAGCTGGAAGTAAGGGAGGAAAAGAGGAAAGACAGAGAGAAGAGTAGTTGGAAGTGGTAAAGAAGGAAGGACAGCAAGAAAGAAGGAAGAATGAAAGGGGGGATAAAGGGATTAAAGAGGAAAATTATAGTGCAAGCAGAGAAGGAGAAAGGACAGAATGTTAAAGAATAAAACTCTCAGAAAATGTAAACATTTAGTTTGTGATTTGCTTGAAACTTTTGTTGCTTAACATTGCAGTCTATGGCACTCAAATCGCAGGAAAGTAGTGCAGGAAAGCTTTTTTTTTTTGTCGCTGTAACTTGAGTTGCATTGATGGCACTCATTGAAATGAATGTGTTTTGACTTGTTGTGTGACTTTATAGGGTTGATTTACTAAAACTGGAGAGTGCAAAATCTGGTGCAGTTCTGCATGGAAACCAATCAACTTCCAGGATTTTTGTCAAAGCTTAATTGAAAAAGCTGAAGTTAGAAGCTGATTGGCTACCATGCACAGCTGCACCAGATGTTTGTAAATCAACCTTTATGTGTTGCAAGTCGCAGCAATGTGAACCAAGGCTTATAAAGGGCCATGGAAAGGAAGGGCCCCTTGCACTGGGGCCCTGAAGGTTTTAGTTACTACTCTGCTTACTTTTAGTTACTACTCTGCTTCGTCCTGCACATTGCTATCACACTTGCACCTGCATGCTCCCACTTTCCATTTACCTCCTCTGTCGCCAAGCTTGTGCCCACCCCTCCTCCACCTTCCTTCCCAATTGGTGCCTACATGCCCTTGCTGTCACTGCACATGTGAAGAAAGCACCACCCAGTGCCCCTGAATCTCATATTCCCCTGACCCTGCAACCCTTCCCCCTTATTCTCATCACCCCAGTATACTATTGATAATAAATTATTATTATTATTATTCTGTTAATAGGATAATATAATAATAATAATATAATAATAGTAATAATAATATTGGTACTGTTGAGATTAAAGTCTAAACATTCCAGAGATCTTAGCATAAAATATATAAAAATATAATATTAAACTGTTTAACCACTTAAAGAAAGCATCTCATACATTTACTGCTGCAAGTTGGCAACGGATCGCCGTCTATAAACGGCGGTCCACGTACGCGCAACTAGGGGCACGTGTCAGGCAGACTCGATGTCCGCCAGCGACCTACGATCGTCTGTAAGAGAAGAGAGCACAGTGGTTCCCTGCTCTGTCAGGCGGCATGACAGAGATCTACTGATCCCTGTACTCTGGATCACTTAGATCTCTCATGCCCCTGGCAGCCCAGCCCCCATACAGTTAGAACACACCCAGGGAACACAGTTAACCCCTTTGTTTCCCCCTGCAGGTTAACCCCCTCCCTGCCAATGGCATTTATACAGTAATCAGTGGCTATTTAAATTTCTGATCGCTGTATAAACGTCAATGGTCCCAAAAAAGTGTCAAAAATGTCCGACATGTCCGCCGCAATATCGCAGTCCTGATAAAAATCACAGATCGCCGCCATTACGAGTAAAAAAAATGGTAAAAACGCCATAAATTAATTCTCATGGTTCGTAAACGTGGAAACTTTTGCGCAAACCAATCAATAAACGCAGATTGCGGGGTTTTTTTTTTTTTACCACAAATATGTAGAAGAATATATATCGGCCAAAACTGATGATTAAATAATTTTTTTTTTTGTTGTTTTGGACATTAATTATAGAAAAAAGTTAGAAATATCTGGGTTTTTTTTTCAAAATTGTAGCTCTTTTTTTTGTTTATAGCGGTGATCAGAAGTGACGCAGAGGTGATCAAATACCACCAAAAGGCCGCACAATTGTCAGTTAAAGCGACGCAGTGCCAAATCGCAAGAAGTGCTCTGGTCCTAATGTGGGATGGGCAAAATAAATCCAAGTCAACCTAATTATACAGAACACAAAATATTTATATTAAAATATGTTTTATTGGGATCAGATAAGACAAAAATGTAACATTTTTCAAATATGAAATTGATACATCATCACACACTTATATACTCAAAACAATATATAAACGTAGTAGTGGAAATGACACTAATTACTTGTATTTTCTTCTGATGGAGGTCATTTTTATACCAGCTAATATTGCTTTTAATGTAATCGTAACTGAAATAGTCGGGGTCAGCTCAAATTTTATTTTTAAATTTTGGACAGAGTACGGAAGGGTCAGTCTTTTACTTCTGTCAGTATCCCCATAGCTCACAACTTCTTGAGAATGGGATGGGATGGGAATGAGGGACACCTATTAGCAAAAGTATGTAGGCATAGGACACGCCCCCTGACACCCCTCCCCCCTTAAAGGAGAAATTAAAAAAAAAGATTAGTTAAATCCACAAGTGCTTTTTTTTTACCTCTACTATTATTTTAAATTGGCTTTTGAAATTTACAAATGCAGCAATTTGGAAGTTGGATAAAAAGTTTAGAACTGGGAATCACTTTTTGAAAGATAAAATAGTATATTTTATATACAACTATAAACAGTTGTGCTCATAAGTTTACCCACCCTGGCAGAATTTATGATTTCTTGGTAATTTTTCAGAGAATATGAATAATAACACAAAAACATTTCTTTCACTCATGGTTGGTGTTTGGCTGAAGCCATTTATTATCAACCAACTGTGTTTACTCTTTTTAAATCAGAATGACAACAGAAACGACCCAAATGACCCTGATCAAAAGTTTACAGACCCCAGTTCTTAATACCGTTTATTGCCCCCTTTAACATTAATAACAGCTTGAAGTCTTTTGTGGTATTTGTGGATGAGGCTCTTTATCTTCTCAGATGGTAAAGCTGCCCATTCCTCAGTTCCTGGAAATTCTTGGGCTGTCTTGCATGAACTGCATGTTTGAGATCTCCCCAGAGTGGCTCAATGATATTGAGGTCAGGAGACTGAGATGGCCACTCCAGAACCTTCACTTTATTCTGCTGTAGCCAATGACAGGGCGACTTGGCCTTGTGTTTTAAATCATTGCTTCCTGGCTGATGAATGCAAATGTTCCTCCAGTATTTTTTGATAACTGCATTCATCTTGCCATCAATTTTGACCAAATTTCCTGTGTCTTTGTAGCTCCCACATCCCCAAAACATCAGCGATCCACCTTTGTTTTTCACAGTAGGAATGGTGTACCTTTCATCATAGACCTGGTTGACTCCTCTCCAAATGTAACGTTTATGGTTGTAACCAAAAAGCTCAATTTTGGTCTCATCACTCCAAATGACTTTGTGCCAGAAGGTTTGAGGCTTGTCTCTGTGCTGTTTGGCGTATTGTAAGCGGGATACTTTGTGGCATTTGCGTAGTAATGGCTTTCTTCTGGCAACTCGACCATGCAGTGCATCCTTATTGTGCATCTTGAAACAACCACACCACGTTTTCAGAGAGCCATGAAGTTATTTGTGGGTTTTTCTTTGCATCCCAAACAATTTTCCTGGCAGTTGTGGCTGAAATGTTAGTTGGTCTACCTGACCGTGGTTTGGTTTCAACAGAACCTTCATTTTCTGCTTCTTGATTAGAGTATGAACACTGCTGATTGTCATTCTCAATTCCTTGGATATCTTTTTATATCCCTTTACTGTTTTATACAGTTCAACTACCTTTTCCCGCAGATCCTTTGACAATTATTTTGCTTTCCCCATGACTCAGAATCCAGAAACGTCAGTGCAGCACTGGATGAAAGAAGCAAGAGTCTGTCAGGTGTCCAGAAACTCATTGGCCTTTTATACACACACACTAATTACAAGCAAGCAGATCACAGGTGAGGATGGTTACCTTTATTAGCCATTCAAACCCCTTTGTGTCAACTTGTGTGCATGTTATCAGGCCAAAATCACCAGGGTATGTAAACTTTTGATCAGGGTCATTTGGGTAGTGTCTGTTGTCATTATGATTTAAAAAGAGTAAACACAGTTGATTGATAATAAATGGCTTCAGACAAACACTAACCATGAGTGAAAGAAAAGTTTTTGTGTTATCATTCATATTCTCTGAAAAATGGCCAAGAAACCATAAATTCTGCTAGGGTATGTAAACTTATGAGCAGAACTGTAAAAAAGACCAAGATGAGGGACAAATAAGGAGGAAAGAGGGAGTGAGGGACTTTGTTCCAAATCAGGGACAGTCCCTCGAAATTAGGGGCAGGTGGGAACTATGGGTATCCCTGCTGGATAGATCCACCCTTTCTATTTGTACTGGTGGCCATTTTCACCTAGACAGAAAGTGATGGAAAGTCCAAAACCCTAGGGTTGTCACCAAAACATAGGGAGGGGGTAAATATTCCAATGACAACTATCTAAATGGGCAATTCCCTTACTTCATAGAGCTTTCCTCTTGCTTCCTGTTGAGTTGTTGGGACAGGAAATGGAAGGAAATCTCTCTAATGGGAAACAGGCAACTGAAAATAAACATACAGGAGTTTTACCATTTCCTGCTCTATGAATAAGTAAAGTGTGGTGTATTACTATGTATACGTATATAGTATATATAGCAAATATGGATGATGCCCATAAATCCATTTATTCTGAGATGGGTCACAGTCTGAATCTGTGCTTGTGAAGGGGCATAGATGGGATCTTCTTCATATTGCAATTAAATAGCAGAGGTCATCTTCAGTGAAAACACATCGAAATAATCAGTAGAACAGCTGCTGAAGGTATATGATAATCTCAACTCTGCCTCCTCCCACCCTTTCCCAAAACTTCTTGTTGGTAAATAAGGCCACCTATTAAATCAGAGCTTGAGATCTGCATGCATCTTCAGCTGTTGGCACCGCTGAATCAAGCCAACCTAGACATGTGCCTATGGCCCAGTAGGACATGTGTGGATATGAAGGACCATTCTACATGATGCTTCTACTATGGAATCACTCTCTCTCTGGCCTGCAATTCTTTCACAATTCCCTTGCTAGCCAAAGGTGAATGAGGAAGAAATATCTTGTTGGCTTGGTTGGCAAGGAAGTGACTTCATAGAGTTAAAGCGGTAGTAAACCCATCCATTTAACAGTTTAAAAACCAGTTACATTTCCGGCACGTGCGGGAAATGTAACACTCGATTGGTTGTGCTCTAAGCCAAACTGTCAAACCATCCAATGGCTGGTGTCAAAGCTGATCACATGTGCAGCATCACGGCAGATGGAGGCCAAAATGGCAGCTTCCTTGGCTGAAAATGATAAGAGGGTTTACTACCACTTTAAGTGGTCTCTTAGCAGTCGTGTTGCAGGATCACTCACGTGCCATGGCCCTAAGTGTGAAAGTTGGATAACATTTAGGTGTTTTTGCCTGCATTACCACAGACATTTTTAGTAGAGCAGTAGGGTAGTGTTTATGGAAGTCTCGGAAACTGCTGCCTTTCCTTAGCAGCTCAGAGAGGCCAAATCTGATGAGGCAGAGGAATCTGGGCAAGTGATCTGCAGCCAGATGTGTGGCCCTCCACTGACAAAACTGGTGTGTGGACAACTATGCAGGAGCCTAATGGCATGCAGCTTCTTTGGAAACGACCCAGCCACTGTGCATAGCCCTTCCCCAATTGCTACAAGAATACTGTAATTCCAGTGAGGTGCCCACCTGGCCTTGGGCCCTTGATTACTCCAGCTTTTCTCCTGTGCTACCAGAATTACCATTGACTTCACTGAGAGGGATGCTGCTTATGAGGATGATCACTGGTAGCTGTGTTCTTATATTGTTTCACTGGGGTACATGGGGGTCCTCGTGGTGGGGCAAGTGCCCCCCCCGGAAGCTGGCACAAAGGGGGGGGGAGTTGTAGCAGTGGCAGTCATTTACTTATTGTTACATTCAGCAGCAGCTGCGCTGCCCCAACTCCCTTGACTCTTATTGCATCATCCTTTGACCTCTCTGCTGCCCACTGCACTGGTAGCTAGACTTGCCTGCCGCCAGGCATCTAGCAACCAGTGACGTCACGTCATGAGGCAGAGCCAAGGCCCCAGCATTTATAGCGGAGAAAGAACTTCTTCCTCCTTTGCGCCTGGTCAATTTTGGCTCCACCCACCTCCTCCATCTTCTCTAGGCAGCACGGCTCAGAGCCTGAGAGAAGGTAGAGCTGAGTGTGAGCTGTCCACCCGCACCAGCACCTGCCTGAGGTGAGGCAGCCTGTGCCCATGTTCTGGAGCTCATCTAACAGCACTACTTGTATAACTGTGTTCAAGGTGTTGAATTAATAATTTCATGATAGATATGCAAGAGATATCATTGCTAACCTTCTAAAAATGCTCTTTACCTGGCTTTAATGCTGACCCGAGTCTGTATGCACATCAGAAAAGTTTAACTACATGCCGACCGTGTGCCGCCTTTTTACTGCAGCAGGGTGGCTCTATTCTGTGTATCACCGTAAATAGGTGGCGATTCGCGGACACGCAGCTTGGGGGCGAGAGCGCGCCACCGGCGGCGCGCTCTCGTGCCCATCACACTCTGCAGGAATGTGCCCGTGGCTCGGGCGGACCCAATGTCCGCTGGCGAGCCGCGATGAGCTGTCAGACTGAAAGAACGGGGAAACGCCGATGTAAACATGGCGGTTCCCCACTCTGTCAGTGAGGACATAAGAGATCTACTGATCCCTATCACTGGGATCAGTTAGATCTCTTATGCCCATGGTAGCCCAGCCCCCCCAGTTAGAACACGCCTAGGGAACACAGTTAACCCCTTCCCTGCCCCCTGCAGGTTAACCCCTTCACTGCCAATGGCATTTACACAGTAATCAATGCATTTTTATAGCGCTGATCGCTGTATAAATGCCAATGGTTCAAAAAAAGTGTCAAAATGGTCCGACATGTCCGCCGCAATATCGCAGTACTGCTAAAAATCGCAGAACGCCGCCATTACCAGTAAAAAAAATAAATAAAAACCCCAGAAATTAATTCTCATCATTCGTAAACACGGCCACGTTTGCGCAAACCAATCAATAAACACCGATTGCGATTTTTTTTTTTACCAAAAATATGAGGAAGGATATAAATCGGCCAAAACCGATGAATACATTTGTTTTTATATATTTTTTTTTGGATTTGTATTTTAGCAAAAAGTAAGAAATATTGTATTTTTTTGCAAAATTGTCACTCTTTCTTTGTTTATAGCGGCGATCAGAAATGACGCAGCAGTGACCAAATACCGCCAAAAGAAAGCTCTATTTGTGGGAAAAAAAGGACGCAAATTTTGTTTGGGTACAACGTCTCACAAACGCGCAATTCTCAGCTAAAACGACGCAGTGCCGAATCGCAAAAAGTGCTCTGGTCCTACAGTGGGAAATCCTTCTGGGCTCAAGTGGTTAAGGAAAGTTAAAAATTCTTATCCGCATACCTCCCGTGGGTCAGAAAGAAAAATCTATAGTGGAAACATATGTAAACATGAAAACAGATTAGACATTGCTAATCAGACAATAGCAGCTTGTTCCTTCTATTAAGCTTTTGCATCAGGTTTATGAAACCTTTGCGCTTTATGTGATAATGACTAAGCCCCTCCCCTTAATGACATTGTCAAAAATGGGCGGAGCATGGGTGACCTAGAAATGATGCCCCCACCCCCCGAAAAAAGGTCTGTGGATGCCCATGCCGGGGTAGTGATTCTTAGACACTCAGATGCTAAGGAGTCTTCTAGAAGCTATGCTATTCAGCCCAGTGTTGCCAACTGTCAATATTTTTACTGGCAGCCAGTAAAAAAAATGGGCACTTCTCTCCTGCCAGTAAATGTCAGTGACAGGAAAAAGGTGGCAGTTAAAAATATGGCTGACATTTGGCTCAGAACTCCACATGCACAGTTCTGGTCTGGAGCCGGCCGAGACTATCCAAGTGCCACTGCTACAGTGTGTTCAGGTGACAGCGGGGGGCGGGAATGGTAGAGGCGGTGACTGGGTGTCTAGCTTGATGTCATGGTGCAAGGGAGCATTGTGTGCGGGTCTGCGGGATGGGAGCAAGGTAAGCCAGGAGTGGGACTGTCAGTGCTGTTTGGAATGGAGTGGATTGAAGGGACCACCTGGCGTGAAGACTGTCACTGTGAGTCAGGAGGTGACGTGTTCAGGGTCGGCTCTACCACTAGGCAGAGTAGGCGGCCGCCTAGGGCGCCACTACCACCAGGGGCGCCCATCCACTGTTGATCCGTCACTGCTCAGCATCAATCACTCATGTCACTGGAGAGCCGTGGCTGGCAGCACCCCAGGGCGGCAAAATGAGGCGGATCCAGGTGCGGGCCTGTGGACCACGGCTAAAGAAATGGGTAGAAAGGCTCTGCAAAAAATCTCTACCTCCGCCACCGCCATCGTATAAATTGACAGGGCAAAGGGGCTGCAGTCAGGGGCTGACCCAAAGGGGGGGGCGGCAAAATGAGGTTTCGCCTAGGGTGTCAAAAATCCTTGCACCAGCCCTGGACGTGTTGTAGCCTAAATACTGACATTTGCAGCTGAAACTGTAATTTTGTAAATTTTGTAAATGTCAGTAAAAACGTGGCTATGCCAGTAAACTTTGGGTGTCGTCAGTAAATTTCAACCTGGTAGGTTGGCAACATTGATTGAGCCTCGTTATTTTGATGGAGCCACACAGACACTGCAGTGTATGCTCTTCATCTTTCTGGCCCTATTTTCCATTATTGATTCTATCTTTGCAGCTGTTTACAACACTGAAAGTTACAGTAACTTCCTGCCTGATCATTCAGCCGATTACCCAGCCTGTTGTAGCATCAGAGATCATGAACTTTGCTAAACGTACAAGCCACAAAAGATTAGTGACCAAAATAGCAGATGGCATAGAATTCCTACAACTTCTAAATTAAAGTGGTTTTAAACCTCAGACATGAAATGTGAACAAAGCATTTCCCTCTATGGTGTGTATTTGCCTCAATTGACTGTATTGTACATTGTGGAGAAACCATTATGTGCCCATGATACCAACACCTGCCAATGTCTGCTCAGTTCAGTGGCACAAGGCATTCTGGTGGAGTATCTCACCCAGGGCCGGGACAAGGGGTGGGCAGGAGGGGCGGCCGCCCTGGGCACTGTGGTAT
>BLSH010528183.1:568968-579829 GCA_018402905.1 Glandirana rugosa
TCACTTCCTCTTAAGGCAGGATGTGTTGGGATTTTCGTTCACTTCCTGTTGTGCCCGATACCCATCAAATAGACAGGAAGTGGGGGAATTCTCCTTCACTTCCTGTTGTGTCTGACACCCATCAAATGGACAGGAAGTTGGGGGGATTTTCCTTCACTTTCTGTTGTGCTTGATACCCATCAAATAGACAGGAAGTGGTGGGATTTTACTTCTCTTCCTATTGTGCCTGATACCCATCAGATAGACAGGAAACAGAAAGTGTGTGTGTGTAGGGGGGGGTTCCTGCACTTCCTATTGTGCTGGATACCTACCAAATAGAGAGGAAGTGGGAGGATTTTCCTTTACTTCCTGTTTTGCCTATTTCCCATAAAGAAAGGAAGCATGATATTTTTTCACTTCTGGTTGTGTGTGATGTCCCTCAAACAGACAGGAAGTGGAATGATTTCACCTTACTTCCTGTACTGTCTGGCTTCTGTCCATTAGACAAAAAATGAGGAGTTTTCCCATAGAACTCTAATAGGTTAACTCTGCACAAATGTTGAAGTGATATTAGTCTTGGTTTTGTTTAAAAAAAAAACAATATGTTATACTTAGGCCCCTTTCACACTTGTGCGACTTGTCCTGCAACTTGGGACTGAAAAGTCGCATTACAAGTTGTACCCTGTGATTTCCAATGAGTACCGTTCATATCTGGACGACTTCAAGTCGCAGCGACTTCAAAGTAGTCCCTGCACTACTTTGGTCTGACTTTGATGCGACTTGAGGTCCATAGACCTCAAGAGTACACAGGCACAGTCACATCAAAATCGCGGCAAAATCACACGACTTTCAGGTTGCACAAATTTTAAAGGGGCTTTCCCTGCTCTGTGCAGTTGGTTTTGCATAGAACAGCCCATGTCCTCCTCTTCTCGGGTCTTCTGGCCCCTCCCTCTTGCCCCCATAGCAAGCAGCTTGCTATGGGGTTACCCGAGCCGCTGCTCAGTGTCCATTCATACACTGAGCCATGGCTCGGCCCCACCCACTCTCTCTTCCCATTGGCTCACTGACTTTGACAGCAGTGGGAGCCAATGGCGCCTGCTGTTGTCGTAGCCAATCAGGAGGGAGACTCTCATGCGACATCGCTGAATGGAGATGGGGCTCAGGTAAGTATTAGGGGGACTGCTGCACACGGAAGGTTTTTTATTTTAATGTATAGACTGCATTAAGATAAAAAAAACCTTCTGCCTTTAGAGCTACTTTAAGTACTGGACTTATGCTTTTATCAAGCAGCACCCCCTTTTAACGACCCAAAGTCCCCAGGAGGCAGCTAAAATGTTCCCTTTCTAGCCAATTAGGAAATAGTAGGTAATTCAGCTTGACCATATTTTATATATCCCTCTGGTGTGCGGAACATTTTGGTCCATTGAGCTTTGGATAGTCTGAATGTGTCATGTGGGTTTCTCTCACAGCTTACCGTACTCTGAATCGAACAATCAGAATGATAAGAATTAATAGGATGATGAAGGAAAAGGTCCCGAAGGATGCAAGCTTTCCTATAGTAGCCGGACTGTCTGCAAGACAAAAGGTCTGCTTATTACCGAGTCTTCCACTCCCTTAAAAAACACATATTAAAAGCTTAAAAAAGGCAAAACATTAAGAGATTTAAGAATATATATTTTTTGTGTAACCCGGGGTTTTGGCCTCTTCATGTGGCCTCTGTTCAGGTCTGGCCCAAGACATTTTGCTACCTGGGTTTAAGAATGATATGCTGCCCTCCCGCACCAAAGAAAAAAAAAAATCACGTCCACCAAAAGGCCCCCACATCCATTATTTTATATCATGATAATATCATTATATCATGATAATTAAAACTAAAATTATTAGGTTAATTATAAAATAAATTTAGCAGGAAGACAGATTTACATGCAACAGCACCTTGCCTATATGCAAAACTATATTGCATACCATTATGTTCAATTCTAAGTGGTGGGCTAGGGTAGTATATGGACAGGCTAGGGTAGTATATAGACAGGCTAGGGCAGTATAGGAGCAGGCTAGGGTAGTATAGGGGCAGGCTAGGGTAGTATAGGGGCAGGCCATGGTAGTATAGGGGCAGGCTAGGGTAGTATATAGACAGGCTAGGATAGTATATAGACAGGCTAGGGCAGTATAGGGGCAGGCTAGGGCAGTATATAGATAGGCTAGGGTAGTATATAGACAGGCTAGGATTAGTATATGGACAGGCTACGGTAGTATATGGACAGGCTAGAGTAGTATATAGACAGGTTAGGGCAGTATAGGGGCAGTATAGGGGCAGGCTAGGGCAGTATAGGAGCAGGCTAGGTTAGTATAGCAGCAGGCTAGGGTAGTATAGGGGCAGGCTGGGGTAGTATATAGACAGGCTTGGGTAATATATAGACAGGCTAGGGCAGTATAGGAGCAGGCTAGGGCAGTATAGGGACAGGCTAGGGTAGTATACAGACGGCTAGGGTAGTATACAGACAGGCTAGGACAGTATAGGGGCAGGCTAGGGTAGTATATAGACAGGCTAGGGTAGTATATGGATAGGCTAGGGTAGTATATGGACAGGCTAGGGTAGTATATGGACAGGCTAGGGTAGTATAGGGACAGGCTAGGGAAGTATATGTGCAGGCCGAGTGGCCCGGGGGCAGTTGTCATCATGACACACAAAACTGCTGGAAAAAAATCTCGACTGTCAATTTGCTGGGTAGATAGAAGAGGAGAGGCAGCCGTGGTTCAATTTGCTTTGCCCCTCTCAAAGTGCTGCCTGTGCCAATGGACCCACTGGGACCCATGGTAGGGCCGGCCCTGCCTCTGTTGATGTTACTGGGCCTCACTGATGCCTCCTGGCAAACCTGACTTCCCCAAATCCTGCAAACAATAAATTCCTACACAGTGCTGAAATCCATTCTCATTGGATTCTGGACTCTCAGGGTTTGAATGGTTCACAAGGGTTTAAAGCCCTCTGGGACCTCAGCAGAGATATGGATCACTGCTCCTGGCACCAGAGCCACCTACTACAAATGCATTCTCAATATGTCCCACTAGAGGGCAAATAGTAGAGTTGTTCACTGTGCTCTTCGGTTCAGTGGTTCACAACCACTGGGCTTTGGCCAACTGACAATCTGCAACCTCCCTCCCCCCGGCCTTCCAGCTAGTTGCAGATAATCTAACCTCCCATAGTGCCACCTGAAATTGCCACCTCATCCCTTTAAACCCAAACACATATTAATTACACAGGTTCTGTGGCTGATTAAGGTGGTAATTAAACTCATCTGCATTAAATTAGCCTTAGAACCTGTGTAATTAATATATGTTCGGGGTTTAAAGGGATGAGGTGGCAACCCTAGTGCCACCCAAGATCCCATAGTGGCCTATAGTGCCCTCCAGTCTCCCACATTTCCGCTAAAAATCCTAAGCTTCCCGGAGAACCCCCCAGCCCCCTCCAAGGACTCCTGTCAGGCTTTTACTGTTTTCTGTGTCCCTTTATGGACTATCGTTCTCTATTTGTCCTGTTTTCCATGATCACCTGGAGTGAAAAAAATGCAGAATTTTGTGTTGTCACTGGAACAGAAATAGAGAGGAAGTCTTCCAATGGGGACACTAGTCCTATTGGCAACAGGGTATTTCCTCACTTTGGAGGGATTTTCTCTCACTTCCTGTTTTGGCTATGAGTCGGGAAATAAAGGGAAACACATGGCAAACAACTGAGAGGGGTTATAACCATTCCTTAATCTATTCAAGATGAAATGGATTTTTTTTAATTTAATTCAATTTTTTTAATGAAATTTTAACCTAGAATTTACATTTTAGTTTAATTTTAATAACTTTAATTTTAACTGATTTTTTGTGGACTTTAATGGATGGGTCAGTCTGAGGTTTGTAAAAGTTAGCCATACAATTTCTGCTATACTCTCATTATCTAACTCGTAGCGCTTTTGGAATTGTTTACCTTTTAATCAATCAGTATTGCATCTTGAGAAATAAATTGGAGACAAACTCGTCTAAAGAGCTGACACTTACATAACATTGATGGGAAACAACTGGCAGGGACTATAACCCTTATTCTCTCCAAAATGAAAAAAGTGTGCCTTAATTACTTAAATTCAGCCTTTCTCAACCCTTTAAACTCTTGAAATAACCTTCCAGTCTAAGGGAACCCCTGCTAAAAGGTACTATATTTACAACTTAGAAATTTGGTGTATAGCCCTACAGAACAGACAGTGCCCACCCGTGCCTCATCATTAGTGTCACTTATCAGTACTGCCTATCAGTGTCACCTACCAGCGCCTATCAGTGCCCATCAGTGCTACCTATCAGTGTCCATCAGTGCCACCTATCAGTGCCATTCAGTGCTACCTATCAGTGTCCATCAGTGCCACCTATCAGTGCCCTTCAGTGCCGCTTATCAGTGCCACCTATCAGTGACCATCAGTGCAGCCTCATCAGTGCCTACCGGTGCCTCCTCATCAATGCCCATTAGTGCAGCTTATCAGTGCCCATCAGTGCAGCCTACCAGTGCCCAACAGTGCAGCCTATCAGTGCCCATCAGTGCAGCCTTATCAGCGCACATCAATGAAGGAGAAAAATTACCTGTTTGCAAAATTTTATAACAAACTATGAAAAAGATTTTTTTTCTCTAAATTGTTGGTCTTTTTTTGTTTGTTTAGCAAAAAAATAAAACTCCCAGTAGAGATTAAATACCACCAAAAGCAAGCTCTATTTGTGTGAAAAAAAATGGTACACGTTTCATATGGGTACAGTGTAGCACGACCGCGCAATTGTCATTCAAAGAGTGACAGCACTGAAAGCTGAGAATTGCCCAGGGCAGGAAGGGGGTATAAGTGCCCAGTAAGCAAGTGGTTAACTGCAGACAGGAAACAGGAACTGGTTGAAGATGAAGAATATATCTCTACTCAATACTGTTGTACAGCGGTTGCACAAAATACAGTTCTGTATTCCAACAACAACTCATGATACATTAGTGTGATGGTCAATGGGAAGAATGCTCCTTACACTTGTGGTCATTGGGAAGAATTACCCCTTACAGATACCTAAAAAGGTCAATAGTTACTGTGGGAATTCATCTGAGAGGCAGAAATTGCTCAAGGAACCCATAGAAACCTCTTGAGGAACCCTAGTTGAGAAACCCTGCTTTAATGGATTGGTCAGTCTGTAAAGTATGCCATGAAGCAGACATCTTCTGCTTTACTCTCTTGTTAGCTAACTCATAGCACTTTGGGAATCCTTTATTATGTAACAAAAGTTATTTTTAAAATGTCACATTTTTGTATTAGATAAGTGTGCCCATGTAGGGGCTATTGTATCAAATTAAAGATGTAACATTTACAAGAGATATGAAACTAGCATGCATAACAAGCTTTGTCTAGACAGTCCAGCTCCTGGGTCAGTGTCCTCTAAAGCCTCGTACACACGGGACGACGATCGTGTTCAACACGTCGTACTCACGACCGTTGCATGCAGAATCGATCGTCTGTGGCGGCGCTTTCAACAGTTGAACGTACGACGGTCGTTCGTGGGAGTTGTATGTGCAGACTAGAAAACTTGGTCGTGTCAACAAGCTCGCATACGACCGTTGAGTCGTGTGTAGAGCAGCTGTGTTCAACAAAGTTGTATTGTGCTAAACACGCATGCGCCAAGTCCACTTTCAACTAACATGAAATTAGAAAGGAGCCCAAAAGGTGACGCTACTTCCTCATTATACGCTCGTTCAAGTTGCCCCAAGTCGCTTGACAAGTGAAATCCCATTGAAGTGAATGGGAGCAGTCTTAATATACACTACTGAAGTCGCTCCGACTTCAGAAAAGGTTCCTGTACTACTTGGAGGCGACTTCTAGCCGACTTGTACCCATAGAATTGAATAGAAGTCGCCTCCAAGTCGGATCCCCATCTGAATGCATGCGAATTTGTAGTGAAAAGGATTAGAATTTATTTGGAACAGCCCCCTCCCTTCTCTGATTGGCCACAGGCAAAGTCGCCTGGCATAAGTCGTGTTGTAAGTCGCCTGAAGTCGCGCTGAACGTCGCGCTGAAATCACCTAGCAAAGTCGCCCTGAAGACGGGTCGCCCCTGTGTGAATGCAGCCTTAATGTAAATGTTCAAACTATAGGGCCAAAAGTTTGTGAACAGCTGTCCATCACACTTACATAAGTATTAGATGTTGAGAAATAAAATGGAAACAAATTCATCCACAGAGCTGACACTTACATGACATGGGTAGAAAGACTACATTCGATCTCCTCTCACCAACATAATTGCTTGCCAAGCAAAAATACTCCCCGGTGTCTTTTATTTGTACATTTTTCAGCACAAAAGAGCCATTATCCCTGCCATCATCCCTGCACAAAGAGACATTGTTCAGATAAAGACCATAATAAATTTTAGTTGGGTTGCCCCTGCTGGTGCACTTTAACGTCACATCCATGTGTTCAGTTACGTGATCTCCGGGGATGACAGTCAGAGTTACATTTTTCGGAGCATCTGCCAAAGAAGAAAGTTGGTTTAGCCATTCATTTTTTCATCAAGATCTCTCACGCTGATTTTAATTATACCGAAGCCTACAGCCACACTTTTTTTTTTAATAGCAAGCTTAGGGGGTCAGAGACATGATAGACTGGTATTGTGATGTAGGTGCCAAAAATTTAAGCTGAACAACTCTCCCAAGCATTTGCACAGCTGTCACGAATAATCGCCATTATTTTTTGCAATATGCAATTTACTTCCTATGATTGCCAGCTCCATCTATTGGCCATGGTATGGTATTTTCTTGAAATACCTCAATCAGGAAAATTTTGCATTATAGCCTTTAGATGCAGCTAGTTATCATAAGACGTAAACATATTGCACAGATTATGATGATTATTCGTGACAGCTGTGCAAATGCTTGGGAGATTCGAGCACCAATTTTTTTTGGAAATAGACGCCTTAGTTTCCTTTGTGTATTTTTTCCATATCTCTTCAGCAAGTAAGGCCCCTCTCAATGCGTTTCGTCCTCAGGGGATACGTCTTCTGCAATTTGTTTCCTGTTAACAAAGACTGACCACTGCTGGTCTCTCTTCTTGTGCAGGGTGACTGGCCTTGTATCCGCCCCTCTGGAAGCATATAGTGGGTGGGGCCTGCTGGGTCCCTCCCACAGCTCTGATGTCACCACAGGTTATATGTAGCATAGTGACGATGTACAGTTACATTTATAAAGTAATATCTGGGTTTCCAAAGAGATTTGGTGCATTCACCTTCAAACTATATCCTTAGTGTCTAGTGAAGAGCATATAAAAGTATTTGTGGCGGGAGCTCAGCTTTAGGTTAAAACCCAACTGTAGACACCGTCCTCCAGCTTAGGTTGCACAATAAAAATAAAATAGACTCTGCAGGTGGATTATCCTGTAATCACCTTTTCACAGCAGGTCATTCAACTAGGACTCCTGCTGGTCTGTCTAATAAGTGGCTATTTATCTGTATATGAAATATGAAAGGGTCAGTCCATACAAAACTGATGCTTCGGTATATGGTAGATCCTGGAGAGTGTCAATCTCTTCTACCTCTTGGCGGGGCATGGAGAGTTCCCAGCTTTGCACACATGCTCTGCCCATTATGTCTGTACTGAATCCAATGTCTGTACAACTACTCTACTCCTTATGATGGCTTCCCATCATCCCACTGAATTCACAGGCCTGTACATCTGCTGTGTGCACTATGAGGGGTTCCCACCATCCCTGTGCCCAGTTCCTGGGTCTGCACACCTACTCTGCCCATTATGAGATTTCCCACCATCCCTGTACTGAGTTCCCAGGTCTGTACACCTGCTGTGCCCATTATGAGGGGTTTCCACCATCCCTGTGCTCTTTTCCCAGGCCTGTACACCTGCTGTACCCATTATGAGGGGTTCCCACCATCCTTGTGCTGAGTTCCCAGGTTTCCTACAGGGGCGTTGCTAGGGGGTGGCTATTGGGGCTATAGCCCCGAGTCTGGGGCCCATAGCCCCGAGTCTCTTACCGGGTGGGTGCAGTTCTGCAATTAGCAGGTATGTCTCTCTGGGGACCCTGATGTAAGGGGAATCCACACTCAGGCATGTAACTATATATATATATATATATATATATATATATATATACACACACACACACACACATATATTATATACATGTGTATGCCCACTCAAGCGTATGCCTTTCTTTACTTTGCTGCTATGGGCTCTAGCCCCAGATCTTTTGTAGACCTAGCAACGCCCCTGATTTCCTACCATCCCTGTGCCCAGTGCTTGGGTCTTTACACTTCCTGTTCCCATTATGAGGGGTTCCCACCATTCCTGTGCCCAGTTCCTGGGTTTGTACACCTGCTCTGCCCACTAAGAGGACTTCCCACTCCTCACATTGGATTTTTAATGTATTTTTTATATAATATGGAATGTAGTAGCAGAAGCTGGAGTGCGCAAATGGGGGTGAGGACACAAAACTCCCAGGTTGGCAGGAATAAAGGGGGATTATTGCAGGGAGACCTCACTTATGAAGCCTACAGGACTTGTCAGGAGCCAGAGGCTTATTTGTAAATGGTTGGATGTACTCTCTAAAATACAATACAGTGACAATATGAAAACCAGGAGAAGGTATTTACATTGGACATCAATATGTCTCTTCGATGATACGCCAGACCCGATGGCATTTAGGACGTTACATGAGTACTGTCCAGTATGGGTCCATTCTAACTTCAGCTCCATAACATCATCAGTTGAGTTTCTGAGCAGAACGCCATCTTTGTACCACTCGTATCTGCTGGGATCTGGTTTGCTTGTATTTGATAAACATCTTAATGTGACCATTTCATTTTCTCTGAAAGATTTGCTTGAAAACCAAATGTCGACACCTTTAGGAGGGTCTAGAAAAAAACAGAATAAAGAGATATGTATAAATTATTTATTTAACATATTTATACAGTTTAGACATGTAGCAAAGAGACATCCCTTTTGTCTCCAGAAGAAGAGAACCAACTTTGTTTAGCCTTCATAAAAAGTCACCACCTACTTTTTGGTGACTGTGCAATTTTTGGATGTGTTAACAAATGTCCATCACAGATCAGCCTCCCTACTGCAGCTTCTTGCTTGTAATTTGCTACAAAGTTACAATATTGCCATCTGACCATCAGGGGAGGAGATTGCGAAAATGCTTCCTTCTGCCTGCAGCAGACTGAGGGCATCATCTCAGCCTAGGCAAAAACTGGGGCTCAAGGATGGCTGATGTTATACTGTTGCATTCCATCCCCTCTTCCCCTTTCATTCATTGGATTAAAGTTCTTTCAGTCATGGAGGTTCAGCGTCATATGTACAAAGGGTGGTCTGCAAGAAAATGAGATCTGCCGGGGAACACCCACTCTTCTAGACTGGCAACTGCCCAGTAGAGCATTTTGATATTTCTATATCTCCTGTAAAATAAGGTACTAATGAAAAGAGGCTCAGAAGCGACTTGGCGACCCTAGTTCAATATTCAGTATTCGATCCCCTTAAAGGGGGCTGCCATTGCCAACCTCTGAAAATAAGAACTCCTTGACTGTTTTTGTTTTCAGTACTTTGTGAGTCACTGACCAGGGCCGGCTCTACCACTAGGCGGAGTAGGCGGCCTCCTAGGGCGCATTGCCACCCAGGGCTCCAAGCCCCTGTCCCAGGGGCGTAACGATAGGGGTTGCAGGGGTTGCAATTGCAACCGGGCCCCATGGTCCAGGGGGCCCATGTGCCTCCCTTGTACATCTGAATAGGAGGGATGGTGGGGATGGCATTTAGAGAACCCAATCTCCTCCATTTTCCTCTATCCAGTTTACTTGTCTTCTGCTGTTCCCAGGGCCCCTGTGTGCTTCCCTGGTCCCCCTGGGGCCTACTGCAGAACTTGTGAAAGGGCCCCACTGCAGTACTGTAATAAAGGGACCCACGATGGGAGTAAAGGGCCCCAGGATCAGTGGGAAGAGGGAAGGGCCCTGGCCAGGGATCAGGGGGGCCCTTCATAATTTCTTGCACCGGGGCCCTGAAGGTTCTAGTTACGCCTCTGCCCTGTCCATATACTACTCCAGCCTGTCCATATACTACCCCAGCCTGTCCCTATATCTGTGGACCACGGCTGGCATGAGGAAGCGATGTGGTGCCATTATTTGTCTTTAGGTCAAGTCCAGAGGCACAGGTGCGGGCCTGTGGACCACGGCTATAGAAATAGGTAGAGAGGCGCTGCAAAAATCTCCACCTCCGCCACCTCCATCGTATATATGGACAGTGCAAAGGGGGTGGAGTCAGGGACGGAGCCAAATGGGGCCGCAAAATGAGGTTTCGCCCAGGGTGTCAAAAATCCTTGCACCAGCCCTGTCAGTGGCCAAGGAGATGCATACAGCAAGTGAATATAGGGTAGGTGTGAACCCATGATCCCAGTACTAGCTCTAGGCCTATGACTCAGAAAGTATTACAGCAATGGCCCCAGCAGGACAACCAGGCAGCCTATATTTTCAGAAGGAAGGGCAGTCTTTGCAGTTCTTACATGACAGGTATCATTAGTAAAGGGTGTAGAAAGCAACACGTCAATGCTATGTATGAGAAGACCTTCCTTTTCCTAAAGTGATTGTACAGCTAAACAACTCAACTTTAACATGAAACATATTGGCTTCCTGAGTGGGCTGGAGGTGCCAGTTTACAAACAGAAGGTTTGTGCTCACACCCTAATGCCCACAGCAGGCACCATGCAAGAAAGTCTCCTCCAAAGCCCCCCCCCATCACAATTTTCTTTTTTTTAGTATATTTACCATTTTGCAATTTCTTGTAGAGCAGCGTTTCTCAACCTTTTTCATTCAAAGCACCCTTTAAAACCAACTGT
>BLSH010528183.1:594133-605274 GCA_018402905.1 Glandirana rugosa
AAATTATGCCCCCCCCCCCCCCCGGAAAAAGTTCTGCGGACGCCCATGGTCATATTCCTGATATGTGGCTTCTGTACCTTGTACTTGTATGACCAAGTCTCTCTCTGTTCTCTTTCTATTGCTTCCTTTATGTGCAATCCCTGGTGTGCCTGCCAGTCTCTCTGCTTTCCTATTAAAAGAGGAGTATGGGATTTTTTTGGGGGGGGAATCATACTTACCTAGGTGAATGCAGCATGCTGCATCTGTCCCCCGCTGGCCCTAAGAATGAGAACCGAGCGTTCAAACACCGCTGATCACTCAGTTCTCAGAGCTCCCTGAGCAGAAAGCTGGTGACTTTCAGTGCTGCCCCCTGCACTCACTGGAGCTCTGGGCTGTGGAAAGGGTTGGAGCGGCCAGCTCAGGCTCTCAGCGGCTCGCTGAGAGGTTGAGCCAGGTGTCGGTCCAGGTATGTGGGCGGATCCTGACCACATGGTTGCGATCATTCCCGAGCCTGGACCGACTCTGTGACATCAGCTGACATCGGGCTTCAGCCTGCTGTCTGCTGAAAACAGGTCACAGGTGTGCAGAACAAACTGCACTCCTGTGAGCCACAGGAGATGTACAGCCACACAGCCATTCACTGGGAAGCTCAGTGTGCTGCTGTTTCTCCCCCCCCCCCCCAGCTCTCATGCAGTTGAGAACAGAGGGAATGTGATCAATTATAAAAAAAGGGAAAAAAGGTATTTATATTTTTATATCTATGCACAAATGTTTTGCCTTTCATTTCTATTATAAACCGAATGGATTGTTTTACAAGGTCAGGGTTTACAATCACTTTAATGGGAAACTGGCAACAGATGTGACAATGCATCATTTTTGGAACAAAGCCAAGATAGGAACTGGTCACAATGTTAAAGTGGGACAGTGCAGATGACCGTAAACAGCCACAGGGGAGGAGTGGAGCCGTGCAAATGACAGCTCGCCTTCCAACACGTATCAAAATCTACAAAAACTAAAACTCAACAAAGATTTGGTTACACTGATCTTTTAAAGTGGTTGTCAATTCTCAAAAAAAAAAAAAAAAAAACAACCTGCAAAACAAAGGCATAATGAGCTAGTATACCTTGCATGCTAGCTCATTATGAAATACTTACCTTGGAACCAAGCTGTTTCTGCGGTCTCCGCACACCGCTGTGATCGGCGACATACTTCTTCCATGTTCCGTGGCTCCGACCAATCACTTTGCGGGCTCCAGCGCCTGTGATTGGCTGGAGCTGCGCTGATGTCATTCCTGCGCATGCACACAGCTGCCAGTTGGGGCACATTAGCGGAAGAAATGGCACCCTGGGCCACCCTGGGGCCGGTTCTTCAGTGCGCATGTGCCGATGACGTCAGCTCATGCAGATACAGGGAATATCTGTTAAATTGTGCAAGTTTATGAGATATTCCCGGGACTTACAGGTAAGCCTTATTATAGGCTTACCTGTAGTTTAAAGTGGTTGTACAGAGTTGACAATCATTCTAAGGGCCCTTTCACACTGACAGGTCGATTGGGCCTGTCAATTTTTCAGGTGAACCCAACTGGACCATCCATAGCTCTCTATGGAGCGGCAGATATCAGCAGACATATGTTCTCTGACACCTGCCAGCATCTGATCCAATCCTGTTCACTAAAAAACAGACGGATGGGGATCCATTCCCCCATCTATTCAGCAGATCAGATGACAGTCAGATGGAAACGGACAGACTACTAAAAAAACTAGTTTCAAAAATTTCAAAAAAATCAATTTAGGTCAATATGTATTCTTCTACATATTTTTGGTGAAAAAAATACCAATAAGGGTATATTGATTGGTTTGCACAAAAGTTATATCGTCTACAAACTGTGGGATAGATAGATTTTTACTGGTAATGGCGAAGATCTGCTATTTTTAGTGAGGCTGCGACATTGCAGTGCACAAATTTGGCCCTAAGTGACACTTTTTGGGGACCAGTGACACCAATTCAGTGCTAAAAAAATAAATGACACTGGCAGGGAAGGGGTTAACACTATGGGCAATCAAAGCGTTAAATGTGTTCCCTGCAAGTGTTTTATAACTGTGTGGGGGATGGACTGACTGGAAGAACTCAGAGATCCGTGTTCCAGATTACTAGGAACAGAATATTTCTGTGCACTTCCCTGTCAGAACGGGGATGATCCCCATTCTGCGTCTCTGTGGAGCGATCACGGGCAGCCGATGGACATCGGGTCCAACGGACCAGCGGATTGGCTCCCTTTCCCTGCAGTGCGCGTGCCCGCAGTATCTATTAAACAAAAGATACATTGTTTCGCGCATTAGAGCCGCCCTGCCACAGTATATGTTGGTCGGTCTTTAACTGGTTTAAGTGGTTGTAAACCTCAGACATGAGATATGAAGGAAGCATATCCCTCATATTCCCATAGCGTGTACTTGTCTCAGTCTAGAGCACTAAGTGTCATTTCTGTCTACTGCTTCTTTCCTCTGCTATCCACATGAGTCACTTCTGACAAGTTTTCATGACACCAAGAGAAAAATGGTGACAGGGGAGCAGCTTCCAGCTGATTGACAGCCTCAACTCTGTTCCTGTGTGCTATGTGAAGGGGGGGGGGGGGGTGTCCCTTCCCTCCAATCTGCTCGCAGAGCTTTCCTCACGGAGCTCTGTAAAGTGTAAATTTAGGAATTTAGCTCTCTGTCCCTTTTTTCTGATAGCTCAGACAAGCTTTATAAATCCTGTACTTTGAATGGCTGTATAGAATTGAAGACTGCAGATAAACAGGTATAACTGATGTAGGAGGATTTGTTTAATCTTTGTGTATCACAAGGTCAGTCACTGCACTGAATATGTTTAAGCGTTTACTGCCACTTTAAACTGAGAGTTTTATATCTATTGCTTTTATTAAATTAACATCATGGTTACCATTACATATAAATGCCATAAATTCAGCTCTGTGTAATACTCACACATCACATTCAGATCTAGCTTGTCAGACTCTGCTTCTCCCAGCTTGTTACGAGCCAAACATGTGTAAGATCCAGAATTGTCTTCCTTTATATTGTAGATCGGAAACTGATTACTGGTGTGATTATAGCACTCAGCCCCATCCTTGAACCAAACATAGCGGAAGACCGGGGGATTTGCATCGGTAGAACATTCCAAAGTGATATCCTTTCCTTCTTCTGTGGTTTCCCCATATTTCTTAATAACCGGTTTGTCAGGAGCATCTGAAAATATTGTAAATTATTACACAAAAAGTTGCAGAATAGGATAGGAGGGCACTACCGATGTCCATAGACTGCAAGTCTATATTCACATTTAGCGTTCCGAGGACCTGCACGTAAATCGCGCCATGTGTACGAGCGCTTTTTCTCTTTCAATCAATTTTTATTAATTAAAGTTGAAATCATGACAACAAAAACAGCCAAGGTTTACGGTGTCCAAGAGCAAAAGCTTTCAGTAGAAGACCAAGTAACAAATATGTATAACTGGGCACGTGGGATATACCCATACAGGAAGGGGTAACATCAACATTATAAACCAACAAAAAAGTAACATGTTAGGTCGGGCTGTTGGACCAGTAATGTAAAGGAGCCAATACCTAGGATTAGTGTCAGACCTTGTCTGTTATATTTATTGTAGATCCCCATAAGGCGGCCGAGATGAGCTAAGAGTAGCAACAGGGTGGGTAAATGGAATGGCGTGCCCAACATCGCAACTTATGTTTAGAGCATGTAGGATTTAGCTCTTGTCTCTACTCTTGATTCCCCAGAGCTGGCTTATTTGGGGTTCTAGGCCCTGCGTGACCCTCTGTTAAACTTCAGTGAGTGAAATTTTAAAATTAGGTAATTAAGAGCAAGGTATATCATGGGTGGGCGAGGTGGAGCAGTAAACATTCAAAGTAAGGAAAGCATTCCTGATTGGTGCCGTGCCCAATATAATTAGTAGGGACTAGGTTGTCCCTAAAGCTTTGGGTCCCCTGATGTGTTGCTTGTATCCACTATTTAAGAGATGTCCTATACCCAAGACACAATCCTTAATTTTACAGAAGAACAAAAGGAATAGTAGGGGGGGGCATAAAGACAATGAGATGAGAAAGACCAGAGGGTAGATGCCCTGCCAGAACACTTGGGCAGGCTTGAAAGCCCTACTGGGGAGTCAAGGGGATGTGAATGTAGTCAGCCCATGGTTCCCAAATGGCCTTGAACCTCTTTACTGTGTCCTGCAGGATACTGACTATCTTCGCCTGGGCCACAAAATCTTCTTTTCCGTCACGGCAAGGGAGACAGAGGGTTGCTTCCAGGCTCTAGCTATCGTCAGTTTAGTTCCTAAGAAGATGAGGCAGATCAGTTGCCTCACATTCCTAGATGCCTTTTCTATCGGAAAGTTCAATAAAGCTACAGTATATGAGGAGATATGGATAGCTGTGACCTTTGGCACCATGGTGAAGATTTTGTTCCTGAAGCCTCCTATTTTGGGGCATTCCCACCAAATATGTAGCACCGAGCCTATATGAGTATGAACTCTTTTTATAACACATGCATAGGGCAGTCCATTCATTTCAATGAGTTGCCCTATGCACAACAAACACTGCAAAGTAGCTCATGCACTTTTTGGAGCTTCAGCAATTTTTTTCTGCCACATTTGGACTGCCATGAACAAGGAATGGCATTGCAAGCACGACAAGCATTTAGCGCTAGGCATGAATGCAGGCTAAGACAGCGGCACCCAATCTGTAACATTGGGTAGGCTGATTTGAGGTTCTCCGTTTGAAACCTGTTGAGAAGAGGATCAAAATCTGGCTGCTGCAACACATTAGAAATTGGGCTGAGTGCAAGCCAGTGATAGCGTGAAAACGGCTGCTCGCATCCTGGCATCTTGGCACACTGCCCATTTCTATAATGGATTCAGGAAACGTAAAGATGACTTAAAGAGGAGCTCCAGCCTCCTTCATAAAAAATGAAAAGACAGCAGCTACTGGTACTGTACAAATACTGTAGCTACTGATTTTTAATATAAGGACACAATATTGGCTCTCGGGTGGTGCCGCCGCCATTGCTTTTATGGGAAACTGGCAGTGAAGCCTTGCAGTATTCTATCAGATTACGCTACCCATCATTGTGCAACGGAAGTGATTTTCTGTCCAAAAAATACTTACTGCGCATGAGCGATGCAGTCCACCATGCGTTCCACACACTTTATGATCTGACAGGTAGCAGGAATCTAATAGAACACGTATGCGGAATCTTAGTACACCCAGCTACATCTTGAATTGCAGAGTAATTTTAGCAATAAAATGAGCGTATATAAATCAATATCACAGGTATCAATATACTATATTTATTTATATACGCTCACATTATTGCTAAAATTACTGTGAAATTTAAGATGTAGCTGGGTGTAGTAAGATGTCCGCATGGTTTCTACTGCGGAGGTAGAACCACCACTAGGGGGTGAGAGTGTCCCCTGTGAGAGGAGAATGTGTCTTTATTGCAGCAGGGGCGGTGTTATATCAGAATACCGCTACCCATCAGATCATAAAGTGTGTGGAACGTATAGCGAGCCGTATAACGCATCGCGCATGCACAGTAAGTATTTTGGGGGCGGAACGTCACTTTCGCTGCACAATTTGATTGGTAGCGATAATCTGATAGAGCACTGGTTCCCTACTATATATACGCGAAGCATGCTGTGTTTTCTGAGTGGCCCGGCGGCAGAGGAAGGAGGAGGGGGTCGAGATCACCTGGAAGTGGGAGCAGGTACCTGTCAAAATTAGGTATCCGCTCCCCCCTGAAAGGGGCCAAATGGGGTTCTGCAGGGGGGGAGGAGGCAGATAAACGGAGCTTCCACTTTTGAGTGGAACTCCGTTTTAGGCATTAGTACCAGGCTTTAGGCCCCTTGCACATGGGGTTATCTGGGAACAATATGTCCCACATTTTGGTGCACCCGGCAAGGACAGGTGTAGCACCCAACTCCACTTCAGACAGCCTGTCAAAGTCTATGGCAAGCTGCAGATGGGTGGGGTTGAAAGCTGTACTGAGAGGTACAGGTGTTAAGGGGCCTGCGTGTTTAGGAACATAGAAGACCTGCATTTCTGGACCTTTGTCCCTGAACACAGAGGGCCCTAAATGTGGGTACCCCTCCATCAGTGGTGGCCTGTAATGCAGGGTGCAGGGACCCCTAATCCATGCATCTGGCCCTATAATCTACATGTGGGGCCCCAGATGCATGGTGTTTTTTAAAAAAAAATTTAAGAAACACATTCTTAGGGCCAAAGGCTCTAATAGGCTTCAAAAAAGGGTGGTACTCTGCGCCCCGAGCCCACCCAGTTGTGTGACAAAAGCATAGAATTAATATTCGTTATTGTCTGCCTAATTCTCCTACTGGCCAATCAGGAAGCAGGTGCTGAGACCTGGTTGGCCGAGAGAAGAAGCGATCCTATTGACGGCCGAGGAGGAGATTCAGTGTGAAGCCGTCGTCCGGAAGAAGTGCTACCTGCTATCTAGATGAGGTAAGTGCCCACCCAGTTGTGTGACAATAACAAATTAATATTCATATAGTCTTCCTGATTCTCCTCCCGGCCAATCAGGAAGCGGGTCTGAGACCCGTCACCCGATTGGTTGAGAGGAGAAGCGATCCTATTGGCTGCCAAGGAGGAGGAGGGAGGAGACGCAGGGGAAGCCACCATGAAGCACCAGGAGGAGGAGACGCCGCCCGAAGGAAACGCTGCTCGCGACCTAGAGGAAGGGTGGAGGGGGGGTGCCTGTGACCCGATCGGGGGGGGGGTGGCGATGGGTGGATCGTTTGCCGCCCTCCCCCTAAAAATATACCACCAGCCGCCTCTGCCCTCCAGCTCTGCTGCCTGCAGCCTGTCAAAGTCTATGGCAGGCTGTGGCCGGACAGGGCTGAATGCTATATCAAGTGGTACCCACATTTAGAGCCCTGTGTTTTTAGTGACCCATTCAAGTACATGGGATTGCTCTGCAACAGCGTGTAATGCGCATGGTGCTGGAGCCTTTAATGAGGACTTCATTCACATGTCACATGAGAGAAGGAAAGGAATCCATAGCCCTGTGTAAGCTCCGACATGTTGGTTTGAAGCTTACACAGGATTTTCTGGTCTTCACAGCTGAAGGAGTAAAGGGGGAGTGAAGGAAGGAGGGTATATACTGCAGGAAAATGGGGGCAATTGAGTGGCCCTTTTATTATGGTGTGCATGGGCAAAGGAAAGCATCACTTTGAATTATCTGTATTACTCATCCTTTTTTTATTTCTTACTTTGTACAGAGATTATAAAAATCCATATTGATACATTTAGCAATATTTCCTCTTTCTTATAGGGAGGAGTCAAGATTATTTAATATAAAGGGATTTTATTAAAACTTACCGTAAAATCCTTTTCTCTGAGTTCACTGACAGATGCAGCTATCCTTTGACATGTGGGTTATATGCAGATCCTACTAGGAGTTAACTAGGCAAAAAGAAAGAAAGCAAGCTGGCCCCTCCCAGGGGGCCGTCCTCTTTCTCTCCCATATAACCCCCCTGCTCTGCTCAGCATATCAGTTCGTAACAAGCCGTACAAACATAACGCAGAGGGGTGGGTGCTGCGTCTGTCAGTGAACTCAGAGAAAAGGATTTTACGGCAAGTTTTAATAAAATCCCTTTTTCTCCTACGTTCACTGACAGACACAGCTCTCCTTTGACATGTGGGGATGTCCCAAAGCTGTGTCATAAAAGAGGGGCGGGTAAACGACAACAACTGTACCCAACAGAACCTCTCAGGAGGCGCCAGTCGCGCCTACACTGCCGCCTGTAAAACTTTATGGCCAAAAGTAGCATCCAAAGATGCTGACACATAAACTTTATAAAACTTAGTAAACATGTGCACCGAGGTCCAAGTGGCCGCCTTGCACACCTGTGACACCGGAGCCTGGTGTCTGAAAGCCCAGGAAGTGCTAATAGCCCTGGTGGAATGGGCCGTGACTGGAAAAGGGGGTACTTTGCCCCGAACAGAATACGCATGGGTCACGGTCTGTCTGATCCAACGGGAAACAGTAGCCAATTCCTTTGCGCGGACCGTCCGTCAGCACAAACAAAGCATCAGACTTCCGAAAAGAGTCTGTAGCCGCCAAATACACCCGCAAAGCCCTTGTGACATCCAATGAATGTAATTCAAATTCTTTGGGATGCGACAGGTGCGGACACAACGAAGGAAGAACAATATCTTCATTAATGTGAAAAGAAGAAACCACCTTCGGCAAAAACTAAGGTGACGGGCGCAAGACCACCTTGTCCTTGTGCAGAACCAAGTAAGGAAACTTGTAGGACAACGCTGCCAACTCAGACATCCGCTTAGCGAATGTAATGGCCACCAAGAAAGCCACTTTCTGCGACAACAATTGTAAGAGAATATCCCTGATCTTCTCATATGGTGGCTTCTGCAGCACAGAGAGCACCAGATTCAAATCCCACGGTGCCTAGGCGACTGTACCTGAGGAGCCACATGGCGCACACCTTGTACAAATGTACGAATCAACGAATGTGACGCCAAAGGCCTCTGAAAGAGAATCGCCAGAGCCGAAATTTGACCCTTGAGAGTACTCAAAGCCAATTTTTTATTCAGGCCCTGCTGCAAAAAAGTCAAGACCCTGGACACAACATAAGAGCGGGGGTTCCAACCCCCCACCTCACACCAGGCAATATAGGCCTTCCAGGTGCGATGATAGATCTTGCGCGAAGTACACTTGCGCGCTTTCAGCATAGTAGGGATCACGGATTCAGCGACACCCCGATTCCTCAGCACCTGGGACTCAATAGCCAAGCCGTCAAAGCCAGCGAGGGTAAAGCAGGGTGCAAGATGTGTCCCTGAGACAACAGATTTTCGCGCCAGGGACGCCAGGGAACATCTGCCACCATTCGCACCACGTCGTCGTACCAAGGATGCCGAGGCCAATCCGGAGCCACCAAGATCATCGGAATTCCCTCCGCTTCCACCCTGCGCAGTAGCCCGGTAGAAGCTTGATGGGAGGATAGGTATACAGAAGACGGTACCGACCCCAAGGCGCTACCAGTGCGTCCGTGGCGACCGCCAACGGATCTCTCGTCCTGCACACAAAGTGTTTCACTTTGTGGTTGAACCGAGACACCATGAGGTCCACATCTGGCTGAACACCTCTGGATGTAGGGACCACTCCCCCTGATCCAGTGTCTGGCGACTGAGAAAGTCCGCGTGCCAATTTTCTACACCCGGAATGCAAATGGCAGAGATTGCCGGCACGTGAAGTTCTGCCCAACGCAGAATGAGAGCTGCTTCCGCAGCTGCTGCTGAGCTCTCGTTCTGCCCTGTTGGTTCACGTACGCCACTGCCGTGGCATTGTCCGACTGAACCCTATCTGGGAGGTCGTGCAGTCTCTCTGTCCATTGGGAGAGGCATAGCCTGATCGCCTTCAGTTCCAACACATTGATCGGAAGGCGAGATTCGTGCACTGACCAACTGTCCCAGGACTCCCCCAGCCCCCCCCCCCCAGCCCGATAGGCTGGTGTCCGTCGTTACTATTGACCAAGTCAGGGGAAGAAAGGACTTCCCCAACGTCAGAGCCGGGGCCCGAAGCCACCATGTCAACGACCCTCTGGTCTGAGAGTCCAATCTGATCAACTGGTCTAGGGACAGTGGGGACTTGTCCCACTGAGAGAGAATCGCTCGCTGAAGGAGCCAAGTGTGACTCTGGGCCTAAGGGACCGCCTCGAAGGTTGAAACCATGAGCCCCAACACCCGCATACAAAACCGTAAGGAAGACCACCGGCATGACAGCAGGGTTCGCACCGCTGCTTGCAAAGTCAGTAACTTGGCCGGAGGCAGGAACACCTTTGCCTGTGCCGTGCCCAGGGTTAGGCCCAGATATTCCAGGCGACAGGATGGTGTCAATGTCAACTTCTGCAGATTGATCAGCCAGCCGAAGTCCTGTAACGAGGTTATGGTGATAGCCACGTTCTCCTCCAGGGCCGAAACAGACTCCGCTCTCAGGAGCAGGTCGTCGAGGTATGCTACCACCGCAATGCCCCTCTGCCGCAACAGTGCCAGCACCGGGGCTAGTAGCTTGGTGAACACCCGGGGAGCTGAGGCCAGCCCGAATGGAAGTGCCACAAACTGGTAGTGAAGGTCTCCCACCGCAAAGCGCAGAAAGCTCTGGTGCCGGGGACAAATGGGGACGTGGAGATACGCGTCCCTGATATCCAGAGATGCCATGAACTCCCCTTGGTGCAGGACGGCCACGACCGACCGGATGGACTCCATCCGAAATTTCCGCGCTCTCACAAAGAGGTTTAGCGCCTTCAGGTCTAGAACTGGCCTGAGCCCCCCCCCTTTTTTGGAGACCACAAATAGGTTTGAGTAGAAACCGTGAAACCTCTCCAACTGAGGTACTGGCACTATCATCCCCTGGTCAGAGAGTGCCTGAACAGCCCTTAAGAGTGCCTCTCGACACCCCTGAGGAAGTCTCAAATTCGATGGGAAGAACCTGTATGGGGTAGAGTGCTAAACTCTATCCTGTACCCGGAGGACACCACTTCCTGCACACAATGATCGGAAATGCGGGCAGTCCACCTGTCTGCGAACCCCAGAAGACGTCCCCCCACCCGATGGTCGGGTGGGGGCAACCCATCATGCTGAGGAGGGCTTGTCTTCTGTCTTTTTGTTCTTGCATTGCCAAGGACGCTTCCCGGCCCCTGTGTTAGGCTTGCTGGGCCTCGAGCCCTTGCCTGCTGTGCCAGGGGCACGAAAAAACCTCTTCTGACCCGAAGAGACAGGCCCTTGCTTGCGGCGAAACTCTCGCCGTCTGGGCTCCGGAAAGAAAGTACTCTTCCCACCAGTGAAATCCTTGATGAGTTCGTCCAACTGTGGCCCAAAGAGCCATCCACCCTGAAAGGGAAGGTCCGCAAGACCTTTTCTTAGACGCGTGGTCGCCCGACCACGACCGTAACCAGAGAACTCGAGAACTGATAATGACTGCAAAAACAGACATCTTAGTGGGAAGCAGGTCCATAGCTGCATCACACAGGTACCGGACACCCTGAAACAAATGGTCTGCCTTTGGTGACACTTCCAGTGTCCTGCCGCAGTCCAAATCCTCTCGCAGCCCTGCCAAACT
>BLSH010528183.1:609537-627816 GCA_018402905.1 Glandirana rugosa
TCCTGTCTCGCCGAGAAGAGTAGAGTGTCGGCAGGAGGGAGGCCCTTCGACGGACCACAAGACTAATGTCGGGGAGGGTGACGTAGAGAGGGGAGAGGATACAGTCGGGGGAGGAGGGAGGAGGGACGTGAGAGGGGCGTCATGTCTCCAATCCCCTCCCTTTGTCTCGTGTCGCAAGGAGGGAGGGGGAGGGAAGACATGACGTTTCTTAATACCCTCTACATCAGGTCCCCTTCCGCCCTAACGGAGGCCATGACATTCTGTCCAAGTGTCCATGCATCTTCAAGGCAATCCCGCCTTCCCCTGGACTACATCTCCCATAATTCTTTGCAGTACAGAAGGGAGGGGGAGGGAGGAACGCTGTGCTCTGTTTCCCTCCCCTAACCTCTGTACTGCGGGGAGAGTGCAGGGAGGAGGGAGGAGGGGGCTGACATAGGAGAGGGGAGAGATGCAGTGGGAGGGGCTGTAATCAGAACACCAGGCAGCTTCCCGGAGGGAGGACGGCTGTGAGATGAGAAGAGCCGCTCTGTCCTGTGAATGAAACTCGGAGGAGGAGGAGCGGCTTCAGCCTGTGTGCTGTTTGTAGCATCGCCGCTCCTCCTCCTCTGAGTTTCATTCACAGGACAGAGCAGCTCTTCTCATCTCACAGCCGTCCGCCCTCCGGAAAGCTGCTGACTCTGATGGGGCCCCATGAGCACTTGAGGCCCCTGGGCTGTGCCCAGGTGTGCCCGCTCAGAAAGACGGCCCTGAGACCAGGTGGTCAAAAAAGGTATCATAGGGATAAGTCTTAGGCGACCTGAGCGGTCTAGCAGACCCGCAAACATATGCGGATGTCTGCTACTCCCCTGCCTCATCCAGTCCTAAGGACGCACGGATTAAATATTAATTTTCTATAAAAATCACTACAAGGACTCATGCCATGGGCGTAACTACAGGGTTTGCAATTGTGATCCAGCCCCATGCCCCAGGGGGCCTGTGTGGCTCCATTGTACACCTGGATAGGAGGGGCGGCATGTAGAGGAACCGATCCCCTTCATTTCCCTCCTGCAGCCACTAAAAGCCTGCTTCTCCTTCCTCTCCCTCCCACAGGCCTTCAGCGGCTGCAGGAGGAAAATGAAGGGCACTGGTTCCTGTACATGCCACCTCCGCCCACTTCCTATCCAGGTTCTGCTGCATGGAGTTCACCAGAGCTTCACAGGTTGCCACTGGAGTCCTCTTCCACTCCTCCATGACGACATCACAGAGCTGGTGGATGTTAGAGACCTTGCGCTCCTCCACCTTCCATTTGAGGATGCCCCACAGATGCTCAATAGGGTTTAGGTCTGGAGACATGCTTGGCCAGTCCATCACCTTTACCCTCAGCTTCTTTAGCAAGGCAGTGGTCGTCTTGGCGGTGTGTTTGGGGTCGTTATCATGTTGGAATACTGCCCTGCCGCCCAGTCTCCGAATGCAGGGGATCATGCTGTGCTTCAGTATGTCACAGTTCATGTTGGAATTCATGGTTCCCTCAATGAACTGTAGCTCCCCAGTGCCGGCAGCAATCATGCAGCCCCAGAATATGACACTCCCACCACCATGCTTGACTGTAGGCAAGACACACTTGTCTTTGTACTCCTCACCTGGTTGCCGCCACACACGCTTGACACCATCTGAACCAAATAACTTTATCTTGGTTTATCTAAGTTTATCAGACCACAGGACATGGTTCCAGTAATCCATGTTCTTCCTTCTGGGACGACAGCCATACAGACCAATTTGATGCAGTGTGCGGGGTAAGGTCTGAGCACTGACAGGGTGACCCCCCACCCCTTCAACCTCTGCAGCAATGCTGGCAGCACTCATATGTTTATTTTCCAAAGACAACCTCTGGATATGACGCTGAGCACGTGCATTCAACTTCTTTGGTCAACCATGGCGAGACCTGTTCTGAGTTGAACATGTCCTGTTAAAACGCTGTATGGTTTTGGCCACCGTGCTGCAGCTCAGTTTCAGGGTTTTGGCAATCTTCGTATAGCCTAGGCCATCTTTATGTAGAGCAACCATTCTTTTTTTCAAATCCTCAGAAAGTTCTTTGCCATAAGGTGCCATGTTGAACTTCCAGTGACCAGTATGAGAGAGTGAGAGCGATAACACCAAATTTAACACACCTGCTCCCCATTCACTCCTGAGACCATGTAACACTAACAAGTTACATGACACCGGGGAGGGAAAATGGCTAATTGGGTCCAATTTGGACATTTTCACTTAGGTGTGTACTCACTTTTGTTGCCAGAGGTTTAGACATTAATGGCTGTGTGTTGTTATTTTGAGGGGACAGCAAATTTACACTGTTATACAAGCTGTACACTCACTACTTTACATTGTAGCAAAGTGTAATTTCTTCAGTGTTGTCGCATGAAAAGATAGAATAAAATATTTACAAAAATGTGAGGGGTGTACTCACTTTTGTGAGATACTGTATATATAATTTTTGTTATCTTAATTACTCAAAGAAGGGGCATACTCAGTGGACTGCTTGGTATTTTTCTGCCCTCACTCTTCCATGTTTTTGTACCAAAGGATTTACACAACCCCGCAGCACAGGTCTATTTAGAAGGGTGGGAGATGTGATTCTTTTATTGCTGCGGGAAAAAAGCCCATAGATGACTAGATCTGCTTCCTTTCCACCACGGGTGGAAGGAAAGAAGATTGCTTGATTTTCCGATCAACACGGTAATTTTTGATGGGGGAATCCCTCTGGCAGTGCTGTTGTATTCTGCCGGTGATGGGAGGGGGCAAATGGAGGGTGAGCCTTCCCGGCCGGCAGAATATAATGATTACAGCTAGCAGCTATAGCCTCCGACAATAATCAAATGTAGATAATCCAGCAGGCTGACTGTACCCAAGTTGATCGATGGATTGATTTGGGTACAATCAACCTGCCCATAGAATTGAATCTCGGCCGGTCCCTGCTGAACCAACCACATTTCGATCCATGTATGGCTGGCTTAAGAAACACTTAGCCCCGGTTCACAGAAGAAAATAGAAAAGCATGACATTTTGTGACAATATATGGTGGAATAAAGTGTTATTTTGGCAGGCTGTATAAATGGGTACCATAGCATGTTGGTCCGGCCTTAAAATGTTCACATCTCAATCATTACAACACAAAGATAGACTTACACATGACATTGAGCTGAACTGTTGTATTATCGGCTTCTCCATCATCTCCATCAAGAACACATGTGATGTTCTTCTTATGGTCTCTCCACGATGGACGGAACATCAAGGTGCTCGTGGTTTGTACTTCACTAGTGTCATTTCTGATATCTATTGTGCTGGTACCATTTACATCTTCAATCCAATAGAGACTAATGTTGTTCAAAGGACAGTAATAACTTATTGAACAAGTTAAGGTAACCGTCTCCGACTCTCTTATTTCTGGTAGAGGGTGGATTTTTAAGGTTGTCCCAATATCTGAGAAAAATAAAAAGATTAAAGTGATTGTAAACCCTCAGCTTGTATAACAACCCATTCAGTTTAAAATAGAAAAGAAAGGCAGAACAGAATACTTTCTCATATAAGTACAGGTGTATCTCAAAAGATTAGAATATCATCAAAAAGTTAATTTATTTCAGTTATCCAATTCAAAAAGTAAAACGCATATATTATATAGATTCATTACACACAGAGCGATATATTTCAAGCTTTTTTTTCTTTTAATTTTGAGGATTATGGCTTACAGCTAGTGAAACCCCAAAATTCAGTATCTCAAAAAAATTGAATATTGTGAAAAAAGTGCAATATTGTAGACTATGTACAGTGCTAAAGTGCAATTCATAAAGTGAATACTAAACACATTTATAGCAGTGACCATAGACTGTTTCAATACGTCTGAAATACACATTACAGGTAAGCACAGTTACTATGATTATATGATATATAGTGCATAATCATATAATGTAATCAAACCAAAGTGCATAAAGGGCATATATTAAAGTTCCTATATAAAAGTGTATCTGAAGGGCATATATAAATAGTCCAAAGTGGTAGAAAACGCTAGGAGGAAGAAGTGCTGTAGATGAAGATTCATTGACAGTCACCATAGTCAACATCCACCACCGAGGACAATATTGCGCTAACCAGAACTCAATTAAAGTAGAGCATATATACTCCAATAAATGGAGACCATGTACAGCTGATAACCAGAATCCTATCAGTCGCACATCATCAGGGTAACCAGATTCTTGGAGTCATCATGGGACATAAATGTAGAGATGGGTCTTGCGTCACAAAAACGTCATTCAGTATGGATTCCAAATAGATCATGAAAATAAAAAGAGCCTCCACATAGTGTAAAACCACACACAATATGGTTTATTTAAAAAGGTAACACACTTACATCAATCCGATAAAAAGGGATGTCCAGATGACGTCTTAGGAGACAAAACGCGTCGGTCCCACGCTAATTTCAGGCCATTGCGTTCCATATGTCGCCATTGTTTTGTACTATGAGCTCAACTTTTACCCAATGATTGATTTACCCGACACCCTCCACAAGTCACAAAATTTAATTGCTAAAGAAGCTGGCTGTGCCAAGCATATGCACCAATATAAGCAAGTGATAGTAATGACTTAAAAAATATTTTCCCAGTGGGGTGAAATCAATATATGCATAGTCCTCTCAAGTGGTGTGCACTCCTTTTTCTGTGGGGGGTGAATCCTGTGCTTCCACCAAACACCTCATTACTCACAGAACTCTCAGCTTACACCCATATAACAAGAGCCAAGAAGTAAGGTTCTCGCTATATGGTCTGATCTGGTCTGGCCTTCTATGAGGGGTCCTCCCTTTAGGTTTCCCCGTTGGATACTTGGCTAGAGGGTCTTTAGCTCGTTCTAAGCTTTCCCGGTCTCATGCATCCATATGTTAGGATAAAATAAACAAATTGCCTCCCATAGTGCAGAATGTTAAAAAAAACTACAATTTATTAAAAGGGTAGGTGAGTGCTTACATCAAAACAAAGTTAAAATCGCATAAGGGTGATAAAAACACAGGCAATGCTGCCTCTCACATTAAAACAGGTGGCAACCCACGCTCACTTGAGTGGGAATGGTGGTGTTCAGTAAAGGAATAAATATAGAAAAAATATATAAATGTATTCTTATAGGTTTATAAAAGGGCAGCACGCATAAAACAATAGATCTAAAATTGTCCAACAAAATAAATAAGCAACATATGCAGCGCCGAGAATGAGGTAGATAAATATCAGTTCATCACTTGAAGCATGGATATCACATATTCTTATAGATACTCAGTGTAATGATCTTGATGAAAAAAAGGAAATGGGTGGAGGCTTACCAGATGATGGTAAAATATGCGTGGTGTTTAATATTGGTCATCCAGGGTTATGGGTCATCACATCTGCTGGTGACAGGCACAAGGGTGGAATCCGTCCTGAAACGACCTCGGATGCTGTGGGGGGATGGTCCTGGGTCCTGGTGGTCCGTTAATCCTGATCCATATAGGGGGAGGGAGAAGGGCTCCAGAAAAACCTCAGGTCACACTCCAAATATTCCGGTGTCTCAGAATCCAATGTGCATGAGTAGGAGAAAAAGGAAAACCCACAATCGTGTAACACCGTTTGATAAGGTTTATTACAGAAGCCGGGTTAAAATATACTCACATATGCATAGAAATAAAAGAGCTCATAAAAAGGCAGGAGATGGAGGAAACCGACGCGTTTCGGCTCGAAGGGCCGTCATCTGGGGTACCCCAGATGACGGCCCTTCGAGCCGAAACGCGTCGGTTTCCTCCATCTCCTGCCTTTTTATGAGCTCTTTTATTTCTATGCATATGTGAGTATATTTTAACCCGGCTTCTGTAATAAACCTTATCAAACGGTATTACACGATTGTGGGTTTTCCTTTTTCTCCTACTCATGCACATTGGATTCTGAGACACCGGAATATTTGGAGTGTGACCTGAGGTTTTTCTGGAGCCCTCCTCCCTCCCCCTATATGGATCAGGATTAACGGACCACCAGGACCCAGGACCATCCCCCCACAGCATCCGAGGTCGTTTCAGGACGGATTCCACCCTTGTGCCTGTCACCAGCAGATGTGATGACCCATAACCCTGGATGACCAATATTAAACACCGCGCATATTTTACCATCATCTGGTAAGCCTCCACCCATTTCCTTTTTTTCATCAAGATCATTACACTGAGTATCTATAAGAATATGTGATATCCATGCTTCAAGTGATGAACTGATATTTATCTACCTCATTCTCGGCGCTGCATATGTTGCTTATTTATTTCTGCCTCTCACATTACTTCCAGTCTGCCATCCGTTCCAGTCACGCCCTATGCATTACGTCACAACTCGTGACTTCCTCAAGAGATGTCACTACTCGTGACTTCCTCAAGAGATGTCACTACTCGTGACTTCCTCAGGGGATGTCACTACTCAGGGGAGGTCATGAGTCATAATGTAATGCGTAGGGCATGACCAGAATGGTTGGTGGACAGGAAGTGACGCGAGAAACAGCATTGCCTGTGTTTTTAGCACCTTTATGCGATTTTAACTTTATTTTGCGGTAAGCGCACACTTACCCTTTTAATCAATTGTAGTTTTTAACATTCTACACCATGGGAGGCAATTTGATTATTTTATCCTAACATATAGATGCACAAGACCAGCAAAACCTTAGAAGGAGCTAAAGACTCTCTAGCCAAGTATCCAACAGGGAAACCTAAAGGGAGGACCCCTCACGGAAGGCCAGACCAAATCAGACCATATAGCGGGAACCTTACTTCTAGGCTCTTGTTATATGGGAGTAAGGTGAGAGTTCTGTGAAGACTTCGCAAAAGTTTGGATCCAAACCACAAACCCTAGAGTCTATTTGACCCGAACTTGCAAAAATCAAAGGTGTTTGGTGGAAGGACAGGATTCACCCCCCACAGAAAAAGGAGTACACACCACTTAACAGGACTATGCATATATTAATTTCACCCCACTGGGACAATATTTATTAAGTCACTACTATCACTTGTTTATATTGTGCACTTGGGACTTTTTGTTATACCAATTCATTTATTTGATGCAAATCTTGTTGATTGAGTTAAAGTGCATAAGCCACATGTATTCATGTAGGAACTGTGCAGCACCATCTATATAGAATTTTTATGTAGTGTGTATGTGTGAACACAGTAGGTGCTGCAGCAACCCATTATTTGGTTTTTCACGTTGTTTTGTATAACACTTTAATATTATTTGGTCGATGTCTAAAACATCATTTAGAAGGTTACCACTATTAATACCATCAGGTAGTGCAGGGGATTACACTTACATATTTTAAGGCATAAGTATTACAGCAGGAGTGGAAAAGCTGTAGGAGTTTGGTCTTCGGTATCGGAGATTGGTGAGTTGGAGAAAGTGCCAACAACGCTGAGACCATACAATTGCAGCCCAGAATATCAATGGTAATCAGTAAGGGTTATTGGCCTGTCAGTGGAACCTGCCAGGTCAACAGGTAATTGCCCAGAGAATAGCAAGGAGGTGAGACATGGGCATAATATTAGCGTTCATTAGACACTGCGCAGTTTTGTTATTGGCTTGAGAAAAGTTTTAGAGGAGTATGGCCAAAGCTTTTTTGGCTATACATCTCCTGTGGATCACAGCAGTGCAGTTTGTTCTGCACTCCTGTGACCCATTTTCATCCGACCATGGGCTAAAGCCTTCTATCAGCTGACGTCACTCAGCTGGTCCAGGCGCGGGAAACATCCCCGACTTTACAGTCAGGATCCTCCCAGGTACCTGGACCAAGGCCGTCTTTAATATTGATTGGACCCTGGGCAAATATTTTCTTGGGTCCCCCCGCCATGCAATTTCACTCTCCACCTGCTCTGAGACATACAATAAATAGCAACTAGACTCAAAATCAGTTTACTGAATCAGATCAGCAGTGATTGCGATTGGTTATCTGAGGTTACAACATATCATGACCGCTTACTGACTGGTTGCTAGAGGTTACATCACACATTACGGCTCACTGATTAGTTGCTAGAGGTTACAGCACATGCTTTCTGCTTGTTTGGTTGCTAGAGATCATCAATACTGCTCACTGATTGGTTGCTAGAGGTTACTGCACATCATTACTGCCCACAGATTGGTTGCTAGAGTTTACAGCACATCATCTCCTCACTGCCTGCACACCATGGACTGGGGAGCACAAAGTCGCTTTCCTGACACCACAGAAATGTGCTGGTCTTTAGCAGATACACAGCAGTGCCATCAATTATTAATGACACCCTCACGCATCTGCTGACATTTGCTGTGGACTTTCACGCATGCCTTTGTCTCCCCAGTGGGCAGCATCCAGTATAGGTGATGTGAATATGACCTCAGGGGGACATGATATACATATGAATGCCACTTTTGTTTACATATCAGTGCAGCTGGCCTCCACTATTTACATATGAATGCTACTGCTATTTACATATCAATGCTGGTTATTTACATGTAAACATAGGGTCTGCAGGTGAGTCACCAGGATAGTTGGCAAGTATGAGGCAGCTGCTTTGGGCCCCACAACAATGACAGGGCCCAGGGCAGCTGCCCCTTTTGCCCTGCCTTAAAGACGGCCCTGACCTGGACCGGCAGCTGGCTCTGCCTCTCAGCGAGCGTGATAAGGATATTGTTTAAGTAAATTGTTACACCAGTTATTACTGCAAAAACTGTGACCATTATTTTTGAAAACAGCTTGGAAATCAGCATAGTCCAGAAGGCATGTATCTAAAGCGGAAAAGTCCCAGATGATTGTTAGGATCCTGGCCTGCAATGCAAACGGGATTTGTAAACGTGTAAACCTTTATAGCGGTCCAGTATAATGAAGAATTTTGACCCACAGCATTGGGTAATGAAATCCTCTGTAGAAGGAAGTGGGTAACAGTCTGGTGTTATTGCTTTGTTTACCAGATGAAGGTCAATACATGGTCAAATTTGTCCTCCTTTCTTGTTGTTAGCTATGACTAGATTGGAAACCCATGGAAGTACTGACTCGTCTCCTGTTGAGTCAGGGCAAGAGCTCTCTAATTGGCAGGGAGCATGACGTTTACTGATTGTGGGGCTAGAGGTCTGTTTTTGGAGTGGGTGTATATGACCTCTGTAGAGAGACCACTGCTTTCACACAGAGAGCAAGGGTCTTCCTCTGCAGCATGACAGGGGACAGATTTCTCAGACCATGACTGCTTTAGAAAGGAAAAAGAGCCATAAGACATTGAACACTTATTGTTTTGATGCTCCAGGAATGTATTTAGCCAATTTAAAATTTGGGCTTTAACCAGTTCTCACCCAGCCTATAGACAATTGATGGCTGAGCATGCACCATATGGTGTCTTCTCTGGAATGCGCCCTGCACGCACCCCTGGGGGTACCATGTGATCACTGTGACCAATCACAGCAGATCACATGACAATTGTACACAATGGATGACTTTCATTCATGCTATCCATTGTGTACTATTATGTTGATCTCTGTGATTGGTCACAATGATCACCTGGTAGTGATGGGGCCGATCACAGTCCTTCTGTAACATGTGATTAGCTGTGGCCAATTAAAGCTTATTTACAATAGTAAACACTTAATTGATCAATTTCATTCAGTAAAAATGGTTGCTTATAACAGTGAAATTCACTGGTATAAGCTATCATGGTGCGTAAAAAAAAAAAAAAATCCTTATCACTTCCCCAGAGTAGTACAATGTTACTATGGTAACATTATATTGCTCTGGTCATGGTAAAAAAAAAAAAGAAAAAAAATGTAATAAAGAAAAATCACCGCCACACCAGTTATATGATGATGCTGTACTGCACTGGTGACCTTATGTAAAAAAAAATACGTAAAAAACTCGCCATGCCGCTTCCTAAATACCTTGGAATGTCTACTTTTCGAAAAGGGGTAATTTGTGGGTATTTGTACTTTCCTGGCATTTTCAGGCCTCAAAAAATGAGATAGGCCATCAGTAAATCAGGATTTTCAGATATATAACATAGTTTGTGGACTCTATAACTTACCTATACAATAAATAATATACACTGATTTGGGTTATTTGCACCAAAGATATGTAGCGGAATACAGTTTGGCCTAAATTCATGAAGAAAGAGTATTTATTTGCAAAATTTTATAACAGAAATAAAGAAAAATGTGGGTTTTTATTCAAAATGTTTGCCCTTTTTTTATTTAGCAAGCAATAAAAACCCAATAGAAATTTAATACCACCAAAAGAAAGCTCTATTAGTGTGAAAAACAATTATAAAAATGTCTTATGGGTACAGTGTAGCATGACAGTGCAATCATCATTCAAAGTGTGAAACCATTGAAAGCTGAAATTTGGCCTGGGCAGGAAGGGGGTGAAAGTGGCCCCAGTATTGAAGTGGTTAAATATACCCTTGGTGGTGTTTTGTTATATCCGTTTGACCGATTAAAAAATGTTTTTGATCCTGCCAGCAATCTTGTGAGCTGATAACTTACTATGCTCCCTGCTTGCGCTGACTGATTCTAGTTACATTGTTTTTAAATCTGAGAACTACAGAACTGCTATGTCCCTCTATGTCTATAGGGTGTCTAGGGAGGTCAGATTAAGGCCAGTGAGAGTAGAAAATGTCTTGGTCTCCACAATGCAGTATCCTTGGTGTCAGTGGAAAGACTAGTGCCCCATTGTTGGTGTCAACTGAAGGAATTGTGCCCCATTGTTGGCGTCAATGGAAAGAATTGTGCCCCATTGTTGGTGTCAATGGTAGGAATTGTGTCCCATCATTGATGTCAATTGAAGGAGTTGTACCCCATCATTGGTGTCAATAGAAGGAGTTGTGCCCCATTGTTGGTGTCAGTGGAAAGAATTGTGCCCCATTGTTGGTTTTAATGTTATGAATTATGTCCCATCGTTGGTGTCAATGGAAGGAATTGTGCCCCATCTTGGTGTCAATGGAAGGAGTTGTGCCCCATCATTGGTGTCAATAGAAGGAGTTGTGCCCCATTGTTGGTGTCAATGGTATAAATTGTGTCCCATCACTGGTGTCAATGGAAGGAATTGTGCCCCATCTTGGTGTCAATGGTAGGAATTGTGTTCCATTGTTGGTGTCAATGGAAGGAATTGTGCCCCATTGTTAGTGTCAATGGAAGGAATAGTGCCCCATTGTTGATGTCAATTGAAAGAATAATGCCCCATTGTTGGCGTCAATGGAAGGAATTGTGCCCCATTGTTGGCATCGATGGGAGAAATTGTGTCCCATCCTTGGTGTCAATGGAAGGAGTTGTGCCCCTTCATTGGTGTCAATGGAAGGAGTTGTGCCCAATTGTTGGTGTCAGTGGAAAGAATTGTGCCCCATTGTTGATGTCAATGGTAGAAATTGTGTCCCATTGCTAGTGTCAATGGAAGGAATTGTGCCCCATCTTGGTGTCAATGGTCGGAATTGTGCCCCATCCTTGGAAGGGATAGAGCCCCATTGTTCAGGTCAATGGAAGGAATAGTGCCCCATTGTTGATGTCAATGGAAGCAATAGTACCATATTGTTGGTGTCAATGGAATGAATTGTGTCCCATCATTGGTGTCAATAGAAGGAGTTGTGCCCCATCATTGGTGTCAATGGAAGGAGTTGTGCCCCATTGTTGGTGTCAATGGAAGGAGTTGTGCCCCATTGTTGGTGTCAGTGGAAAGAATTGTGCCCCAACGTTAATGTCAATGGAAGGAATTGTGCCCCATCTTGGTGTCAATGGTAGGAATTGTGCTCCATCGTTGGTGTCAATGGAAGGTGTCAATAGAAGTAGTTGTACCCCATCGTTGGTGTCAATGGAAGGAATTGTACCCCATCTTGATGTCAATGGAATGAA
This sequence comes from Glandirana rugosa, assembly GCA_018402905.1. Classification (NCBI taxonomy): domain Eukaryota; kingdom Metazoa; phylum Chordata; class Amphibia; order Anura; family Ranidae; genus Glandirana; species Glandirana rugosa. The sequence goes on from BLSH010528183.1 coordinate 621,411, forward strand.
TTGTGCCCCATTATTGGTCTCAATGGAAGGAATTGTGCGCTTTTGATGGTGTCAGTGGTAGGAATTATGCCCCATTGTTGGTGCCAGTAAATGGAATAGTGCCCCAAGGGCTGGATAAAGGCAAACACAGGGCGGCAGTTTGAAGAGCGCTGCCCTATGTTATGGACAGTAGGAGAATAGAAGGCTGAATGAGTGTTGTCACCCTAGAACAGAAAGCGTATTACTGGTAGGATCACCGGGTGAGAATAGAATACAAATGCAGCCACCACCCCATACACCACTATGGATTAGTAACATGCAATATGTTACATTTTTCTTTGGTTTGGGTGCTTTAAGAAGTTTTCTCCATTGCAGTCAACAAAAAACATGCAAATTACTTACCAGATACTGCGATGGTTAATGTTTTTGACATCCACTTAAAATCTTTATTTTTACTCAGCAGCCTCAGATTGTAAGTGCCTTCATCCTCCTTCTGAATATTTCTTATTACTATGGTGCAGTCTGTGTTTGAATTCCCTACATACTGCACTCGTCCAGCAAACAAAGGGTCCACGTCCTCCTCATCCTTGCTGTTGTAGACAGTCGTCCCATTAAAATCCTTATTAATGATATCATATGTTGCGTTATAATACCATAGAAATGTGTCATAGGTGTCCTGTGGTGTGTACTTGCATGGTAGAATCGCACATGAGCCTTTCCAAACCTCAACTTTATCCAGGAGTTCCACATAATTATCTCTAACTGTTCCACTGAAGCAACCTGCAACAAACACAGATATTATGAGTTTTATTCAAATCCTTATTCCAACTCCTTTACTCTGCAGATTTTTGTATTCTTCAACTTAGTTTTCTCCATTATGAAGTTTTTTTTTTTTTTAAAGACAACTGTAACTTCGATACAAGTTGTTGTTTAATGTGCCACTAAACCCGCGTCATTAAAAACGATCAACAAATGGTGTATTACATGCTGTTCATACTCAGTCACTATGAGATTCATTTTCTGTATTCTGTATAAAACCTGGTTGATCCTGCTGCTCTCTGTCTCCCCCTCCTGTCCATGTCCCCACTGCAGTTGGGGATTTTGCAGAGCAATGTTGGAAGCTCTGCACATGCTCAGTTTTCAGTGTATTTCTACCCTGAGCATTACCTCCCTATTACATCTGAGTAGCCCATGTGAATATAGAGTCACACATGTGGGTGTATATGCAGTGGTAATGACAGCTTACTCCCTCTCTCCTCCTCCATGCTCACTAACCAGTGGAGGTGGGATATTACATGTAGATTAATGGAAGCTTTGTCTCCCTGTTATTCTAAGACACAAGCTGGAGGGGTGTCATACAGCCTGTGACTTGCAGAAATCCAGCCACACCATGTTATTGCCAAGAAATAACAAAGATTTCAAATATTTATTTGTATGACAATTTAAAATAGTTTATTGTCATAAATTATTTATTTTTACTCTGTATTCCAAAGGCTGTTATTTATTTATTTATTTATTTTTTGAACATGTGACCGGTAGCAAAGGACTAGAAGCTCCTCCTGCCACTGTTTCCTTGCAGGCAGGCTGGGAGAGATCTGGGTCATGTGACAGCTGTATATCAATAAGGAAAAAAGGTACTTAGATGGGTTTTTTTAATTAAAATAATTACAGTGCCATCATCAATATACAGAAAGAGAAGAGATAATGTAAATTACACAGTGTGTGTTTAGTATCAGTTTAAGCCATGCCCACAGCCTCCTTCATTTTTGTGGGGAAAGCAGTACTCTGCAGAATCACTGGAGGCCACCATGGGTGCAACTCCCCATAGGAATGGACCTGTATCATGCATGTGCAGAATGAAGGGGACCTTGTGGGGACACTTTAGGGAGACATTTTTGGCTGGCAGCTCTTGGAAAAAAAAGTACTTTATTTGTACATGGGTACACAGGTACAGGCTATTAACTGACGCGTTTCGGCTATGAAGCCTTCATCAAAGCATTAGGGAGAAAGGCTGTGTGGCTTTGGGCAAGGCCCACAGTGAAGATCGCTGCAACAGTGACACAGGTGAGTTTTAACCAGGTGGGCTGCATTTAAGAGTGTGGGGCATTACCCCAAATCACTTCATCTAATTAAACGTTTCTTTACAATGGCCTTGCCTGCACAGTAGGACCCCACAGACTTCTTAAAGGGTGTCTCTTGAGCAGCTTCTGTATCAGAAAACACTACCATAAAAATCTATGGCGTTCTACCCTGCTCACGTTGCCACAGGAAAGAACATTTTGGCTGAAGAAGCATAAGATTTGTATGAACCACGTTCACCCGCCCGGGTCAATATATATCTTGGGAAGGGGAATGGGGTCTAGTTTAGGTAGGTTTGGTAACTATGTAAGTAAAGGTGTCCTCTTAATAAACACCTTTGAGAATTAATTATTCCATTATGCCTGCAGCTTTGGAGGTCAGTGAGAGCTGTTTTTAAAAAATATTTTTACAGCTTGTTGAAGAGACAATTCACCCGGACAGTCCAGGTTTTGAATCATGTGCCTGGGTTTAAGGTGGACTGAAACCCGGACACATTATTCAGAGCGGACTGTGGCTCCTCAAGTAACCAAGATAGTCACACACAAATCTCTTGCTGTCCGGGAGCTGCGAGCAGCTGTCTGGGGCAGTGTTGCCAACCACCAGTAAATTTACTGACAGTTTGTAAAAATCAGTGATTTTTACAACTGTCTATAAATATCAGTCTGATAATTTGTCATGCTGTGCTGACTTTTTAAGTGTAAACCAAGCAAACTACTTGATATGGGTATTGTCAGTGTTTCCATGTTGTGTTTAAATATCATTTGTCTTAGTTTTTAATAGGAGTTCAGTTACTTTTCCAGTTTGCCAGTACATTTTCCATGTTTTGCCAGTAAAAAAACGATGTGGGAGGTTGGCAACACTGGTCTGGGGGCCGGTTCGACATCACTGGGGGGGGGGGGGGGGCAGGGCGATGACGTCAGCAAGAGCAATTTGGCCACACCCACTGTTTGCTGCGGCATGCTATGGGCACTGCATTTTTAATCTCCTTGGGGCACCCAAAGGTATCCCAGTCTGCTAAAGTGTTTGGGTTTGGCTGGAGGAAAAGGTGGTAACCCTAGAGAGGAGGTCACCTGCTTCCCTGCTCCTGGAAGTAGAGGGTATTTTTGCTTGCTGAAGCAGCGTATGGAGTGTCAGTGGAGCGTTGGCAAGGTAAATACCAGTGAGTCAGGGGGCTCCTTTTATATGGTCACTTTGTCCTGAATGACAGTATCTCTTTGAAGGTGCACTTCAGGCAAGCAAATATATAAATAACACTTTATGTACCAATTGGAAATTTTTTATTCTGTGAAAATATTTTTATTTCAGTTAATCACGTCTTGTGATCCAGATGCCCCTGCCAGCCAGCACAGGCAGGTCGGTGACTTAACAATTTTCTTAGAAAAAAAAGTCAGCAGCAATGGCTACTTCCATACCCCCATACTTACCAAAAGAGAAATGCTTTGCTTGCTAACACTGACATTCTTTTGTGAATGCCTGGTGGTCATGCTTATCATTGGTGTGCACAGCCTTTTGCATTAGGGTGTGCATCCCACTGCTCAAACCAAATGTGTGTGTGTGTGTGTAGATATACCGACAGTGTCAGCAGGGCAAAGGACATGTCAGTAGGGCAATGGACGGTGTCAGTGGGGCAGTGGAAGGTGTCAGTAGGGCAGAAGACAGTGTCAGTAGAGCAGTGGACGATGTCAGTAGGGCAGAAGACGGTGCCAGTAGAGCAGTGGACGATGTCAGTGGGGCAGTGGAAGGTGTCAGTAGGGCAGTGGACGGTGTCAGTAGAGCAGGGGATGGTGTCAGTAGGGCAGTGGACGGTGTCAGTAGGGCAGTGGAAGGTGTTAGTAGGACAGTGGACAGTGTCAGTAGGGCAGTAGACGGTGTCAGTAGGGCAGTGGACGGTGTCAGTGGGGCAGTGGAAGGTGTCGGTAGGGCAGTGGTCGGTGTCGGTAGAGCAGGGGATGGTGTCAGTAGGGCAGTGGACGGTGTCAGCAGAGCAGTGGATGGTGTCAGTAGGGCAGTGGATGGTGTCAGTAGGGCAGTGGAAGGTGTCAGTAGGGCAGTGGATGGTGTCAGTAGGGCAGTGAATGGTGTCAGTAGGGCAGTGGAAGGTGTCAGTAGGGCAGTGGAAGGTGTCAGTAGGGCAGTGGATGGTGTCAGTAGAGCAGTGGATGGTGTCAGTAGAGCAGAGGACGGTGTCAGAAGGGCAATGGACAGTGTCAGTAGGGCAGTGGACGGTGTCAGTAGGGCAGTGGAAGGTGTCAGTAGGGCAGTGGAAGGTGTCAGTAGGGCAGTGGATGGCATCAGTAGGGCAGTAGACGGTGTCAGTAGGGCAGTGGGCGGTGTCAGTAGGGCAAAGGACGGTGTCAGTAGAGCAGTGGGCGATGTCAGTAGTTTTTATTTTTATTATTTTTGTAGTAGCCCCATTAGGGAGCGTTATTAAAATACCAGGGGTTGAAACAGGGGGAATTTGCATCACACAGGGTGTGCCCAGGCACACCTAGCACACCCTGTGCGCTTACCTATGATGCTTATTTACTGTGCAACTCACCCACAATAACTACAAAGGCCTTTTTATTGCAGATGTGTTCTTTAACTCCTCTAACTTGGAAAGTATCAAAGGTAGAAAATCAGAAGAAGGAGGAAAAGGAGAAAGGAGGGGAGCAATCACACTTTACATAAAGGGGCTCTTTTAAAGTGAAATTATTGGCAAAACAGGTTAGAACCTCTGTCCAGTTTTTATTTTGTGTGATCTCGATGTACATGGAGTGCTACTTAAAGACTAAGATAAGAGATCTCCCCTCCGTTGCTCAGAGAAAGGGAGCAGGCGTATGTGCACTAATCCAGAGGTGTAAAGCCGTACAGTTTTTGTTCCTACAATCCAGCGGGTTGCACAAGGGAGCTGTACTAACTGGGTTAGTTCAGTAGTCTCCCTCGCTGGGCTGTTGTGTTCTGACAGGGGGCAACACCCCCCCGATGGAACACTTCAATCAGCGCTCTCTGCCATTGGCTGAGAGCGCTGATCGGGAGCCGTTGGATGCTGGTTTTCCAGCATGCATGTCCGACAGAAGCTGGCCAAACGACGGCTTCTGTTGGACGGACCGACATACACATGGGCAGAATGTCGGCCATTTTTTAATTTATTTTGAACTGCAAATGTCTCCCGACATTCTGCCTGTGTGTACGGGGCTTAAGTTGCAGTGGAAGGAGGGAAGGACACCACTCAAACCCTGAATTGTGGTGCTGGCCTCAACCGTCGCTCTGGCTAGGCAACTGACTCGTTTCACTCTGCCCATCGTGGCTTGGTCACAGAGGTGTGTGGCCACAGACACCACAATTCAAGTTTTTATTTCTTATTGGGGAGATGTCCTCTTATTTCCATTGTGGTCACTGGAACAGGAACATTGGGGGCTCAGATATCAAAAAAAAAAATTGTATGATGTGATTGGGGGAAGAATGTAAAGCTCAGCACAATGTGTATACACTATATGAACAATAAATAAGGAACTGCATTTCAATAAAACCGGTAGACATGTGCAATTTGTTTTGTTCCGAATTCGTTTTTTGACAAATTTTTTTAACAAATTCGTTCATTCGGGAATATCCAAATTAACTAAAACTAAAACATGAATATTTGAAAATTTGTAAATTCGAGATTCGTATATTTGAAAATTCGGAAATTCAAAATTCGAAAATTGGAAAATAGGAATATTCGAAATTCCAAAAATTAGAAAATCCAAAAAACTAAAATTCAACAGAATGGAAATCCGAAAATAAGAACGAAAATCGGAAAATTAGAAAACGCGAATATTCCAAAATCTGAAATAATAACTAATTAATAATAACTTAACTATTACTAACTATTAAATTATAGGTATTGGACTTTCCTTTCAAATTTGGCTGTTAGTTTATCCACTTCAGCCCCGGAAGAATTTCGCACTTTAGGACCAGAGCACTTTTTGCGATTCGGCGCTGCGTCGCTTTAACTGACAATTGCGCGGTCGTGCGATGTTGTACCCAAACAAAATTTACGTCCTTTTTTTTCCACAAATAGAGCTTTCTTTTGGTGGTATTTGATCGCCTCTGCGTCATTTCTTATCGCCGCTATAAACAAAAGAAGAGCGACCATTTTGCAAAAAAACCCAAATTTCTTACTTTTTGCTAAAATTCAAATCCAAAAAAAAAAATATAAAAAAACATTTTTTTTCACCGTTTTTGGCCGAATTATATTCTTCCTCATATTTGCGAAATAAAAAAAATTGCAATCGGCCTTTATTGATTGGTTTGCGCAAAAGTGGCCGCGTTTACGGATGGTGAGAATTCATTTCTGGGGTTTTTATTTTTTTTTTTATTTTTTACT
>BLSH010528183.1:665876-675955 GCA_018402905.1 Glandirana rugosa
AGTAAGGAGGGTGACTGTGGTTACTACCCCGATGGTGCCCCTTTGTTGGTATCAGTGGGTGGAATGGTGCCCCATCATTGGTGTCGGTGGGAGGAATAGTGCCCCATCATTGGTGTCGGTGGGAGGAATAGTGGCCCATTGTTGGTATCAGTGGGAGGAATAGTGCCCCATCATTGGTGTCGGTGGGAGGAATAGTGCCCCTTCATTGGTGTTGATGGGAGGAATAGTGCCCCTTTGTTGGCATCAGTGGGGGGAGTAGTGCCCCATCATTGGTGTCGGTGGGAGGAATAGTGCCCCATCATTGGTGTCAGTGGGAGGAATAGTGCCCCATCATTGGTGTCGGTGGGAGGAATAGTGCCCCATCATTGGTGTCGGTGGGAGGAATAGTGCCCCATTGTTGGTATCAGTGGGAGGAATATCAGTGACGAATGTAATAACAAAAGAAACATAAAATGAAACAGATATCACACAATAACAATAGGTGGACAATACAAGCCAACTTCTACTATTTGATCCTGATAGCTGCATGTGTCTGCCTACCTAGTCTTGCTTTTTTCACCTGCCATGGTCATTTCATAGTGTGGTACATAATAAATGCACAGGTACAAAACAAAAAGTGTATCTATTTTTTTTTTTTTTTTCAATAATCTGTAAAGCATTGCACCCACGAATAGCAGATTGTGGCTGCAATCTCAGGCTTCTGCACACTGTCAGTGTAGCTGCCTGCCCGTACTTCGTCTGAACAGGCAGTTCCTGAATGACAAGAAGAATGGGTGAACCACTAGATTGCTCATCAGTGCCCTGAGAACTACAAGCTGTCAGCCACAATGGCTGGCAGTAGTTGTATTTCTCCCATTCACAGAACTCTGAATGCCGCAGATGGGTGGGTGGAACCCCCATGGCCGTGTTTTTTTAAAAATTGTGACAACGGGTGCGGGGAGAGGATCCCTGATCTGCTGTCACAATGGGGAGGGGGCTGCTGCATCAGCACCATGATTACATGTTACACTCTGAATACAGGTTTAGCATGTTATAAAAGCTGAGCTTAGTGTATACGTTGCTAAAGTAAAAAGTGAAATAAGAGTGGTAGACCTAAGGTCTAAGAATCCAGAATCTTTTAACATTGATGTAATTTCATAGTAAAGAAACAGAAAACATCCAACACGTTTCGGGGGTTAGGGATCCTTCCTTTTTTTCAAGGGACTCAGAAATTCCATTTAGTTAGGAAGACTCAGAAATGGCACAGTCACCATTTCATTATTTGCAGGGTAAACAATGAAGTATATACAGAACTGCTGTTTAAAATCACAGGACCCCATACAGCCTACATGACAGCCCCCCCGACCAAAGGTGACTGAGGACGTAGATTTATTAGTCCCTTTCCCCCTTTTTGCACAGATTAATACATAGGAAGCACTCTGAGGCTTCCTGCACATTCACAAACGGAAGCATAGTAAACCCAGTTTACTATGCGTCAATGATGAATAGACACAGGAGTGATTGTTAATGATCGATCACTGTGTTCATTCAGGAAAGGAAGGGGCCAGTAAATGACAGCAGATGGAAGGGGCACATGTGCTAGGACCAATCCCCTTGCAGTGCAGCCGGAGGGAGGGAGAGGAGGGAGAAACTGGCAGCGCTGCAGTGGGAGACAGAAAAGGTTCAGTGTCTGCAATAACACAGTACAGCTATTTCTCCTGCTCAGCAAGTGCCTGGGCCCCCCTTTTGAACTGATAGGGCCAGGGTCCAGTACAGGAGGGCTGGCTGTACTGCTTTATCAGTATTTATACCCAGCATTGATCTAACAGCAAAATGCTAATAATTAACCATACTTGTTAAAAGTTAACCACAAATATTTGCAAGACTGATCAGGTGGCTATAGTGAATGCAGATCCCCCGCTTAGCAGTTAGTTTGCTTTCACTGCACGGATTTATGTAGGTAGGAACCTGCAAAATATTTGCTAAGATTTAGAGTTGAGCGAACACCTGGATGTTCAGCTGAACTTCGCGAAAAAGTTTGGGTTCGGTACCGAACTTGACCCAAATTTGAACCCGACCCCTATTGAAGTCAATGGGGACCCGAACTTTTCGGCACAAAAATTACTGTAAAAAAGTCCTGGAAAGTGCTAGAGGGCTGCAAAAGGAAGTAAAATGATTTTAGAACAATAATCTGTCCCTTACAGCAACAGCAGGAACCTCACCCTATAGGAGTAGGCAATGATTTTAGAACAATAATCTGTCCCTCTAAGCAGTAGACTCTACCTAGTCCAGTCAGATTGTTCTGTAATGCAGGATGAGATCTGCAATCTGTCCCTAAAAGCAGTAGTAGTAGTAATCTCTACCTAGTCCACAATCAGATCGTTCTGTAATGCAGGATGAGATGTTATTATATCTGCAATCTTTCCCTCACAGCGCCGGCAGCATCCTCTCCCTACACTACCCAGAGAGCATGTGACTGCAGCACTGTGACTCCAGACTCATATAGAGGCTGGGTCACATGATGCACTGGCCAATCACAGCCATGCCATTAGTAGGCATGGCTGTGATGGCTTCTAAGGGCAAACCAGTGAAACGCTTGTTGATTGGCTGCCCTGCAGCTATTCAACAGGCGGGATCAAATACCCGAACCCAGAAGCCGAACCCAAACTTTTTTTCAAATGTCCGGGTTTGAGTCCAGGTCACGGACACCCCAAAGTTCGGTACAAACCCAAACTTTACAGTTTGGGTTCGCTCAACTCTACTAAGATTCAATCGATGCATAATAGCTTACTTTGGATAGAATTTTGTTCCTCAAGAAAATCTAAAGTTCTGCAAGTTTTGTTTTGCTATTCAGCACTGTGTTCCTTTAACTGACAATTGCGCGGTCGTACTACACTGTACCAAAATGAAATGTGTCATTTTTTTCCCCCACAAATAGAACTTCATTTTGGTGGTATTTGATCACCTCTGCATTTTATATTATTTGCTCTATAAACAAAAAAAGAGCGACACTTTTGGAAAAAAATGAATATTTTTGCTTTCTGCTATAAATAATGTACAGGGTGGGCCATTTATATGGATACACCTTAATAAAATGGGAATGGTTGGTGATATTACCTTCCTGTTTGTGGCACATTAGTATATGTGAGGGGGGAAACTTTTCAAGATGGGTGGTGACACATGACCCTCTTCCTATTGAAAAAACAAAAGTTGGATTCAAAATGGCCGACTTCAAAATGGCCACCATGGTCACCACCCATCTTGAAAAGTTTCCCCCCTCACATATACTAATGTGCCATAAACAGGAAGTTAATATCACCAACCATTCCCATTTTATTAAGGTGTATCCATATAAATGGCCCACCCTGTAAAATAAAAAAATGTAAAAAATATAATTTCTTCATCAATTTAGGTCAATATGTATTCTGCTATATATTTTTAGTAAAATAAATCCCAATCAGCGTATATTGATTGGTTTGTGCAAAAGTTATGGCCTCTACAAACTATGGGATAGATTTATTTTATTTTATTTAGTAATGGCGGCGATCAGCGACTTATAGCGGGACTGCGATATTGCGGCGGACAGTCTGATACAAACTGACACTAGTGACAGTGAATATTTTTAGCACTGCTCGCTGAATTACTGTCGCTGGGTACCACAAAGTGTCAAAAGTGTCAGTTAGTTAGTGCCTGACTGTCCATGCTTGGAAGTTGGAAGTTGACCAGGGGAACACCAGGAAGAGCCAGCAGAAGCAGCATACTGAGTGTGTCTATCACATGGATAAGAACCCCTGTGGACAGCAGGGAAGTGTGGCAGGCCCACAAAATGGCCCATTTCGGGGTGTGGCCCCCTTTGTCAAACGTCTATCCCCAAGGGATTTCAATAATTTGGGGCGATATCCTCTAACTTCCTGTTTTGACTAAAAGACAGGAAATTATGGTAAATTTTCCACAATGGGACACAGATGGCAATAAAATCTGACTGGGGTTATAACCCTCCTTTACTATATCCAAAATTAAAAAAAAATGCCTTAAATTCTACTTACGCTAAGTTCACCTTTAGGCTGCATTCACAGGCCCAGTTCACACAGAGGCAACTTGGGATCCGCCCCAGGTCGCTTGACATTAGAAATCCCATTGAAATGAATGAGAGACATCTTTATGTATGCCACTGAAGTCGCTGTGACTTCAAGGCAACTTCAGAAGAGATTCCTGTACTACTTGGAGGCGACTTCTATCCGACTTGTGCCCATAGAATTCAATGGAAGTCGCCTCCAAGTCGGATCCCCCATCTTAATGCAAGCGACTTTGGGAAAAGAATAGAATTTATTTTGGGGCAGCCCCCTCCCTCCCTTCTCTGATTGGCCACAGGCAAAGTCGCCTGGCATAAGTCGTGTTGTAAGTCGCCTGAAGTCGCCCTGAAAGTCACACTGAAATCGCCTAGCAAAGTCGCCCTGAAGTCGGATCGTCCCTGTGTGAACCGAGCCAAACAGGGGCGATCCGACTTCAGGCGCGACTTTGCCAGGCAACTTCAAGGCAACTTGCAGGCAACTTCAAGCTTTACCACGCCAGGCGACTGCCTGCGGCCAATCAAAGAAGGGAGGGAGGGGGTTGCCCTGGATAAATTATTTTCTTTTTACTGTAAAGTTGCTTCCATTTAGAAGGGGATCCGACTTGGAGGCGACTGCTATTGAATTCTATGGATACAAGTCGGATAGAAGTCGCCTAGAAGTAGTGCAGGAACCTTTCCTGAAGTCGCTCCCACTTCAGTAGTGTACATTAAGACCGCTCCCATTCACTTCAATGGGATTTTACATTTCAAGCGACTTGGGGCAACTTGAGGTGACTCAAGTCGGAGCGCAAGTCGCCCCATGTGAATGGGCACTTATGGGAAAAAACAATACATGCAAATTTTTTTACAGGGAAAAAAATGGATTTGTTACTTTTTCCTGCAGGAGCCTGGAAAGCATTGCAGCTGTGATCAATAGTATTGCAATGTGGGCTTCTGCAAACATGTCCACTGACTTTCAGCCCCTACCTCTGTATGGGCTTTCTGTTTGAAAGCTGGAGGAGATGTCAGTGGACTACAAGAGCGCTCATCGGCGCCCCTACAGCTCATTAAAACTTCAGTCTTCTGCAGTGGCTGACAGTGCTTGTAGTTTATTTATTCACAGGAAACTATGAAGGAATGATGCGGCTGTGTGAGTGGAGCTTTTTTCAAAAAGTGACATCAGGGAGAAGAACCCCCCACCCGCTGTCACAGGAAGGTGGCAGGAGCTATAGATGGAAGCACTGATCAGTGTATCCTGATGGAGGGAAGTCTCCCGCTGTCAGAATGCAATAGGTTAGCGAGAAGTGGATCGGGGAATAAAACTGACCCATCTATGGCCATGTTACTTTTTTGAAATGAATTTGAATGCAGCCTAATTTATAAAGGCTCTGTTTATTTAATACAAGATTTTATAGAAATACGTTTACATTTTTATGGTAGAGTCATTTATTTACAAAAAAAAGAAAGAAAAAAAGATGCAGCAATTAAGAATTATTTTTTCCACTTTTTATTCTGTTGACTCCGGTATGGGATGACCTCTTCATACTCCGAATAGGATGGAGATGTGTGAAGCGGGGGCTTGTTCCTTGCTTTATTATCTTGTAGCTGTAAGTAAAGGCACAGTGTGAATAATTGTAGCAGAAGCAGATGAGAGATGTGTAATTTACACATATATACATTTAGGTCCGGTACACACTGGTGCGACATGTACTCCGACTTTGAAAGCACAAGTCGCATGACATGTAAGAAACAATGATTCCCTATGAGAGCCGTCTTAACTGGTCCGACTTGTGTTGGTCTGACTTTGGAAAAGGTTCCTGAACTACTTTGGTCCGACTCCAGTACAATTTCAGCCCATGGAATTGAATCACATCCAAGTTGGATCACCATCTTAACTGATCTTGTGGCATGCAACATGTGCTCCGAGGTCAAGTGTGTGCAATGTTGGTAATGCAAAATCACAAAAAAAAAATGGCATGGCCCTTTGGGTTTTGTATGGATCTGGAGGGGGAACCCCCTGCAAAAATTAAAAAAGAAAAATGGCAAACCCCCAAAAATCCATAATAGACCCTTATCCAAGCATGCAACCCAGCACGTCAGGAAAGGGGGAGAGGGACGAGCGAGTGACCCCCTCCCTCCTGAACCATACTAGGCCACATGCCCTCAACATGGATCTGGTGGGTGCTTGTCCCCATGTTGATGGAGACAAGGGACTATTCCCTACAACCCTGGCCAGTGGTTGTGGGGGGTCTGCGGGCAGGGGACTTATCAAAATCTGGAAATCCCCTTTGAGAAAGGGGGCCCCCAGATTCTGCCCCCCCATGTGAATGAGTATGGGGTACATTGTACCCCTACCCATTCACCCCCAAAAAAGCAGTGTAGTGTAAAAAAAAAAAACATGAGATGGTTTTATGAAGTCCTTCATTAAAAATGAATAATGTCCCCATGGTAGTTACAACGTCAACCACAATGGCCGTCACCGACCCAATGAAAAAAGAAACGCTGCTCCAGCGACGCTGACCCCCGCCGTTCTGTCGGCTCCTGTGTCTGACTTCTTATATAACTATGTGGCGGGGCCACCAGGTGACATCACCTGGAGACCCCGCCCCTTTGTGACATCACGGACTAAGGGTACCCCATACTCTTTCACATGGGGGGCCGGGATCCGGGGGCTTCCTTTCTTAAAGTGGGCTTCCAGATTCCGATAAGCCCCCTATCCCCAGACCCCCACAACCACCAGCCAGGGTTGTGGGGAAGAGGCCCATCCCCCCCATGTTAAGGGTATATGACCTGGTATGGTTCAGGATAGGGGGGCGCTTGATCCCCCCCCCTTTCCAGACCAGTCGGGCTGCATGCTCAGATAAGCGTCTGGTATGGATTTTGGAGGGGACCCCACGCCGTTTTTTTAAAATTATTTTTATTTTGGCATGGGGTTTCCCCCAAAAATTCATACCAGACCTGCAGGGTCTGGTATGGATTGGAGGGGGGGGGGGGGGGCACGCCATTTTTTTAAAATATAAATTTGGTGTAGGTTTCATTCATACCAGAACCAAAGGAATTGTTTGATTGGTCAAAGGACAAGTTGCGCTCATCTCAAAGTCATTAAAGTCACATGGAAATCAGACCGAACGAGCATAGCAAAGTCGGATCGAAAGTTGCGCTATTTTCGTGTTGCTCCAGTGTGAACTGGGCCTCATTTCACATAACAATCCTAAAAATCATTTTAGTGATTAATTGCTGACAGGTCTGAGATAAAAAATAAAGATAAATATGGCATCTCCTGCTCCTCACTCTATTGGAATGGGATAGTGAAGTAGAAGTGATTACATTACATTAGTTTAGTAGAAAATTCCCCTAGTGCATTGGTGGCCAGAATAGGTGATAAATCAACCCAAAAAAATGGCACTTGCCCAACTGGTAACTTACCAGTATATTTTGTAAACTTCTCATATACATTATAAGAGAGGGTGGCTATGTTCCAACATACAGTGGGACCATGGAGAACGTAGCCACCCTCTAACAGGAGGTTGCATTACAACAGCAAAAAAAAAAAGAAATTGGTGGATGTAGAGGAGGCTGAGAGCAATAGAAGGGACTTTTTTGAGTTAAAGCGGATCTTCCCCCTCAGACGAGACTTCCCTCTTCTCCACCCCTCAGCTGCCAGAATAGGTCTCTCTTTAGAGTCTCTCTTTAAACCAGAGTTTAGCATCAGTTTAATGGTAAACTGTTCCCAACCCAGGACTATTATAATAAACATCTCAGATTAACCACTTGCAGACTGCGCTATAGCAGAATAATGGCTACAGTGCTGATGGGCAGTTCTCGGAGGGCGTCTTATGACATCCTCCGGACACAGCTGATCACAGATCAGGGTAAAGAGCCAATCAGCAGATCTTCACCATGTGATCAGCTGTCCAATAACAGCTGATCACAATCTAAATGCAAGCAGGTTATCGGCATTCCTTTCCTCATGCTGAAGGCGTGAGGGGAGAGGAGAGCCGATCACCGGCTTGTGTGAGAGGGGCATCGGCACTGATAATCAGGGCACTGATTATCAGTGTCCTGATTACCAGTGCAGTCCCAACAATGCCCACTAGTGCTGCAAATCAGTGCCCACCAGTGCCTCCTCATCAGTGTCACCTATCAGTGCTGGCTATCAGTGCCCATCAGTGCTGCCAACTAGTGCCCATCAGTGCTACCTATCAGTACTGCCTATATGTGCCTCCTTATCAGTGCCCATCAGTGCCTCCTCATCAGTGTCACATATCAGTGTCCATCAGTGCTGCCTACCAGTGCCCATCAGTGCCACCTATCAGTACTGCCTATACGTGCCTTCTTATCAGTGCCCATCAGTGCCTCCTCATCAGTGTCACCTATCAGTGCCCATCAGTGTTGCCTACCAGTGCCCATCAGTGCCACCTATCAGTGCTGCCTATACGTGCCTCCTTATCAGTGCCCATCAATGCCTTCTTATCAGTGTCACCTATCAGTGCCCATCAGTGCTGCCTACCAGTGCCCATCAGTGCCACCTATAAGTGCTGCCTATACGTGCCTCCTTATCAGTGCCCATAAGTGCCTCCTCATCAATGTCACCTATCGGTGGCCATCAGTGCTGTTTAGGAAGGGTGGGTTTGAGATTGTTCGGAACTGAACGTGCTCGAAACCGCTAGGAAAAGAACCCTGCACTGCGCTAATCATAGGCAGTGAGACAATCCCCGATCACTGCAGCTACGAATCAGGGAATGTCTCACTGCCTGTGATTAGTGCAGTGCAGGGCTCAGGCACGTTCGGTTCAGAACAAGCCAGAGCCCATCCTTACTGTCTACCAGTGCCCACCAGTGCCACCTATCAGTACTGCCTATAAATGCCTCCTTATCAGTGCCCATCAGTGCAGCCTCATCAGTGCACATCAGTGCAGGAGAAAAAGGACCTGTTTGCAAAATCTTATAACAAACAATGAAAAATGTTTTTTTTTTTTTTTCAAATTTTTTTGGTCTTTTTTTCATTTATTTAGGGAAACATAAAAAAACCCAGTAGTGATTTAATACCAGCCAAAGAAAGATCTATCTGTGTGAAAAAAAATGATAAAATTTAGATTTGGGTACAGTGTGGCATGACCGCACAATTGTCATTCACAGTGTGAGAGCGCTGAAAGCTGAAAATTGGTCTGGGCAGAAAGGGGGTAAAAGTGCCCAATATCCTAGGGTTGTTGTCCTTTAAAAATGTAACCTTACTGCACTGAAAATCTTTTTTCCAGATGAACTCTGATCCCCGTCCTCAGCCCTGAGGCCAACCAAGCAGGCAGTGCCCAAGGAGATTTGCATTAACAGTATTTGGAAATTGTGTGCTGCCTCTCCAGCCCCTGCCAGGATCTTTGCTAACGTCGGGGCTGGGGACAGGGAGCAGTTCCATGAATCTGGAGCCTCAAAGATCTGTTTCAGCACATCAAGGGCAAACAAATACAGCTTATGTGAGTTATTTACCCAGACATGTTCCTTAACCACTCCAGATCCGCGCTATTGCCATTGTACGGCTCCAGCGCGGATCTGGAATGCCCGGACGACGTCCATGGACGTCGCCCCCTGTGCGCGCTCCTCGCGCGCCCCCGCCGATCTCCTTCAGGAGCCTCAGAACGGGGAACCGCCGTTGTAAACACGGCGGTTCCCCGTTCTGTGACAGGGGACATGCCAGATCTACTGATCCCTGTCACTGGGATACTGTCTAGAGTGACTAGGGTCACTGTCCCTAGTCATCTAGACCGTACAGGGGACAGTGTCTTGCCCCTTGGCGGCACAAATGTTGCCGCCAAGGGGCAAGACTCCGAGGACTTCCTCTAGCCGCCCCCGCGCGCTCCTCGCGCGTGTCCCCCGCTGCAGGTACCTGCAGCAGGCCCGTAAGGTCTAGGCGCGACCTCGGCATGTTACCGTTATCGCGCCTAGACCTCACCAATTCCTTGTACAGACCCATTTATTGAGTGTATTCGACATAAACAAACGGGAACTACACGACTTTGTCTAGAAACTCCGAGGTCTAAGTACCTTGACGAGGG
>BLSH010528183.1:695467-708844 GCA_018402905.1 Glandirana rugosa
AGAGAGAGAAGGAGAGAAAGAGAGAGAAGGAGAGAAAGAGAGGAGAGAAAGAGAGAGAAGGAGAGAAAGAGAGAGAAGGAGAGAAAGAGAGGAGAGAAAGAGAGAGAAGGAGAGAAAGAGAGAGAAGAGAGAGAAGGAGAGAAAGAGAGAGAAGGAGAGAAAGAGAGGAGAGAAAGAGAGAGAAGGAGAGAAAGAGAGAGAAGAGAGAGAAGGAGAGAAAGAGAGAGAAGGAGAGAAAGAGAGGAGAGAAAGAGAGAGAAGGAGAGAAAGAGAGAGAAGGAGAGAAAGAGAGGAGAGAAAGAGAGAGAAGGAGAGAAAGAGAGAGAAGGAGAGAAAGAAAGAGAAGGGGACGGGGAGAAAGAGAGAGAAAGCAAAAGGGAAGAATGAAAGAGAAGGAAAGAGAGTAGGCAAGAAGGAAAGAAAGAGAAAGGAAGAAACAAGGAAAGAAGGCAAGAAAGAGAGAAAGAGAGAGAAAGTGAAAGAAAAAAAAGTAGAAAAGGAAAGAAAGAAAAAGAAGGAAAGAGAGTAGGTGAGAAGGAGAGAAAGAAAGAGAAAGGAAGAAAGAATGAGAATGAGAGAAATAGGAGAGAGAGACAAAGAAAACCACAGCTCAGTATGTTTTTCAAGCATTAATTATAACTCAGGCTCACCCCTCTTACCCCACGCACCCCATCCCAAATAGTCCCCCCATGCTGTTTAGCTTTATATGGTGTGTGTATACTGTGTGTATGTATATATATGTATTTATTTATTTAAGTCTCTCTACTTTATCTCCAGGCCAAATCAGTGCTTTGCTAATGCAGAACGTGGTGATGCGATGACATCAATGCCACCCTCTGATTTAATACACCGTGAATGAAGGCAGTGATGATGCCCTGCTATGGGGTGAGCTATGTGGCTATGCATTCATTATATGTCTTTAGACTTCCAAACTGCATGGTGCTCTGTGTTATATAACATGGAATACTGCGGACATCTTGTAGTGAAAAAGTGGTGGAGCGGGTTTAACTCCAGGTTGAAAGTGAGTATTGCAAACTGAACTGCTTATTTTATTTTGCAACCTGTCTGGGATCCCATTTTATTGTTTTTTAAGCCTGCAGTTAGGTTTTAAAGCGGAAGTAAAGTCTGCTGTATTTTTGATTTTTCAAGCCCCCCCCCCCCAGGTGGGTTATGCCATAATGTACTAGCATGCACAGCATATTAGTATATTACGGCAGACTTAACGGTCATATGGTGTCGTTCCAGCACAGCGCTAGGACTGATCCGTCGTGCCCTCATCGCTCCATCTTTGCCTGGTCTTCCTTCCGGGTCCCGATGCCTTTGGCCACTTGATAGGCCAGGATGACGCCCCTCTCACGTATGTGCACGGGAGTCACATCACCGTGGCACATAAATGTTCGCTGAGCTGCACATGCACGGCTCAGTGAGCATGACAGCTGAAAGGCAGAAGGATTCATTTATGGCAGAAGAGACCAATAGGGTCTCTTCTGTCATAAATATCCTGCCTGTCAGCCATTTGAGCAAACAACAAGTTTACTTCCTCTTTAAAGCAGTCTAAATAAACTACAAACATCAAAGCATTATTTAGGTAATGTGATATATAAACTAGTATTTTAGCTACTATTTAAAAAACTGGTAATGTTTTGCTAGCCCCCCCCCAAAAAAAATAGGCTTCTATGATGGGAACAATGGCTTATACTGAATTACTTTTCCTAATACAGAAACTCGACTCTATGAGAACATACAGTATCTCACAAAAGTGAATGCACCCCTCACATTTTTGTAAATATTTTATTCTATCTTTTCATGTGACAACACTGAAGAAATGACACTTTGCCACAATGTAAAGTAGTGAGTGTACAGCTTGTATAACAGTGTAAATTTGCTGTCCCCTCAAAATAACTCAACACACAGCCATTAATGTCGAAACCGCTGGCAACAAAAGTGAGTACACAGCTATGTGAAAATGTCCAAATTGGGCCCAATTAGCCATTTTCCCTCCCCGGTGTCATGTCACTCGTTAGTGTTACAAGGTCTCGGGTGTGAATGGGGAGCAGGTGTGTTAAATTTGGTGTTATCGCTCTCACTCTCTCATACTGGTCACTGGAAGTTCAACGTGGCCCCTCATGGTAAAGAACTCTCTGAGGATCTGAAAAAAAGAATTGTTGCTCTACATAAAGATGGCCTAGGCTATAAGAAGATTTCCAAGACCCTGAAACTGAGCTGCAGCACGGTGGCCAAGACCATACAGCGGTTTAACAGGACAGGTTCCACTCAGAACAGGCTTCGCCATGGTTGACCAAAGAAGTTGAGTGCAAGTGCTCAGTGTCATATCCAGAGGTTGTCTTTGGGAAATAGATGTATGAGTGCTGCCAGCATTACTGCAGAGATTGAAAGGGGGGGGGGGGGGGTCAGCCTGTCAGTGCTCAGACCATACCCCGCACGCTGCATCAAATTGGTCTGCATGGCTGTTGTCCCAGAAGGAAGCCTCTTCTAAAGATGATGCACAAGAAAGCCCACAAACAGTTTGCTGAAGACAGGCAGACTAAGGACATGGATTACTGTAACCATGTCCTGAGATCTGATGAGACCAAGATAAACTTATCTGATTCAGATGGTGTCAAGCGTGTGTGGCGGCAACCAGGTGAGGAGTACAAAGACAAGTGTGTCTTGCCTACAGTCAAGCATGGTGATGGGAGTGTCATGGTCTGGGGCTGCATGAGTGCTACCGGCACTGGGGAGCTACAGTTCATTGAGGGAACCATAAATGCCAACATGTACTGTGGCATACTGAAGCAGAGCATGATCCTCTCCCTTCCGAGACTGGGCCGCAGGGCAGCATTCCAACATGATAACGACCCCAAACACACCTCCAAGATGACCACTGTCTTGCTAAAGAAGCTGAGGGTAAAGGTGATGGACTGGCCAAGCAGACCTAAATCCTATTGAGCATCTGTGGGGCATCCTCAAATGGAAGGTGGAGGAGCGCAAGGTCTCTAACATCCACCAGCTCCGTGATGTCGTCATGGAGGAGGGGAAGAGGACTCCAGTGGCAACCTGTGAAGCTCTGGTGAATTCCATGCCCAAGAGGGTTAAGGCAGTGCTGGAAAATAATGGTGGCCACACAAAATATTGACACTTTGGGCCCAATTTAGACATTTTCACTTAGGAGTGTACTCACTTTTGTTGCCAGTAGTTTAGACATTAATGGCTGTGTGTTGAGTTATTTTGAGGGGACAGCAAATTTACACTGCTATACAAGCTGTACACTCGCTACTTTACATTGTAGCAAAGAGTCATTTCTTCAGTGTTGTCACATGAAAAGATAGAATAAAATATTTACAAAAATGTGAGGGGTGTACTCACTTTTGTGAGATACTGTAGATATGTTCCAGGTCATGCTACTCACTAGGTAGTAAATTACTTCATCAAATTTATTTTTCCCGTAGCCTTCACCGTAAGAAAAATTTGAATCTGTCTACCCAGTGTCAAAAATCACACTAGTTTTATGTTGCCTTCTTTTACATTTATGTAGCCATGGCCCCGACCTCTAGAGGCCTAATGGGGACCTCCAGAGTCAGGGAGAGCTGGCATCCATCTTCACAATGTGGGTTACTAGACATAGTGGATGTAGTGCAGGTAGAGTAAGTTGGGCGCCAGACACTTTGAGAATTGAAAAAATAGATTTGTCTCTTAACAGAACTGGGGAGAGAGGGATTGGGCCTGGACACCGTTTGGCTGGTGCAAAAACACTTGGCAGACTCTGAGACAAAAATAGAACAGAAGGACAGCCGTACAGTTCAAAGGACCTTTAAGCTGGATTGCAGCAAACTGTACTTTTAGACTGGCTGTCCTCTATAGCAACAGACTTTGAAACACTTCAACTTCACTTCACTACAGATCTGTACACATACCACTCACGGTATCCCCGGTGTGTAGATCTTCACTCAACCTCCCAGTGTCCTACTGTAGATTTCCTCTCTGAGCTCCCAGTCTCTCAGTAGACTCTTCAGATCCCATCTGCCACTGGATCCCTTGAGCTCCTCCACAGCTATCCCGCTGTATATGTCCAAGTGTCACCCACGCTGTCCTGCTGGGTCCCTGACTTGAACACTCATTGAAGCTTTTCCCAACTTCTTCACCTTCCCCGGTTAGTGAAAAAAGCTGCTCTGGTACTTCTTCAGATTCCGAACACTAGCCTCTGATAACAGGAGAAGTCGCCCCTTGGTGGCAACTGTTTCTCCTTCACCTCTGACTCTGGTTCTCATTTGCCTCGTATGATAAGAGTGGTCGTCTGGAATGGCAACTGCTGTCCTTCACTTGTGGCAACTACTGGGTTCTCCTGCTGGCAGAACCCCTGCAATTTAGTTGGGCTCCAAGCCTGAAGCCCCAATCCTGCTCTGCTTGCTTCCAACCTGGAAAGGCCTTAGACCACCTAGCAGCCAGGTACTCCTGGATAGGCCTCAGGCTTCTGGCCTTGCAACCAGGAGCTTTTCTACACATGTCCACCTGCAGAACCCCGATCACCTGACTCCTCCCAAGTAGATAGGCTCTCCCAGCAGCCCTTGGGGCCAAAGAAACCCCGGCTCATTGGCTGGCATAACATATCCACTCCTAACCTGGATACAATATGATCTTGTCATTCTAATGTCAGGAGCAGCAGTTCCACCCAGTGACAGAAGAGAGAGAAACACCAACCCAGGCTTAGGGCAACAATCAGGAAATCCCCTATCAATTGGCCAGGCTAGTTACCACCTAGCAGAACTAAATTTGATAGCAACCCTGATTAGGACTAGGGTGCCACATTTATAATAAAAATATTACAAAAAAAAAAAAGTTTTATTACTCAGGTAGATTATCTATATCCATGATCGTTAACTTGTGACCTGTCCACATTTTTCTGTTCATCAGCTGTCCTTATTGTTAGTGTATTTTACAACACAATTCCTCCTCTTCCAATGTGTCCCAGAAAGGTCAAAAAGTTGGACACCCCTGCTTTAAAGGAAACCGGCCATTAAAGAAATGCATTAACTTCCATTGCTTTCTGAAAATGCTATTTCCTGACCGTCAATTGCGTTTCCCTGTCAATACTTTCTCTATTATTGACATAGGACAAGGAGTTTTTACAATAAAGCCCAACTTTGGGTTCAGCTCCCCAATCCAAAAACACTCCCCTGGATGCCCACCCTCAGTATTTTTTTGCTTTTTATCTTATACTTGCATTTATCTTCTGTCTTTTGGCGGGACCTGTCATGAAGGTTCCTCTCCCTGTGGTGGGCATTCATCAATTTAGAGAGCAGCATTGAAATCATCACATTCTCTACAAATACTGTAAATGAAGAGGGCAAAAGGGCATGCCTGAGCTTGACAATGAGGATGTATGGGGTCTTCCCTTTCGTCATTTGGTTTCCCAAAGAGATAGGCTCATTCAATTTAAAATAGTGCACAGGTCTTACTTTATTCTGTATAGATTGCATAAAATGAACCCTCTGACATCACCAGAATGCCAGTGTTGCGATTCCCCGGCAGACTTTTCACACATCTTTTGGAACTGTCCAGTTAGGCCTCATACACATGAGTTTTACAAAAAACGAGCTGTACAGCTAGTACCGACGCCAGGAAAAAAATCGGTGTCAAAAATGCAATTTTATCAGGGTTATGCACTGGACTCAATGCGCGTTTTACCGCGCTAGCTTTTAACAGCGTTTCTCTGCCTCTATATTAATGTTTCCCTATGGCCCATTGATTTGAATAGAAGTTGCACCATAAGTCATGATGATCCGACTTGGGGTGCGACTTGCATGTTGAGGATCTTGAAGGGAGAACCCTCGCCAAAATTAAAAAAAAAAATTGGCATGGGGTTCCCCCCAAGACAATACCAGACCCTTCAGTCTGGTATGGATTTTAAGGGGAACCCTGTGCCATTTTTTTTTAAAAGGACCCTTATCTGAGCATGCAGCCTGGCAGGCCAGGAAAGAGGGTGGGGATGAGCGAACGCCCCCCCCTCCTGGACCATACCAGGCCCCATGCCCTCAATATGGGGGGGTGTTTTGGGTCAGGGGTGGAACTGCACCCCCCCACCCCAGAGCACCTTGCCCCATTGCTGGTTCTTCTCTGCTCTGCGCTGGCTTCTCCTGGGTCTTCTCTGTCTGCTGTCTTCTCCCTCTTCTGTCCTCTGTCTTCTTGCTCTTTTGCTGAGTCTTCTTCCCTCTGTTCTTCCTCCTCCAATGTTGACTCAATGCTCTCTCCGGCACTAATGCTGGGTCGGCACTGTGCTCTTACTTATATTAGCAAAAGAGCAAAAAGACATGGCAAAAGAGCAAGAAGGGAGAAGACAGAAGTGGGAGTAGACAGCGGACAGGGATGACCCGGGAGAAGACAGCGTAGAGCGGAGAAGAACCGGCAGAAGAGGGAGAAGATGCCGGAGAAGGGAGAAGATGCCAGAGAGGGGAGAAGACGCCGGAGATGCCTTCATAAAAAAATTTAAAAACCTGTGTGTTGTGTTTTTTTCTAGTTTTTTTTAGGTGAATGGGTAGGGGTACAATGTACCCCATACTCATTCTCATAGGGTTGTTCAAGGGGATTTCCATATTCCAATAAGCCCCCCGCCTACAGACCCTGACAGCCACCGGCCAGGGTTGTTGGGAAGAGGCCCTTGTCCCCATCAACAGGTGCTTTAGCGTGGGGGGGGTGCAGTGCCCTCCGTGCCGTTTCTTCACTAGTGTGCCTCGACTGGCGGCTCCCGGGCGCATGTGCGGAATTGACTCCAGCCAGTCACAGCGCCAGAGTTCACGGCCCCAGAAGAAAGAGGGGTGAAGATGGATCTGGCCTGCAGCTGCGACAGCATGGGCTTCCTTTGCAGGTAAGTGTCACATATTGTGCTTTTACTTTGCAGGCAACAAAAAAGGAAGTAAAACGCATGAGGGTTTACTTCCTCTTTAAGACCCCTTTCACATGGGTGCCTTCATTTGCAAGACTCTGCTTGCCCACTGAGCAGGGGGATGGCAGGTCCATCTCCTCTCACTGAACAGAGTGGAGACAGACAGAGACCCACTGTCCTCTATGGGGAGATTGGATGAAAACGGATCACCTGTCCGTTTTCATCTGATCCGCCAGACAGATGGAAAATAGGACCACCATCCGTCTGGATTTTGCGGACAGGAACGGATGGGATACTGACATCCGCCGCTCCATAGAGGTGAATGCAGGGTCCGATCAGGTCGGCCTGAAAAACTGACAGGCAGACCTAATTGGACAGCCTGTGTGAAAGGGGCCTAAGCTTTAAAGGATAAGTTCTCCTTTCATAACATGTTACACCAATATTCAGGGTGTAACATGTTATGAAAGGACTGGCTGCTACTCTGACAACGTTTCCCCTGCAGAGTGCTGATTGGCCCTGTGCTGATTACATGCACCCTCCCAAAAAAAAAAAAGCCTGTAGCAAAACACAGCAAATGACCATGTTCAAAGTGCCTCCATGACTCTGTACCATCAGCAGATGGATTGGGGACAGTGGAAGAAGGGGGGATGAGAGGAGACAGGATCAAACAGCCTTTTTACACAATGCAGGGGATAAACTCCTTAGGTCCCACAGTGAGTATAACAAACATGATTTACTGTATATACAGCCTGATTTTACTGTTGTGGGTTTAGTAAATCTTTAAGCCTATCAAGAATTATCAGCTGCCCCTGGGAGATAATATTCTGGAGTGCTTTAATGCCAAAGTGGGCCCAAACCACGGGGCCCGGTATGTCTGGAAGCACATCAGTTTTGGGTTTCCCCAGAGTGTGTGAGGTGATCATACTTCAGTGGTCCCAAAAAAGACCCCCCCATTCTCTTTATGTGCCATCATTTTTTATTTTTGTTTTTCATTGTTATTGTATTTTTAAGTTTGTAAAAAAATCAAGACAACTTCCCTGCTTAAAAAAAACTGTATTAAATAAATCACATGAAGTCCTGCAATATACAGTGCCTTGACAAGGTATTGATACCCCTTGGAATTTTCCACATTTTGTCATGTTACAACCAAAAATGTAAATGTATTTTATTGGGATTTTATGGTATAGACCAACACAAAGTGGCTCATAATTGTGAAGTTGAAGGAAAATGATAAATGGTTTTCAATTTGTTTTTTACAAATAAATATGTTAAAAATGTGGGGTACATTTGTATAGCGCCCCTCTGAGTCAATACTTTGTAGAACTGCCTTCCTCTGCAATTGCAGTTGAAAGTCTTTTTGGGGATGTCTCTACCAGCTTTGCCCATCTAGAGAGGACATTTTTTGCCCATTCTTCTTTGCAAAATATCTCAAGCTCTGTCAGATTGGATGGAGAGCATCTGTGAACAGCAATTTTCAAGTCTTGCCACAGATTCTCAATTGGATTTAAGTCTGGACTGTGACTGGGCCATTCTAACACATGAATATGCTTTGATCTAAACCATGCCATTGTAGCTCTGGCTGTATGTTTAGGGTCGTTGTCCTGCTGGAAGGTGAACCTCAACCCCAGTCCCAAGTCTTTTGCAGACTCTAACAGGTTTTCTTCTAAGATTGCCCTGTATTTGGCTCCATCCATCTTCCCATCAACTCTGACCAGCTTCCCTTTCCCTGCTAAAGAAAAGTATCCCCACAACATAATGCTGCCACCACCATATTTCACGGTAGGGATGATTTGTTCAGAGTGATGCAGGTCTGTACTGGCCATCGGGACTATGGGAGTTTCCCGATGGGCCGATGGCTCAGTGGGCCGGTTCAGTGACAGACAGCCTGTCAAAGTAATGGCTACTCGGGTCACGCAGCCATCACTTTGAGCACCGCTGTACTGTCTAAAGCAGGGCCAGGCCGGTACAAGGAAGGTGCGGGTGCCCTGGGCTGGGCGGTACAATTTGCCAGAGGGAGAGGGCAAAGATGCAGTGCTTCACACTAGCCGGCGCTGCTAGTGTCTCTCTCTCTCTACCTTACTCCATGTGTGTCTGTGTCACTGTAACAATGTGCCAAGTGCGCTCCTGCACCCGGCACAAGCACCAGCCAAGCCATCATCTCTGTCAGCACTGCCACTTCTCTCCAGTCTCCCCCTAAGGCGCTTTGTAGACCCATTCTGGCGGCATGACGTCACCCACGGCCGGAGACGGGATAGGAGGAAGGAAGTCAGGAAGGAACTGCCGAGGAGGAACCACCAGAACCAAGTCCAGCAACAACAAGTAAGCAAGCACTAAGCTAATTTGAGTAGTGTCAGACTCAGTGATAATAATGAATGATTGCCATGCCATCACCATCCACGCTCAGCCATCACCATCCACGCTCACTCAGCCATCACCATCCATACTCAGCCAACCATCACCATCCACACTCGGCCATCACCATCCATGCTCAGCCATCACCACCCACACTCAGCCATCACCATCCACGCTCAGCCATCACCATCCATGCTCACTCAGCCATTACCATCCACTCTCAGCCATCACCATCCACGCTCAGCCATCACCATCCACGCTCAGCCATCACCATCCACGCTCAGCCATCACCATCCACGCTCAGCCATCACCATTCACGCTCAGCCATCACCATCCACGCTCAGCCATCACCATCCACCCTCAGCCATCACTATCCACACTCAGCCATCACTATCCACGCTCAGTCAGCCATCACCATCCATGCTCAGTCAGCCATTACCATCCACGCTCAGCCATCACCATCCACGCTCAGCCATCACCATCCATGCTCAGCCATCACCATCCATGCTCAGCCACCCTCATCCACGCTCAGTCAGTCAACACCATTCATGCTCAGCCATCACTATCCACGCTCAGTCAGCCATCACCATCCATGCTCAGGCATCACCATCCACGCTCTGACATCCCCATCCACGCTCAGCCATCCCTGTGCGTGTTTGCAAAATTAAAGTGGGCCGATCTGGATGGAGTCCAGGGCCAAATTTTTGTCCCAGTCCAACCCTGGTGCAGTGTTAGTTTTCCGCCACACATAGCGTTTTTGCTTTTAGGCCAAAACGTTCAAATTTGGTCTCATCTGACCAGAGTACCTTCTTCCATGTGCTTGCTGTGTCCCCCACATGACTTCTCACAAACAGGACTTTTTATGGCTTTCTTTCAACAATGGCTTTCTTCTTCTTGCTCTTCCATAAAGCCCAGATTTGTGGAGAGTACAACTAATAGTTGTCCTGTGGACAGATTCTCCCACCTGAGCTGTGGATCTCTGCAGCTACTCCAGAGTTACCATGGGCCTCTTGGCTGCTTCTCTGATGAATGCTCTCCTTGTCTGGCCAGTCAGTTTAGGTGGATGGCCATGTCTTGGTAGGTTTGTAATTGTGCCATACTCTTTCCATTTTTGGAAACATTTCGGATTTAACAGTGTTCCATGAGATGTTCAAATCTTGGAATATTTTTTTATAACCTAACCCTGCCTTAAATTTCTCCACAACTTTATCCTTGACCTGTCTGGTGTGTTCCGTGGTCTTCATGATGCTGTTTATTCACTAAGGTTCTCTAGCAAACCTGAGGGCTTCACAGAACAGCTGTATTTATACTGAGATTAAATTACACACAGGTGGACTCAATTTACTAATTAGGTGACTTCTGAAGGCAATTGGTTCCACTAGATTTTAGTTAGGGGTATCAGAGTAAAGGGGGCTGAATACAAATGCACGCCACACTTTTCAGATATTTATTCGTAAAAATTTTGAAAAATCCTTTATCATTTTCCTTCCGCTTCACAATTATGTACCACTTTGCGTTGGTCTATCACATAAAATCCCAATAAAATAAATTTACGTTTTCGGTTGAAACATGACAATATGTGGAAAATGTCAAGGGGTATGAATACTTTTTCAAGGCACTGTATATGCATGCAAATATCCAGAATCCAAACTGTGCGATTCCCACTCCATAAAGATCTCTGCCCCTAACAATAAAAGTCTTACAAAATATATATAACTCTCAAGTTATAGAGAAGTCATACAGTGCGCATGGGCGTCCGCAGGTAGGGGCAAGGGGGGGCAATTGCCCCCCCCCTGGAATCAGGGATCGGATCGGGGGTTGCCCACTAGGTCCTTATCCTCTTGGGCTATGTATGAAGTCTCTGATCGTCTTATGTGCCATGTCCACAGTCTCAGACCATCTCCTGTACTATGTCTGCAGTGTCTGATCATCTCCTGTAGTATGTCTGCAGTCTCTGACGATCACCTGTAGTATGTCTGCAGTCTCAGACCATCTCCTGTACTATGTCTGCAGTCTCTGACCATCTCCTGTACTATGTCTGCAGTGTCTGACCATCTCCTGTACTATGTCTGCAGTGTCTGACCATCTTCTGTAGTATGTCTGCAGTGTCTGACCATCTCCTGTAGTATGTCTGCAGTCTCTGACGATCACCTGTAGCATGTCTGCAGTCTCTGACGATCACCTGTAGTATGTCTGCAGTCTCTGACCATCTCCTGTAGTATGTCTGCAGTCTCTGACAATCTCCTGTAGTATGTCTGCAGTCTCTGACCATCTCCTGTAGTATGTCTGCAGTCTCTGACGATCTCCTGTAGTATGTCTGCAGTGTCTGATCATCTCCTGTACTGTGTCCACAGTGTCTGACCGTCTCCTGTACTATGTCTGCAGTCTCTGACCATCTCCTGTACTATGTCTGCAGTCTCTGACCGTGATAATGTGATAATGTCAAAAAGCGGCATAGAATGGGTGACCTTAAAATGATGCCCCCCCCCCGAAAAAATTTCTGCGGACGCCCATGACAGTGCGTGATGTCAGTACAAACTAACAGGCAGAGTATACTGTAGGCTTCAAACCAAGGATCACCAGCAAGAAGATCACAGTTCTCTGCCAAATGGTGGCAAAATGCTTGTATCATCCAAAGAGTTTTCTACAGGTGACTGGAGGTTGAGATTTGGATGATACAAGCATTTTGCCATGATTTGATTATTTAGCTTGCCCCATGTAATGTCTTGTGTGTGTTTCATAAGGTCAGCAACTCAGTATGGCAGCCCTTTGTATTCCTCATATGAAAACTCCCCATAAATATTACACGGCAGATGCAGATTTCATTTGTAGTTGAAAATCTATACTCAGGTTAGACTTTTCCACTTACTGATAGTATTAAGAACAACATTCCCACTTTCTTCTTCCAGTGCTGGTGGATCAGAGTCGATCTGGGGAGAGTAAAGGCCATCATCCATAACGCTCACATCATTTATCTGCACGCTGCAGTTGCCTTTGGCCAGGTCACCCACTAAAGATACACGTCCCAAAAATGACTTGGGCACCGAACTTGAATTCTTGCTGTTATAGATTTCTTCCCCATCCTTTTTGGTGTAATGGAGCCATTTGATGATCGGCATTGGTTTAGGATAGGTGAACTTGCATGGGATGACAACACAGGAACCTTCCAAAGCCTTCATGGTTCTTGGCAATTCAAACTTCTGCGCTTCTACTGATTTCAACATAAGATCTGGAAAAGAGCTCAAACAAAACATGCAGATAACAATACAACGACAATATTTTGGAAAAGTCCGAACACCTTATGGGGTATATTGCAAGATCTAGTATAGCCAGGGATAGGCACGGGCCAAGGTTGTGGAGGACATTTTCCAAAGTACAGACCTTAGTGAAGGACACCAAGGTACATTTCAAATTAAGACCTTCAAAAAACACTGTCTACTCTCTGGCTTAGTTCTACGAGTACAAATACGTTTGGAATAGAGCACACTTAACATATAATTGATTTATATTTGTCTATAAAGTGGCACCAAGCACTTTCTAGCAATTAATTTAGAACAGGAGTCTCCAAACTTTCTAAACAAAGGGCCAGTTTACTGTCCTTTAGACTTGAGGAGGGCCAGACTGTAGCCATTGGTAGTAGACATTGTCTTAGTGGGAGTAAATAGTTCATCTTTAGCATCTTGATAGTTGCTCTTTCCAATTGCAGCAGTACAGAAGTGCAATAGGACAAAAGTACATAGTTTTGAACAAACAGTAGTTGGATACAGTAAGTTTAAATTATTTCTAGTTTCCTTAAAGTATTTTAAATTGCTTTTCTTAAATTGTTTGCTTGTTAACATTGGTATTACATGAAAACAGGATAACGTGAAGACATGACGACGTTAACCTTTCTCGTTGATAGTTCTACGATTTCTACTTGATAAATGAGGGTGATTCTGTTACAGATGATGGTTACCGATGTCAGACCGGGAGGAGTTCAGATTTCCTGTCATTTGACCGGGAAACAAATCTTTCAAACCTCTGAGGACAAGATTTAATTAACGATCTTTCACGAACCACGGTGAAATATCTGTTTATATTTAGTTAATATACAATTCACACGAGATAAGGTTTGCATAAACATGAGCATCTTGATTCGGTCTCTC
>BLSH010528183.1:711534-725522 GCA_018402905.1 Glandirana rugosa
GGATAGCTAATATTGTGCCTATCCACAAGAAGGGCAGCAAGGTAGAAGCTGGCAATTACAGGCCAGTGAGTTTAACATCAATTGTAGTCAAGGTAATGGAATCACTTCTCAAAAGAAGGATCATTGATCACCTAAAAATACACAGCTTGCTGGACCCAAAGCAGCGGCTTTACTGAGGGCAGATCGTGTCAGACAAACCTGATTGAATTCTTTGACTATATTACCAGTGTTTTGGACCAGGGTGGTGCTGTGGACATAGCGTATCTTGATTTCAGCAAGGCATTTGATACAGTTCCACATAACGATCTGATACAAAAGTTGTACAAGCTGGGACTTAACCCTTGGGTGGTTCAGTGGATATGCAGTTGGCTAAAGGGTAGATCCCAGAGTGTGGTTGTAAATAGGGTTCACTCAGAACAGAGACCAGTCACTAGTGGGGTACCACAAGGCTCTGTATTGGGTCCTGTTCTATTCAACCTATATGTAAGTGATATAACTAAAGGTTTGCTGGGCAATGTATGTCTCTTTGCTGATGATACAAAGGTGTGTAATAGGGTTGATATCCCTGGAGGTGTCTGTAACATGGAACTTACAAGTCACAAGACTGCTATATACTGCTGAAGAGAAAAAGTATTCAGCCGTTCATATTTACTAAAATAATTGCATTTCCATGTTCTGTGTACTGTGGGAGACCAGTGTAGTGCACCGCTGGTGAATAGGGTACAGTATCTCACAAAAGTGAGTACACCCCTCACATTTTTATAAATATTTGATTATATTGTGTCATGTGACAACACTGAAGAAATGACACTTTGCTACAATGTAAAGTAGTGAGTGTACAGCTTGTATAACAGTGTAAATTTGCTGTCCCCTCAAAATAACTCAACACACAGCCATTAATGTCTAAACCGCTAACAACAAAAGTGAGTACACCCCTAAGTGAAAATGTCCAAACTGGACCCAATGAGCCATTTTTCCTCCCCGGTGTTATGTGACTCGTCTGTGTTACAAGGTCTCAGGTGTGAATGAGGAGCAGGTGTGTTAAATTTGGTGTTATCGCTCTCACTCTCTCATACTGGTCACTGGAAGTTCAACATGGGACCTCATAACAAAGAACTCTCTGAGGATCTGAAAAAAAGAATTGTTGCTCTACATCAGTGGTTCTCAACTCCGGTCCTCGGGACCCCCCAACAGGCCAGGTTTGCAGGATAACTGAAATACATCACAGGTGATATAATTTGCTGCTCAGTGATTGCAGTGTTCTAGTCTGCATCTCCCCAAGGTAATACTTAAAATCTGGCCTGTTGGTGGGTCCTGAGGACCGGAGTTGAGAACCACTGCTCTACATAAAGATGCCCTAGGCTATAAGAAGGTTGCCTGGACCCTGAAACTGAGCTGCAGCACGGTGGCCAAGACCAGGACAAGTTCCACTCAGAACAGGCCTCGCCATGGTCAACCAAAGAAGTTGAGTGCACATGCTCAGCGTCATATCCAGAGGTTGTCTTTGGGAAATAGACGTATGAGTGCTGCCAGCATTGCTGCAGAGGTTGAAGGGGTGGGGGGTCAGCCTGTCAGTGCTCAGACCATACACCGCACACTGCATCAAATTGGTCTGCATGGCTGTAGTCCCAGAAGGAAGACCCTTCTAAAGATGATGCACAAGAAAGCTTGCAAACAATTTGCTGAAGACAAGCAGACTAAAGACATGGATTACTGGAATCATGTCCTGTGGTCTGATGAGACCAAGATAAACTTATTTGCTTCAGATGGTGTCAAGCGTGTGTGGTGGCAACCAGGTGAGGAGTACAAAGACAAGTGTGTCTACAGTCAAGCATGGTGGTGGGAGTGTCA
This sequence comes from Glandirana rugosa, assembly GCA_018402905.1. NCBI lineage: Eukaryota > Metazoa > Chordata > Amphibia > Anura > Ranidae > Glandirana > Glandirana rugosa. Next base: position 713,386 of record BLSH010528183.1, read on the forward strand.
TGGTCTGGGGCTGCATGAGTGCTGCCGGCACTGGGGAGCTACAGTTCATTGAGGGACCCATGAATGCCAACATGTACTGTGACATACTGAAGCAGAGCATGATCCCCTCCCTTTGGAGACTGGGCCATAGGGCAGTATTCCAACATGATAATGACCCCAAACACACCTCCAAGACGACCACTGCCTTGCTAAAGAAGCTGAGAGTAAAGGTGATGGACTGGCCAAGCATGTCTCCAGACCTAAACCCTATTGAGCATTTGTGGGGCATCCTTCAATGGAAGGTGGAGGAGCACAAGGTCTCTAACATCCACCTGCTCCGTGATGTCGTCATAGAGGAGTGGAAGGGGACCTGTGACGCTCTGGTGAACTCCATGCCCAAGAGGGTCAAGGCAGTGCTGAAAAATAATGGTGGCCACACAAAATATTGACACTTTGGGCCCAGTTTGGACATTTTCACTTAAGCCCCTTTGACACTGAGGTGGGGGCGTAGCGATAAAGCACTGATTGTTTCAGCAGCACTTTACCAATGTTATAGCGGTGCTATGGCGCCGCTATGCATGCAGGAGTTGGGCGCTTCTAACCCCCTATAAGGGGTTAAAAAGGGGTTGAATGCGCCGGCGCGCCACGGTTCCCAGGCGGCATGCAGCCGCTTTGGAAGCGCTGTCCATTGATTTCAATGGAGGGGCGGTGGAGGAGCTCAGCGCACCGCCCCAAAGATGCTGCTTGCAGGAGTTTCCCTAAGGTCCTGCAAGCATACCGCCCCAGTGTGAAAGCACTCAGGCTTTCACACTGGGGTGCATTGAAACACATTTTTCAGGTGCTTTACAATCGCTATTTTTAGGGCAAAAGCGCCTGAAAAAACATCTCAGTGTGAAAAGGGCCTTGTGGGGTGTTCTCACTTTTGTTGCCAGCAGTTTAGACATTAATGGCTGTGTGTTGAGTTATTTTGAGGGGGCAGCAAATTTACACTGTTATACAAGCTGTACACTCACTACTTTACATTGTAGCAAAGTGTCATTTCTTCAGTGTTGTCACATGAAAATAATAAAATATTTACAAAAATGTGAGGGGTGTACGCCGCCCCCCCCCCCATTAATGCATCACTGATCTACACAGTGGCAGCTGGTGGGTTTTTTTGGAGGGGGGGGCAAACATCCAGCAAGCCCCCCCAGCCCCCTGTGGCAAGGCACTTGCTCATCGGGGGGTGGGGGGTGTATGTGTGTTATTGTGGCACTGACAACATCCTCCAACCCCCCCCCCCCCCCCGTGGCGCAGCACATAGTCATCCACGAAGGGGTGTGCTGTCGCAGCTGGCAGGAACTCTGAAGGGTAAACCAAGGGGGAGGGAATCTAGGATGAAAAAGGACCTAGGGGTCCTAGTAGAGGACAGGCTCAGCAATGGTATGTAATGCTAAGCTGCTACAAGCAAAGCCAACAGAATATTGCCATGCATTAAAAAGGGGATTAACTCCAGAGATAAAATAATAATTCTCCCACTCTATAAGACTCTGGTCTGGCCGCATCTTGAGTATGCCCTCCAATACTGGAAAGGGTCCAGAGAAGGGCAACAAAGCTGATTAAGGGTCTGAAGGACCTTAGTTATGAGCAAAGATTACAAGCACTGAACTTATTCTCTCTGGAGAAGAGACGCCTGACGGGGGATATGATTTCAATGTACAAATACAGCAATGGTGACCCCACAATAGAGATAAAACTTTTCCGCGCACGGGAATATAAAGAGACAAGCGTCCATTTTCTAAAATTAGAAGAAAGGTGGTTTAACCTTAAACTGCCTAGAGGGTTCTTTATGGTAAGAGCAGTGAGGATGTGGAATTCTCTTCCACTAGCAGTGGTTTCAGCAGGGAGCATAGATAATTTCAAATAACTATTAGATAGGCACCTAAACGACCACAATATACAGGGATATATGATGTAATATTGACATAAAAGCACACTCACAGGTTGGACTTGATGGACTGTGTCTTTTTTAAACCTCACCAACTATGTAACTTTGTGACCACGGGCCCATTTGGTGTGTAGAGAAAAAATCCAGTGTGCAGCTACATTTTTGTGGCTACTGATCCCAGCACCACCTCTTCAGACACTGCCAGCCCACCTGGCTGCAGCTGCATCTCTCACTAATCCACCCAGCTAATTCTCCACAGCCCTTCCTGACTGCACACTCCCCAGCCTCCTGGCTGACTTCTCCCTGGAGATCTGGATGTGCTGACTCTTTACCACTGTCCTCACACCTGCCCCTGTGCATCCAGGGCAGGACTCCTCCATGTGTCTGGAGAGGATCCCCCCAGCACTTGAGCACCAGGCCCGAGGTCACCCCCCCAGAATAGGGGGCACACTCAAGGGCCACCGACAGCCTCCTCAGCACTCCATCTTAAGCCTCCACCCAATTGACCCCTGCTGGCATGACCCAGTGTATTTTTAAGGTGCCCACCCCATGCCAGCCCACTTGCTGGGGATTGGCTGGGGCCCTCCTCAATACTCCAGGTCAGTCCCCCTAAGTTCCCTCCTATTCTTCTGGACGCTTCTTTAAGGTTCCAGCAAGAAGGGGGGGGGGGTACCAGAGGTGCTGCCTGATGATTCATCCAGCCTCCCTGAGTCACTCACCCTGACACAGATTCAACCCAGCCTGGCTCTTAGCCTGGCTAAATTTTCCTACTCTACAACACTAACTATGTACACCTAGAATTCTACACTAGAGGGTGCTACACTAGATATAGTGAATGCAGGGTCCTGAGTTTAGTAACTTTTTAAGGATTCTTATTTTTAATGTATCTCTTGCAATTACCAAGCCTTATTCATTTTGATTCTAATGACAGTGAGCGACCAGTTTGAGCATTTCTTTTTATGGATCATGCCTATTACAGACCTGTTTTCCTCTGTTCAAGAATGTTTCATTGTTTTTGCTTGTTACTAGTCTGGAGATTCTCACAGACCAATATAAGGCAAATATTTACAGCTTTAGAACAATCTTTATTGCTCCTGGAGGAGGTTGTGTGGGGGATATCTAGATGGTGGAAATCACAGCTAGCACTTGGAGCACAGATGCCCTGAATAAGTGGAGTACCCAAACCTGAAATGCGTTGGCTCCATTCTTTCCCAATTTGTTTTCAGCACAAAGATGTACCTTCTTGGTTTTCTTCTGGCACTCATCTCTTATACCTACCTGGGGTATAATCTCAAGAGCCTTAACCTCCCTTCCCCTTCAATCAAGCTGCCTTCACTAGATCTAACCATCTTCCTACATTCTTAATAATCTGAAGAATTATTATCTACCTAGATATCCAGTGCCATCTGACACTCCATTTAACACTTTGTTCCTTGTGGAATATCTTGATTTTCAGCTCTTCAAAAAGATAGTATAGCTTTGATCTTGGTTGCCAACCCAATTATACCTGAGTTATAATCTCAAGAGCCTGACCCTCCCCTCCCCTGCGAGTCAAGCTGCCTTCACTAGATCTGACCAATTGACTGAGCGTTATCTGATGAATTATAGTCTACTTAGTGATCCCGTGCCATTCGAAACTCCACTTAACACATTGGGGTTGATATACTAAAACCGGAAAGCGCAAAATCTGGAGCAGCTCTGCATAAGAATCAATCGGCTTCCACGTTTTATTGTTAAAGATTAATTGAAGAAGCTGAAGCTGGAAGCTGATTGATTACCATGCCCAGCTGCACCAGATTTTGCCCTCTGCGGTTTTAGTAAATAAACTCTATTGCTCCTTCTAGAAACGTCAGCCCGCCTATCTCAGCTCATTGTTGTGCGCATACTGGTCCATGTAAGTAGCTCTCCATGCATCCAATTTACATCAATTAACCATTTTTTACTTTTGATTATTTTTTGGCTTCCCCCAGTAGGGTCGCTTTGCTTGTGCTTTAGTGACATGCCCATGTCTTTTTCCAGATTCTACTCACTTCGCATTAGCCCCTGAAGAGTGGCCCTACTGCCACGAAACGCGTCGGGAATATTCTAGATGCAAATGGTTTATTCAGGTTATTGTGTGTGCTGTCAGCACTCCACCATTTGGAGCTTGTTTTTATCAACCCACTGTCTCATTTATGTGCAACCAGGGCCGGCTCTACCACTAGGCGGAGTAGGCGGCCGCCTAGGGCCCAACTACCACCAGGGGCGCCCATCCGCTGTTGATCCATCACTGCTCAGCATCAATCACTCATGTCACTGGAAAGCTGCGGCTGGCAACACTCCAGGGCGGTAAAATGAGGCGGATCCAGGGGCACAGGTGCGGGCCTGTGAACCACGGCTGAAGAAATGGGTAAAGAGGCTCTGCAAAAAATATCTACCTCCGCCACCTCCATCGTATAAATTGACAAGGCAAAGGGTCTGGAGTCAGGGGCAGAGCCAAAGGGGGGGTGGCAAAATTAGGTTTCGCCTAGGGTGTCAAAAATCCTTGCACCAGCCCTGTGTGCAACAAGTCTGTAATATATTATTGTCTACATGTTTACCATTATGTATATGTACCCATCACTGCATGGTGATGACAAATTGACTGAAAGTCATCTGTTGAATTATAGTCCACTTAGTGATCCAGTGCCATTCGAAACTCCACTTAACACATTGGGGTTGATATACTGAAACCAGAAAGAGCAAAATCTGGAGCAGCTCTGCATAAGAATCAATCAGCTTCCAGGTTTTATTGTTAAAGCGGAGTTCCACCCTAAAGTGGAACTTCCGCTGGTTGGATTCCTCCCCCCCTCAGGTGTCACATTTGGCACCTTTCGGGGGGGAGGGGGAAGAGGAGACCTGTCTTTAGACAGGTGTCCTTTTCCACACTTCCGGGAGTTCTGGCCGGCGGACGCGGCCGCTGACATCAGAAGCCGGCTCCCTCCTCCCTGCTCGCTCTGCTACTGGCCGCCTGGCCAGTAGCAGAGCGTGGCAGAGCTCGCGCATGCGCGGTAAGGTGCCCGGCGTGAAGCTGTACTGCTTACACGTCCGGGTTCCCTTACCCGCGATGGAGGCGGCTGCACCCGTCCCCCGATCCGAAGATCGGCGGCGGGTGCCGACATCGCTGGAGTCCAGGACAGGTAAGTGTCCTAATATTAAAAGTCAGCAGCTACTGTATGTGTAGCTGCTGACTTTTAATTTTTTTTTTTAGCCCGGACCTCCGCTTTAAAGATTAATTGAAGAAGCTGAAGCTGGAAGCTGATTGATTACCATGCCCAGCTGCACCAGATTTTGCCCTCTGCGGTTTTAGTAAATAAACTCTATTGCTCCTTCTAGAAATTGACACCAAGTAGACCATCTTGATATTCAGCTTTTCAAAAAGATTATATAGATTTGATCTCTGTATCCTACCTGATCATATTATATTACCTTTTAGGAGAAGTCCTAGCAGTATTCCTGTGACCAGGTCCATGGCATTGCTTCTATGAAACTTGTCCGTCTCCTGCTTAATCAGAGAGTTGTTTCCTCATAATTGTTCCGTTGTTCACCGTCAAGAGAAGGAAGTTGTTGCAATCTTGCTGATTACTCCACAGTTTATTAATTTCACATCTCATTGTATGGATGAACATTAAGCAACCAGAAGAACATTTAAAAAAAAAAATTAGGAGGTGGAAATAGAAGAAAAACGTAAAATTCTCTTTCTTTGTACATCAATCCTCCTGTATGCTAGTGTAGCATTACCCCCGTAGAGGCTGCTGGTAACAGGCTCTCCTATTCCTGCACAGCCAGGCAATGCACATTTTCCACTTGCATCCAAACACAAGTAGTTAGTCCCTTTGATTTGTTTTTATTCTTTATTAGGGGTAACAACTTGGATGGGATAAAGGAATATATGGGATGCCCAGCTTGAATCAAAGAACCAGGGGCGTTGCTAGGTGGGAAAAAGCCTAGGGTCTTCATCCAGAAGGCAAAAAACAGGCATAGTTTAAACGAAATAGCGGGTGTGGCTTAAGGGGTGTGGTTCAAATCAGAGATGAATGAGGGATGGAGGAAGGAAGAAAGAAACAAATAGGGGGGAAGGAGAGAGATGGAAGGAAAGAAAGAGGGATGGAGGGACAGCAGGTCCAGATCCTACACCACAATACAATATGTGTATTCCAGAAAGTTTAACAATCAGCAGATAAAGATTCTCCAAACACCTGGTGTTAGCACTTCAATCATCCAGACACCATGGTTGGTATGGTGTCAGGATGATTTAAGCGCATTATTTCTATTATTACAATGAAATATAAAATGAAATCATTCAACTCACCATAATGCAGAATCAGTGGGAGCCCTAAGCGGGTCACTTGCCAGTCGCCTGCCACCAGATGTCATCAGGATGTCCCCAGCAGTCAGAGTGCCTCCTTACAGCAGGGTGCTCCTAGTGGTCAAAGTGCCTCCTTACATCAGGGTGTCCCCAGTGGGCAGAGTGCCTCCTTACATCAGGGTGTCTCCAGCAGTCAGAGTGCCTCCTTACTTCAGGGTGTCCCCAGTGGGCAGAGTGCCTCCTTCCATCTTGGTGTCCCCAGCAGTGCACTCAGAGTGCCTCCTTATATCAGGATGTCCCCAGCAGTGCACTCAGACGCCATTACAAAAGACCCACTCTCTCCTGGAGCATGGTCATTCGCCAAGGGGAAGAAAGTTTAAGAAACAAGAGTTGGCTGCCAAAAGAAATGGAGCTGCTGCCAAACCCCGGGGTTTGCGGCAGCTCCATTTCTATTGGCAGCCGGCTCCGCCTCTTGTTTCTTCCTCTCGGGGAGTGTGGCTGGTCTTTTTAAAAATGGCGGCGGAGACATTACAAGTGCCGGCCCGGACCTCTAGCGGCGGGCGGCTCTGGTTTTTCTCTGGGAGCGCTCGGGAGCCTCTGGGCTAATAATAACTTTCGCTATGCCCAGGATCAGGGGCTTTTCAGCCCCCCCCCCCCCGGGGCTGTATCCCCGTCAGGCCCGTCCTCCTGACGCCTCTGCCAAGAACAAAATCCAGGGACAACTTCCTCTCCCTGTACAGTCCTGAACTGCTTCATTCTGTACAAAACACAGTCATTTGTGATTTCTATGAGTAAAAGTGCATTACAGACTAGGAGCCCTGGCCCCTCTAGATAAGTAACACAAACTTGAGGTAACTGGTTCCAAGAGTATATCCCCTACTTCTGTAGAAATTATCCCAGTTCCAACTACTAAATAGGTCCTACCAGCCCTCCTGGCTGCTCCAGAGATCTCTCAGGGTATGGATGATGGAGCACAATGCTGTCCAGAAAGTTGGCTACATATGGCAGTCTTTCCCCTTGTAAAGTCCCTGAGTGTGCTGATGTACTCACACTGTCCTTCCTTGCTCCCACTGTTCCCAAGCATGGCCCCAGTCAAACCACACTGCTGAAGGGATCCATCCTGAGCCAGTCCAATCCTCCAGCCTTTAGGCAGGGTCCCCTAGACCTAGAGGGCCTCTCCAGGCCACCGACAGTCTCCTCAGCACTCCATCTTCCACCCAACTCAACCATATTTAAGGGCTGGTTTATTCACCATGCCAGGCCTATCACCTGGGTATTGGCTAAGTTCCCCTAAGTATGCAGATCAACCCTCCTGGCTTCTGCCCTCCAGCTTCTAGAAATTTCTCCAAACTGCCAGAACCAGGGGGGAGGCACCAGAGACTTGCCTGTATGAGTCACCCAGCCTGATCTGCAATAATTTTCTTGGGTGTGGAGCCAATGCCCCCCCCTTAGGGGTGCCTGGTACCAGTGGTCCACCTGTGGCTCTGCCCTCAATAACACATTTCCTTTCATCCAGAGTCACGGAACAGGCCGGTACTTTGTTTTTTTTTTGTTTTATTAGGGGATAAAACTTGGATGGGGTAGGGGTGATTGTGGGATGCCCAATGGATCAAGAACACGGGGCTTTTTGTATACATCTCAGTATATACACTCCTCCTTCCTCCAGCACAGACTTGGTTCAACTCTCACTTCCTCCTTAGTTCCTCTCTCCTGCACTCACTTGGTTCTCACAGGTGAGGCCTGAAAGGATATTTATCAAGCCTCCATTTCCTCTTCCTCCAGCCTAGCTAGCAAATGGTGAGGCCTGCGTTTCTGTTTGCAGGACCTCCAGACCACCCATTAAAGGCAAGGGCCACGGACCCTCAAAGTGTAGCTGCGTACGTTGATGCTAGCTAGGGTTCGATGGACTACTGCTCCCAGCCCATCCTCTTCCAGGCCTCCTCAGCCCTCCTGGATGCTCCGGCCTGCTCCACTGCCCAGTGACACTGTTTCCCTGACTGGGTCCTCTGACTTCCACAGACCGTCCAATGTCTCCTCCCAGCCTGCTCTAGTCCTCTTCCAGCTCCCAGGCTATGCCACTCACAGACACTGGTGGCTACTTTAAAGAGCCCTTCCTTCCCCGTAGCCTCTGTGTTGCTCTCCTGCTCCTTGGTCAGAACTTCTCCGTGTGTTGTAAGAGGATTTCCTTCCACTTAACGAGCCTCCAGACCCAAGGTCAGTCCCCCAGACTGGGGACTCCCTCAGGACCTCCCCAACACCTGCTACATCTCCAGCTCTTCCACCCGACACTCTCCTCCCTCCCACTGGGCAGACCACAGTATTTAAGGAGGCCTGCCCCCGTCAATCCAGGTTGGGGATTGGTCAGGGCTCCTTAACATACTTCAGAAAGCCTCACTTCCTCTGGAAGCAAGGGATGTTTCTTCTGGCTGCCGCCAGCTCTTCCTGGGCCACTCCCCTGCCAAAATCAAAACATCAGACCTGCACCTCTGTCAGGCCTGAATAAATTTGCCTTTCCTAGCAAAAATCTATTCTGCAAGCACTTATTCACTATGGGGGCGCTACAAGTACACAGTGTGATGTCCTCTTTCAATTATTCAGCTCACAGGAAGTTACAAGGACACTGGATTGCTGGCAGGATCAATAAATATTTTTGGTACTTGCAGAAAATAGCTTGCAAAGGAAAAACTGATGAAGCCAACAAGCCCAAGTAAGCTACAATAAATTACACTTTTGTTCTTGTTTTAAAATATCCATTAACCGCTTCTGGACCATCCACCGTGGATATACATCGGTACTTTGCCTTTAAATACCGGGCGGTCTGCTTTCACATAAAAGTGGTCTCTTTTATGGGTGGAGGGAAAGGTGCCCCCCGCCCCGCCGCTTCCCAGTAGTCTCCGCTGCTTACCTGACCCATCAGTAGCAGCGGAAACAATCCGATCCCCGGGGTGGTTGGGCAGGATGTCGAGTGAGGGCAAGATGGCCCCCACTCGACTCTATACACTTAAAGCAATGTCAAATGTCACTTCCACCCTCTGCCCTTAAAGGGACAATTTAAAAAAAAAAGTTTTTAAAGTGTAAATGTGAGATCTGAGGTCTTTTTGACCCCAGATCTTACATTAAAGAGGCCCTGTCATGCTTATTTCTATTTCAAGGGATGTTTACATTCCTTGTAATAGGGATAAAAGTGATCAAAACATTTTTTTAAGGGACAGTTAAAAGGGACAGTGTAAAAATAAAAAATATAAAGTAAAATAAATAAGGAAAAAAAAAATTAAAGCGCCCCTTCCCTTTGAGCTTGCACACAGAAGCGAATGCATACGCAAGTTGCGCCCACATATGAAAATGGTGTTCAAACCACACATGTGAGACATTGCCGAGATCGTTAGAGTGAGAGCAAAACTAGCACTAGCCCTCCTCTGTAACTCTAAACTGGTAACCTGTAGACATTTTTAAACGCCACCTATGGAGATTTTTAATTACCAAAGTTTGTCGCCGTTCCACGAGGTATCAATTTACATGGCGTAACATCATCTTTCACATTATACAAAAAAATTGGGCTAGCTTTACTGTTTTCTTATTTTTTAATTTTAAAAAAAGTGAATTAAAAAAAAAAATGCATTTGTAAGACCGCTGTGCAAATACAGTGTGACATAACGTATAGCAACGATCTCCATTTTATTCTCTAGGGTCTCTGCTAAAAAAATATATAATGTTTGGGGGTTCTAAGTAATTTTCTAGCAAAAAAAAAAAAACAGATTTTAACGTGTAAACAACAAGTGTCAGAAATAGGTCCTTAAGTAGTTAAAGTATAACTAAAGGCAAGAAATGTTGTGCGTTTAGGCCTGATTCACACCTATGCATTTTTAGTGCTTTTTGCATTTTGCAGATTTGCACTACAGAATGTGTTCCATAGGAAACCATGTTAGATGGACTGTAGTGCAAATCTGCAAAATGTAAAAAGCACTAAAAATGCATAGGTGTGAATCAGGCCTTATTTTTATGTTAAAAAAAATGTAATAAAAAATAAAAAAAAACTTTTTTTTTTTTGTACTGTCGTCAGTCAGTGTCCCTGATCACCACCACACCCATTATATGATGACGCTGTACTGCACTGGTGACCGTATGTGAAAAAAAAATATTGTGATTTTTTTTTTTTTTATTAAATTTCCAAAAAATTGTGACAAAAAATTACCACTTTAAAAAACCTGCCATGCCTCTTACTAAATACCTTGGACTGTCTACTTTCCAAAAAGGGGTAATATTTGGGGGTTTTGTACTGTCCTGGCATTTTTGGGCCTCAAGAAATGAGATAGACCGTCAATACCATTGATCGATTTTCAGATATATCCCATAGTCTGTGGACTCTATAACTTTCCTACAGACTAAATAATATACACTGATCTGGGTTATTTTCGCCGAAGAAATGTAGCAGAATACATTTTGGGCTAAATTTATGAAGAACAATTATTTATTTGCAAAATTTTATAACAGAAATAAAGAAAAATGCATTTTTCCCCCCCCAAAAAAATCAGTCTTTTTGTTTAGCAAAACATAAAAAAACCCAGTGGTGATTAAATACCCCCAAAAGAAAGCTCTATTTGTGTGAACAAAATGATAAAAATGTAGTTTGGATTTAGGTTTGCATGACCGCGCAATTGCTATTCAAAGTGCAGCAGCGCTGAAAATTGGCCTGGGCAGGAGGGGGGTAAAAGTGCCTGGTATTGAAGTTGTTAAAGGAAGAAGTTATACTATGAGTACACAACAAAAGACTGGTCATTATTATTATATTATTATTATTATTATTATATCTACACCCACAATTGGTAACATTACAGGAAGTATCTGATTGGGCTCAGTTGCATTTGTTCTTTCACAACATGGCTGATGTGGTCAGCAAGTTGGGAAATTGGGAAATTTCCCATAAGGCTGTATAGGAAATGCAAGCATCACTTGCTCAAGTCACAGGAATTGAATGCTTCCTTTAATATTAACCACTTCAATACCAGGCGCTTTTACCCCTTTCCTGCCCAGGCCAATTTTCAGCTTTTAGCGCTCTCACACTTTGACTGACAATTGGGCGGTCATGCAACGCTGTATCAAAACTAAATTTTTAGCATTTTTTGAGACAGAAAGAGCTCTTTTTTATGGTGGTATTTATTCACCATTGGGGTTTTTGTTTTTTGCTAAACAAATGAAAAAAGAATGAAAATTTTGCAAAAAAAAAAAAAAAAAAAAGGTTTTTCTTAGTTTCTGTCCTCCCACAACGAGAGTGCGACCCGCCCACCCATCATTTGACAATACAGCGGGCAGGAAGAGGTTAAAGTGATACTAAACAGAGAAGTGTTAATTCACATAAATCATATATATCACCCTACTAGCCCTGTAAATGCATTATTCCTGCAGCGCTGTTGTGTGGTCACATGATCTCTCCCTGCTTTTTGTAGACATGTGCAGAACGGAAACATTTGTTTCTAGTGTTGAGCGAACCCGGACTGTAACGTTCGGGTCCGTACCGAACTTTCGGGTGTCCGTGGCACGGACCCGGACCCGGACATTTCAAAAATCGTTCGGGTTCGGTCCGGGGTTCTGCTATTTTACTCCACGTGTTGAGAAGCTGCAGGGCAGCCAATCAACAAGTGTTTCACTGGTTTGCCCTTAGAAGCCATCACAGCCATGCCTACTAATGGCATTGCTGTGATTGGCCAGTGCATCATGTGACCCAGCCTCTTTATAAGCTGGAGTCACAGTGCTGCAGTCACATGCTCCTTGGGTTAATGTAGGGAAAGGTAGCTGACTGCGTGAGGGACCGATTTGAGACATTTTAAGACCTGATCCTGCATCCTGAGATAGATTACTTTACTACTGCTGTCTGTGCTGTTGCTCTGAATCTTTGTTTACAAAGGC
>BLSH010528183.1:728663-742290 GCA_018402905.1 Glandirana rugosa
ATTTATTTTCCCTATCCCCATTTATTTGTAGGGCACTTGCCCTAGTTTGAAGATGATTTTGGAACAGTTATATGGTTTCTACCGTTAATTAATACTTTTCAGACACAGTTTGAAGATGATCCACATTCACCTCCATTTTTGCTTTTTTTTGTTTTTATTTTTTTAAAAATATTTAAAGTTATTTCCCTGTCCCCATTTTTTTTGTAGGGCACTTGCCCTACCCTTACCCCCATTTTACTTCCTTTTGCAGCCCTCTGGGGCTTTCCAGGACTTTGCTACAGCCATTTTTGTGCCTAAAAGTTCGGGTCCCCATTGATTTCAATGGGGTTCGTTGTCCGTGCGATCGTTCAGGTTCCGTCCGGACCCGGACCCGGACTTTGTCCCGAAGTTCGGACGGACCAGCAGAACCCGAACGTCCAGGTGTTCGCTCAACTCTATTTGTTTCATTTTGAGTTGTTATTTACATTCATTTATTTTTTAATTAATTTATTCTAATTCAAATTTATTCTATTGGAAATGAAAATGTTGGAAGCTGGTTATATTCTTTATATTCCATTCTATTCTACTGTTTTTTCTATTCTATTTTTTTTTTTTTATTCTGTTCTTTTCTTTTCTATTCTATTTGAAATTCAAATTTCGGAAGACGGTTATATTCTTATTTTCTTGCTATTCTATTCATTTCTTTTGTTTATTTTATTGTATTCTTTTCTATTATTTTATTTTATATTCTATCCTTTTATATGCTAGTCTATTATTTTCTATTCCTTTCAAATTTGAATTTATTCTATTCGGAATTTGAATTTCAGAACAGGGTGATATTCTATTCTTTTCTATTTTTTATTCTATTCTGTTCTTTTATTTTCTCTTCTATTTTGTTCTGTTTTACTCTATTCTTTTATTTTCTATTCTTTCCCTCTTTTTCCTATTCTTTTATATTCTATTCTATTCTTTTCTATTCTACTCCTTAATTTTCTATTCTATTCTATTCTCTTTGGAAATTCGAATTCGATTTGAAAACTAGTCAAATTTGTTTCCAAAATTATTCAAATTCGTTTTGAAAACTATTCGAATTTGATTTAAAAAGTATTTGAATTTGATTTAAAAATATTTTAATTTGATTAGAAAATTATTTGAATTTGATTCAAAAACTATTCTAATTTCGTCCAGAATTTATATTTGTTATATTTGTTTAAATTCATTACTATTGTAATTTGGAAATTCGGCTAATTCCGAATAACGAAAAATTCATCCGAATTTCAATTTGGAACTAAACAAACCACACATGTCTAGTTTTTTGCCATTTGCAATGAAAGATCCTTGGGAGGGGCTTCTATTACTACAGTGTGAGTCTGGATATGCACAGCCCTGGTTGGTGCTCTGCCAGTCACATGACAAACAAAAAACTGTTTCAGAAGAGCAATTCAAATTAGATTATAAATCAGCTATATGACTATAAACTGTATTACTAATGCTAATGTTCGAACTCAATAAAAAGGTTTCTGTTAAAAAAAAAATATATAAATATCCAATAATGTTTTACAGCTTTCAACAAATCTTTATTGAACTTCAAATGTGTATATTTCATGCATTAATATGGTTCAGGCGGAGTCAGAGATGACTGACACTAGTTTTCTATTGTTTGGACGGCATTTCCATCCAAGGCTATTGTTTTGTTTTGTTTTTTTTGCTTTACAGGTATTAGCAGTTACATTTAATATAATTAGTACCAATTTGTATTAAAACAAAGCAATTTTGTGAGTTTCTTAGTGAATGTAATTAATTAGCATGCTATATCCCGCCCCACATAGTGTTTAGCAATAGGAGAACATGGAGAAAGAGGGAGGGGAGTGTCCTTTACCACTGTATATACGCCCCCATCTGTGACTCATGGGTTGCACAGATAAGAAAAAGAGGAAATTAATAGCTTAGAACGGAACTGAAATTGAGCATGCTCTGTAGAGGACGCCAGCTGGTCTACACAATCTCAGGACACAGAGAAGATGGGAGGGATAGCTGAGGGCAGGATCAGCCAGGGTATGTTTTAGGGATGCACCAATCTATTGGCCGCCAAAAATTAGGTTGAAAATAGGGTCATCAGCGTTTTGCCGGTAGAAAAAAAAAGTGCAGATAAAGGCATGCTGCATCCTATTGGCCTCAATGCGAAATTGCGTCCAACCTTTGGACACAGCCGATCACAGATCGTGGTAAAGGGTTAATCACAGCAGCTCTTTACCACGCGATCAGCTCTGTCACAGTGCAAATTGCTGGTTATCGGCAGTACTTTCCTGATGCGCTGTCACAGCGTGAGGAGAGGAGAGCTGGTAACCAGCGACCCTGACAGGGGACATCTACATTGATAATCAGGGCATGCCTCATCAGTGCAGCCCCATCAGTGCCATCAATACTGCCCATCAGTGCCTCCTCATTAATGATGCCTATCATTAGCCATCAGTGCAGCCTCATTAGTGCACATCAGTGCTGCCCCATCAGTTCTATCAATATTGCCCTTCAGTGCCTCCTCATTAATGCTGCCTATCATTGTCCATCACTGCAGCCTCATCAGTGCCCATCGGTGCCCATTACTGCTGCCCCATCAGTGCTATGAATACTGCCCATCAGTGCCTCCTCATCAATGCTGCCTATCAGTGCCCATCAGTGCTGCCTATCCGTGCAGCCTCATCAGTGCCAATCGGCTGTTTCACAGTGTAAACAAAATTGCTGGTTATCGGCAGTACTTTACTCACTGTCACAGCCTGAGTAGAGGAGAGCCGGTAACTGGCAATCCTGACAGGGGACATCTACACAGATGATCAGGGCACAGATTATCAGTGCAGCCCCATCAGTGCCATCAATGCCGCCCATCAGTGCCTCCTCATCAATGCTGCCTATCACTGCCCATCAGTGCTGCCCCATCAGTGCTATCAATTATGCCCATCACTGCCTCCTCATCAATGCTGCCTATCGGTGCCCATCATTGCAGCCCCATCAGTGTCAATCAGTGCCATCAATGCTGCCCATCAGTGCTGTCCATCAGTGCTGCCTCAGCAATGCTGCCTATCAGTGCCCATCAGTGAAGAAGAAAAATTACTTATTTGCTAAATTTTATAACAGAAACTAAAAAAAGATTTTTGTTTTTTTTTCAGGCTTTTCTGTCTTTTTTCATTTGTTTAGCACAATATAAAGCCCCCCCAGTGGTGATTAAATACCACAAAAAGCAAGCTCTATTTATGGGTATATTGTTGCATGACCATGCAATTGTCATTCAAAGTGTGACAGCGCTGAAAGCTGAAAATTGTTCCCTATAACAAAAATATAGTCACAATTCAACAGTTCACCCAATTTAATGTATATACAGTATCTCACAAAAGTAAGTACACCCCTCACATTTTTGTAAATATTTTATTCTATCTTTTCATGTGACAACACTGAAGAAATGACACTTTGCTACAATGTAAAGTAGTGAGTGTACAGCTTGTATAACAGTGTAAATTTGCTGTCCCCTCAAAATGACTCAACACACAGCCATTAATGTCTAAACTGCTGGCAACAAAAGTGAATACACCCCTAAGTGAAAATGTATAATTGGGCCCAAATTGTCAATGTTTTGTGTGGCCACCATTATTTCCCAGCATTGACTTAGCCCTCTTGGGCATGGAGATCACTAGAGCTTCACAGGTTGCCACTGGAGTCCTCTTCCCCTCCTTCATGACGACATCACAGAGCTGGTGGATGTTAGAGACCTTGCGCTCCTCCACCATCCATTTGAGGATGCCCCACAGATGCTTAATACGGTTTAGGTCTGGAGACATGCTTGGCCAGTACATCACCTTTACCCTCAGCTTCTTTAGCAAGGCAGTGGTCATCTTGGAGTTGTGTTTGGGGTCGTTATCATGTTGGAATACTGCCCTGCGGCCCAGTCTCCGAAGGGAGGGGATCATGCTCTGCTTCAGTATGTCACAGTACATGTTGGCATTCATGGTTCCCTCAATGAACTGTAGTACCCCAGTGACGGCAGCTCTCAAGCAGCCCCAGACCATGACACTCCCACCACCATGCCTGACTGTAGGCAAGACACACTTGTCTTTGTACTCCTCACCTGGTTTCCGCCACACACGCTTGACACCATCTGAACCAAATACGTTTATCTTGGTCTCATCAGACCACAGGACTCGGTTCCAGTAATCCATGTCCTTAGTCTGCTTGTCTTCAGCAAACTGTTTTCAGGTTTTCTTGTGCATCATCTTTAGAAGAGGCTTCCTTTTGGGACAACAACCGTGTAGACCAATTTGATGCAGTGTGCGGCGTATGGTCTGAGCACTGACAGTAGCATTAGATTCACTGAATATTATGTGTGACCTTTTGGTGATTTCAAGGGTCTCACTTGAGGCCCCCCTATATCAAGTAAATTGCCCAACCCAATTTAAGTAGATCATTAACAGAAACATCATATATATATTTAAATACAAGAAAAAATGTACATTTGCTTACAAGTTATCTTAATGGTGACTGAATTCTCCCTTCTTGCATGAATGTTTGTGGCTTGGCAAGTATAAGTTCCAATATTTACAAAAATGTGAGGGGTGTACTCACTTTTGTGAGATACTGAGATAACGACTACAGAAACTATTGGAAAGAAAAGCACGATTGTACTGGCACCGCAAGTATTTCAAAAAATACTCAAATAATGGGGTAATCCCTTGGGGCTTACGAATTCAGATTTTCCCCAATCTTCATAAAATTGATGAAAACCTGAAAAAGGCCTGGGAACATAATTTGCTAACTTGTTCACAGGGCATGCTCCTCCTACTATGCAAACGCTATGAGGAGGATCTTGCCCTATTAGATACTTCCATCAAAAAATGGATGGAGGAATATTTAACAGCGGCTCATTCCCCCTTTATAAAAGGAAGGAAGCAGAAATGCGTGATCACTTAGAGACATATACAATAGCATTGATAGACAGGAAAGAAAATAAATACTTAAAAGACAAAATGGCACATGACAATGGATACGCATACAAGTGGAACAATACTAACCCAAATCCTACTAGACATAAAGCCACTTCATCACCTAAACAAACTAAACCCACATTCAATGCTTCCCCAGCTTCTTCCCCGTCATCTAGTTTATCAACTGTTTACCCTGATTTTTCCAACAAAAGGTTCTCAAAAAAACGCAAAGGCGATCCTGAAACACGATCTCTAAGTTCTATCCGTGACACTCGTGCACCTGCATCTAAACGAATTCCGTCTAACTTACGTTCACAAGTTCACAATTTAGTATCAACTCTACCCTCATCCTTACCGCATGTTTCCATCACTACTTCCACTACATTGTCAACCTGCTCACCAAATCTCACTTCTACTATCACTCCTTTCCCTATCACTTCAGCAGCACCAGTTTCCCACACACCTACTCGTGCTCTAGCCCCTAAGGAAATTGACTCATCTCCATCAACTATAGACTCAGAAACTACACACAATACCTCTAGAGATTTAAAAATGGCGCCCATTTTTTTAGGAAAGCAGTTGGATGTGACACCACATCCCGCTGCACAAAAAGTTCCCATACTGAGCCCAACACTAAGGCAACCTTAGCAAGTTCTCCAGAAATGGGCAACTTAGAAGTTATAAATCTATCTTCTTATCCTTTAACCCAAGCGGAAATTGATGTTCTCCAGAAGGGGCTATCATTTTGCCCCAATCAAGATGCTGATAAATTTTCCTTAATCAAAGATATACACCTTTTTGCCCGAAGATTAACCTACAAAGTTACCTTCAAAGACAAAAATTTGGAGTCTAACACTGTTACAGACTCTCCAGGGATGGATCTGGGTTTATCTCGAGATGCCCTCGAGTCGCAAGCCGCACGTGACTTGATGGACCTCTGGGATGACCCAGAGGTATCCCAACCTTCAGCAAGTTTGGATGACAAGTACGGTATTGACATACACATACAGGGGGTTTCTTTCCCTGCTTCAAGTTCATTTAAACCTAAATCTCGTGCCTTCCCTTACTTGAATTCCAATCCCAATATATGGGCCTTTGTCCAGCAAACCTGTAATGAAATTGAAAAATTATCCTTTGAAAATACCGGTCGGCCTAATATTTCTCAGGCTCAGAAAGATGCCATTCGAAGTCTCAAAAGTAATTCTAATATCATTATAAAGCCAGCCGACAAGGGTGGCAACCTTGTGGTCATGGATGTAGAGCAATACACTTCCATGTGCATTGACCTACTATCCAATAAAAAGTGGTATAGGCCCATTACTAAGACGGTTGCTGAGAACTTTTTCTCAACATACCGCAATATAATCTTCAAAGCATACCACAATGGCATCATTGATAAAAATACTTGGCAATTTTTGAATATTAAAGACCCCACAATCCCTACATTTTATGCCTTACCTAAGGTACATAAATCTTTAAAAATTCCCCCAGGCAGACCTATTATTTCAGGCTGTGGCAGCATATCAGAAAATGCTAGCCAGCTGGTAGATTCATACCTCCAACCACATGTAACTTCTCTGTCATCCTACGTAAAGGATACGATACACTTATTGCACATAATTGAAGGCCTACAAGTTCCCAAAAATACATGGCTTGTAGCCCTAGACATAGAAAGCTTGTATAATTCCATCCCCCACCACAAGGGGATAGAAGTAATTAATACGTTTCTAATGGATAGAGGCCCTTTCTCAGTGCTGTACAACAATTTTGTTATCAACTTACTTACCTATATTCTCACTTCGAACTGTTTTATGTTTGACTCCAATCACTACCTCCAGGTACAGGGCGTAGCAATGGGTACACGATGTGCCCCAGCCTACGCGAACCTGTACCTGGGGGGGTGGGAGAAAGAACTGTTCCAAGATGAGCATCTATCACACTTTACGGATCATATCCTATCCTGGCATAGATATATTGATGACGTGCTAATGTTGTGGACAGGTACACGTGAGGAACTAACACATTTTATGGAAGCCATCTCCACTAATGAATACAACCTAAATTTTACCATGAGCTGCAGCCAACAAAATATATCCTTCCTAGACATTCAGATATACATTGACAAGCAGAACATATTAGGATCCACTTTGTACCGTAAATCGACTGCGGGAAATACCATCCTCAGTGCCAATAGTTCGCATCCATGCTCACTAATTCGCAGCATACCATATAGTCAATATTTAAGGCTAAGACGTAACTGCTCTTCCAACAATGATTATTACAATGAAGCCAAAACACTCTTTACAAGACTACGTACTCGAGGTTACACTCGTTCATGCCTCAAAAGAGCCTATCAAAGGGCCAACCTGCAAAATAGGGAATCTCTAATTTTTTCTAAAAAAACTCAAACTCCCTCACACTCTGTGAGAGTGATAACCCAGTTTTCTAACCAACTTAATCAATTTAGAGCCATCCTTGAAAAGTTTTGGCCTCTATTACTGGCGGATTCGGAAATAGCCCCATATATTCAACCTTACCCGCAGGTTACATACAAACGTGCCCGTTCTCTACGAGATTCTCTAGTCAGAAGTCATTATGAGTCTGCCAGAACTGACAGATCGGTGATTTCTGGCACATACCCTTGTGGTGGTTGCCAATACTGCCGATTTATTGTGAATTCTCAACAAATTCTTCTACCTAATGGCCAAATACACAAGATAAGCCATCATGTCACGTGCCAAACAGCTGGCATTGTATACGTGGCACTCTGCGGCTGCGGAGCTTTCTATGTAGGTAAAACCAAACGTCCTTTTTCTAAACATATAAAGGACCATATGGCCCCTGTATATAAAAAACAAATTACCACTGCTCTAAATTTACATGTTGCCAGAAGACACAATTTTGACCCAACAGTAGTGAAATTTGCAACCTTGAGCCACATACCCTTGAGCCTCCGTGGAGGAAGTGTAGATAAAGCCCTCCTCCAGACTGAGGCACGTTGGATATATGTACTTAAAGTGACAGTTAGTCCAGGTTTAAATGAAAGCATTATCTTTGCATCCTTTCTCTAGCCAAGACTTATTTAAAACATCAGTCAGGCTACTTTTCATGGGTTAAATTTTGAGACTGTAGATATATCTCTTCAATTAGGCCATTATTGGCCAGATATGTTTCAGGTTCAAAAAACGTGTAACATTTAGTCCTTTACTTACACTTAACTACACTTAAGTATATGGGTGTAGTTTGGATCTTTGGGTCCCCTCGTCCTGTGCCTTATAACATCAATATTGGGAGTCGCTATGTCTCTCTCCCACCTGCCCTGCCCCTCTGTTATACTAATTTCCTTAATGACCCAATGGAGATATTAGATGTCGTTCTTTTAGCAATACAATTTTCACTTTTCTAAGTGTTATCAATGTGACTCCTTCACTTTCTTCTCTATGAATTTATTTTGAAAATTTGAGCCACAATGTATATGTAATCGTTAACGACCTCTATAATCAACATGCTCAGCAGCTATATGAAGTATTACCATATGTCATGTATTATATAAGGTTATAGATATATCTTGTTTTGTGACCTTTGTACAAATAAAATACTTTCACTATTTTGATATTTCAAATATATGTTAACTTTACTTATATATATTTGTACAATATTTACATAAATGTATATATAATATTGACGTCTCTTGATACATTGGTACCTCATTCTTATCCTGGACATATCGCATGCTTCTAAATAATTTCTATCTTCGTGTAATAATGCATATGTATAAATGTTGTTTTCACTTGCTTCATGCTTCATCATAATTTACATATTTGTCTTCAAGTTCTAGGAGTATATTTTGTATGCCCTGGACCAGTCCGGTCCGTTCTTCCGGGGGTGAGTGACAATTGTGCATCCGCACGGATTGATGGCGCTGATCACATGGCGCCATCAGGCGGCTAGCGCAGTGTGCCTCTACAACGTCTGGCGCACATAGCCCGCTCGCTCTGGGACCCAGCGTTCCATGTGCCCCCCTTTCCTGGGATCATGTGTTGTCATCTACGCTGGGCCTTATGGGGTTTGTGGTCTCAGCGCGGGATGCCCGAGGCGCACGCGCGATCCGCCACCTCATCCGAGTGCGCGCATGTGAGGTCACACACGGCGCGCACTGACTGCCTATAAAAGCCAGTTGCACTTCCTGGTCAGTCCCTCGTGGACGCCCAGTGAAGCTATCTGTACTCACATACAAGGTAAAAAACTCTTCAGTATATAGCAAGCACTTGCTAGTCTACCTATATTTTGTTCCAATGAACAGATTAATATCAAGGCATCTTTGAGATGTTAGTGCCATATTAGCATAGTGTTTGGTTTTTATTTGATAACCACCAATTTTACTTTGTGCATCCGGCCAAAGAATTGTTTGAAGCAGACCTTAGCAGTCACAGCACAATATAGCCATTCAATGGTGCTGTATACAAATTCAGATATATTATTTTTCTTTTTTCTTTCAATTTAGTAATAATCCATTACTTTTCATAAGTGATAGAGGTCACTCAATGTTTAGTATCTTATATCTTCATTTGTTTCATAGGTATATCTGCCTTAATATCCCTTTTATATGTGTTTTTCAATACTGCTTCTACTATTCACTGTGACCCGTTAAGGCTGCTCTCTCTATCCCTTATGTGGATAAGTGCACTTCAAAAGGGCCCCTGTGTTTTTTTCCCCCTAAAAAGGTATAGCCCCTCTCTTCCTTATATACTCTTTCTACAGTTGCCCATTATATTCACATATTGTATCGTTAGCTTTTGTATGACATGAGAACTATTTCTCTAGTTCTATATAGCAGTATGAAGATTCCATAGGCAACTGGGGGCAGTCTGTGAATGCACATTGTTCTCCCCTCTGGTGTGACGACGGTACCGGGTGTCCAGGGCATATACTGCGGAGCCTAGTCTTCGCATGGTGACAGGTGATGCATATGCATTTTGAACTTTTTATGCTTTATGTCCAGGATATATCTATTGTACTGTTTGTAAAACTATTTTGTTGTTTTTTCTCATTCAGTAAAGCACACATACAACTATTGGTTCGAACTAGTCCCTGAGGAAGCCATATAGGCGAAACATGTTGGACACTAAACGGACCCTTCAAGTATTATAAGAGCTTATAGGCTAATACCAACTATTTAATTGCATGTGTGCATTCAGTGTATTTACTGTATACCATTGGATTTTATGTAATGATTTCAGAGTGTCTCTCTGAAATTATCATATTTATCTTTTGTATCAATAAATGTTAATAATTATTTTAATAAGAATTCTACATTCTTTAAATCAAAATTAACCTCTGCACCGCAATAGTCCCATCTCCCTTTTCCCTCTCTCCTCCCCCCTTCCCTTTCCCTTGTTCCTGTTCCCCTTTCCCTCATTGTATAATTTGACAAATTGAAAAACTCGGGATGAGGTGCTAATTAGATGGTGCTACCATACCTACAACTACTTGCCTCCTACTGTATATACAGTGTAACAAACAACAATTGATAATACAAATAGACAACTATGATTAAGTGATCACATGTATCCCCAAAACTCACACATTCCTTAAAATCAGTCCAGTAAAATGTTCAAATACACAGTTCCAATGTGTTCACATATTGGTGATGCTGTACTCTTCCGCTCTGCGTTCACCACTGTACAGCAAATAATTCAATTGGATAATCGCCACAAGTATCAGCCCTTGGTGCTAAATGTTCCATACTTTATAAAGCAGAATGTAATAATATAAGAGGCCACCAGATGTCACCCTTTCCCCAGAGTTCAGTACTCACATTTCTTCCATAGCAAATGTTTCTGTTGCGCTAAAGTGGAAGTAAAGTTCCACACATGACTTTTACCTATAGGTAAGCCTATAATTAGGCTTACCTATAGGTAGTATAAATATCTCCTAAATGTGCGCAGTTTAGGAGATTTTTACATTACATGCAGCCAGTGGCGTCACTGGCGCATGCGTTCTGAAAGTACTGCCAGCCGTGCCGTTCCTTCCAAGCCCTGTGCTGTAATCGGCGACTCCTGCGTGCATATGTAGGAGTGACGATATTGCGGCTTCTGCAATAGCAAGACAGGTAAAGATGGGAGCCCGCTGCAGCTCTGAGATCTCAGCGTGGGAAGGCTTTGTTTTAAGGTAATATTAACATAATGTGCTAGTATGCAATGCACACTAGCACATTATGCCTTTAATTTGCAGGGTGTAAAAAAAAAAAAAAGTCCAGTGGCTTACAACCTCTTCAAACCTTTTGGCCCCTTTCACATTGGCTAACCGATCAGGTCCACCTGTCAGTTTTTCAGCCGGACCTCATCCGACCATCCATTGCTCTCTATGGAGTGGTGGATGTCAACTGTTGACAACGTGTCAGGTGACACCTGCTGACCTTCGATCCGATCCTGTCTGCTAAAAATAGACAGATGAGAGATCTGTTCTCTATCCATCCAGTGGATCAGTTTGGATGACAGTCGGATCGAAATGGACAGGCAGTCCGTTTCCATCCAACTGCCCTTTAGAGTATAGTGTCATCCGCCTGCTCAGCTGGGATCAGCGGATAGATTCCCCGCTAAGCAGGCAGATGACACAGACACAGCCTGCTAGATCTGCTTGAGTCCACACCGTTTGAAGGGGGCCTTAGGCCCTTTTCACATGGGACCTACATATGGAGATAGGGGCTGAAAGTCGGAGGAAATGTCTGCAGCAGCCCACATTGCGATAATGATCTACTGATCATGGGTGCAATGCTTTCAAGGCTCCTGCAGGAAAAAGTAATAAATGCACCTTTTTTTCTGCAGAAATATGTGCATTTGTTGTTTTTTTTCCATATGGTCGCTTTCACAGGTTGGTTTTCCAGGTGGACCTGATTGGACCCTCCATTCTTCCTATGGAACGAGAGCTGTAAATGGACTTGTGTCCATTTACGCTCGCCCACCTCCAATCAGATCCAGTCTGCTAAAGAAACCAGAAAGGAATTCGTCTAGGTGGATCGGAACGGGATCTGTCCTCTTCTGTCTAGGTGGATCGGAAGGGGATCCGTCCTCTTCCGTCTAGGTGGATCGGAAGGGGATCCATCCTCTTCTGTCTAGGTGGATCGGAAGAAGATCCAACATCTTCTGTCTAGGTGAATTGGAAGGGGATCTGTCCTCTTCTGTCTAGGTGAATTGGAAGGGGATCCATCCTCTTCTGTATAGGTGGATTGGAAAGGGATCTGTCCTCTTCTGTCTAGGTGGATCGGAAGGGGATCTGTCCTCTTCTGTCTAGGTGGATTGGAAGGGGATCTGTCCTCTTCTGTCTAGGTGGATTGGAAGGGGATCTGTCCTCTTTTGTCTAGGTGGATCGGAAGGGGATCTGTCCTCTTCTATCTAAGTGGATCAGAAGAGGATCCGTCCTCTTCTGTCTAGGTGAATTGGAAAGGGATCTGTCCTCTTCTGTCTAGGTGGATCCGAAGGGGATCTGTCCTCTTCTGTTTAGGTGGATCAGAAGGGGATCTGTCCTCTTCTGTCTAAGTGGATCGGAAGGGGATCCGTCCTCTTCTGTCTAGGTGGATTGGAAGGGGATCTTTCCTCTTCTGTCTAGGTGCATCAGAAGGGGATCTGTCCTCTTCTGTCTAGGTGGATCGGAAGGGGATCTGTCCTCTTTTGTCTAGGTCAGTGGTGTCAAACTCAATTTCATTGTGGGCCACATCAGCATTATGATTGCCCATAAAAGGGCCGGTTGTATCTTTAAGACTATATGTCCAGAGCATTCCCTTCCCTTACATTAGATGTCAAGAGTCACCCCCACCATCAGAAGTTGAATCCTCTACCCTCCCTTACATCAAAGTGCACCCCCTTACCTTATGCTGCTGCTGGGAAGAAGCTGGATGCATTGCTGGAAAGCTGAAAGTACAGGGTCTGGAGGAGGACCAGAGGTGGGCTGGAGCTCCCCTGCAGCTGCAGGAGAGGTGTGAGGGCCACATTAAATGGCCTGGAGGGCCGGATTCGGCCCGCGGGCCTTGTGTTTGACACCTGTGGTCTAGGTGGATCGGAAGGGGATCTGTCCTATTCTGTCTAGGTGGATTAGAAGGGGATCAATCCTCTTCTATCTAGGTGGATCGGAAGAGGATCCATCCTCTTCTGTCTAGGTGAATTGGAAAGGAATCTGTCCTCTTCTGTCTAGGTGAATTGGAAGGGGATCCATCCTCTTCTGTCTAGGTGGATCGGAAGGGGATCTGTCCTCTTCTGTCTAGGTGGATCGGAAGGGGATCTGTCCTCTTCTGTCTAGGTGGATTGGAAGGGGATCTGTCCTCTTTTGTCTAGGTGGATCGAAAGGGGATCCATCCTCTTCTGTTTAGGTGGATCAGAAGGGGATCTGTCCTCTTCTGTCTAGGTGGATTGGAAGGGGATCCGTCCTCTTCTGTCAAGGTGGATCGGAGGGGGATCTGTCCTCTTCAGTCTAGGTGGATCAGAAGGGGATCTGTCCTCTTCTGTTTAGCTGGATCGGAAGGGGATCTGTCCTCTTTTGTCTTGGTGGCTTCTCCTACCTAGGGGAAAGCTAGGTGGATCTGTTTTCTCCTGTCTAGGGGAAGGTTAGGTGGATCTGTCTTCTCCTGTCTAGGGGAAGGCTAGGTGGATCTGTCTTCTCCTGTCTAGGGGAAGGCTAGGTGG
>BLSH010528183.1:749115-772255 GCA_018402905.1 Glandirana rugosa
AGGCTAGGTGGATCTGTTTTCTCCTGTCTAGGGGTAAAGGCTAGGTGGATCTGTTTTCTCCTGTCTAGGGGAGGACTAGGTGGATCTGTCTTCTCCTGTCTAGGGGCAGGCTAGGTGGATCTGTCTTCTCCTGTCTAAGGGAAGACTAGGTGAAGCTGTCTTCTCCTGTCGAAGGGAAGACTAGGTGGATCTGTCTTCTCCTGTCTAAGGGAAGATTAGGTGGATCTGTCTTCTCCTGTCTAGGGGAAGGCTAGGTGGATCTGTCTTCTCCTGTCTAGGGGAAGGTTAGGTGGATCTGTCTTCTCCTGTATAGGGGAAGGTTAGGTGGATCTGTCTTCTCCTGTCTAGGAGAAGGTTAGGTGGATCTGTCTTCTCCTGTCTAGGGGAAGGCTTCTGTCCTCTTTTGTCTAGGTGGATCGGAAATGGGGATCTGTCCTCTTTTGTCTAGGTGGATCGGAAATGGGGATCTGTCCTCTTCTGTCTAGGTGGATCGGAAGAGGATCTGTCCTCTCCTGTCTAGGTGGATTGGAAGGGGATCTGTCCTCTTCTGTCTCGGTGGATCGGAAGGGGATCTGTCCTCTTCTGTCTAGGTGGATCGGAAGGGGATATGTCCTTTTCTGTCTAGGTGGATCGGAAGGGGATTTGTCCTTTTCTGTCTAGGTGGATCGGAAGGGGATCTGTCCTCTTCTGTCTAGGTGGATCGGAAGTGGATCTGTCCTCTTCTGTCTAGGTGGATGGGAAAGGGATATTTACTCTTCTGTCTAGGTGGATTGGAAGGGAATCTGTCCTCTTCTGTCTAGGTGGATCGGAAGGGGATCTGTCCTCTTATGTCTAGGTGGATTGGAAGCGGATCTGTCCTCTTCTGTCTAGGTGGATCGGAAAGGGATCCATCCTCTTCTGTCTAGGTGGATTAGAAGAGAATCTGTCCTCTTCTGTCTAGGTGGATCAGAAAGGAAGCTGTCCTCTTCTGTCTAGGTGGATCGGAAGGGGATCTGTCCTCTTATGTCTAGGTGGATTGGAAGAGAATCTGTACTCTTCTGTCTAGGTGGATCGGAAGGGGATCTGTCCTCTTCTGTCTAGGTGAATCAGAAGGGGATCTGTCCTCTTCTGTCTAGGTGGATCAGGAGGGGATCTGTCCTCTTTTGTCTAGGTGGATCGGAAATGGGGAGCTGTCCTCTTCTATCTAGTTGGATCAGAAGAGGGTCTGTCCTCTACTGTCTAGGTGGATCGGGAGGGGATCTGACCTCTTCTGTCTAGGTGGATCGGAAGGGGATATGTCCTTTTCTGTCTAGGTGGATCGGAAGGGAATCTGTCCTCTTCTGTCTAGGTGGATCGGACGGGGATCTGTCCTCTTCTGTCTAGGTGGATCAGGAGGGGATCTGTCCTCTTTTGTCTAGGTGGATCGGAAATGGAGATCTGTCCTCTTCTGTCTAGGTGGATCAGAAGAGGATCTGTCCTCTCCTGTCTAGGTGGATCAGGAGGGGATCTGTCCTCTTCTGTCTAGGTTTATCAGAAGTAGATCTGTCCTCTTCTGTCTAGGTGGTTCGGAAGGGGATCTGTCCTCTTCTGTCTAGGTCGATTGGAAGGGGATCTGTCCTCTTCTGTCTCGGTGGATCGGAAGGGGATCTGTCCTCTTCTGTCTAGGTGGATTGGAAGGCGACCTGTCCTCCTCTGTCTAGGTGGATCGGAAGGGGACCTGTCCTCCTCTGTCTAGGTGGATCAGAAGGGGATATTTTCTCTTCTGTCCAGGTGGATTGGAAGGGAATCTGTCCTCTTCTGTCTAGGTGGATTGGAAGGGGATCTGTCCTCTTCTGTCTAGGTGGATCGGAAAGGGATCTGTCCTCTACTGTCTAAGTGGATCGGAAAGGGATCTGTCCTCTTCTGTCTAGGTGGATTAGAAGGGAATCTGTCCTCTTCTGTCTAGGTGGATCAGAAGGGAAGCTGTCCTCTTCTGTCTAGGTGGATGGGAAGGGGATCTGTCCTCTTCTCTCTAGGTGGATCGGAAGGGGATCTGTCCTCTTCTCTCTAGGTGGATCAGATCGGAAGTAGTTGGGTATAAATGGACAACAGAGTCAGTTTACACCTGACTGCTCAGAGCAGAGCAGGCTGTGTCTGTATCCAATCTTCATAAACTGAGCGGACATGGACCTGTCACCCGGCCACTCTGCTCTATGGGCAGATAAATGCAGCTTGATCAGCACTGCTGGCTATAGCCAGCAGCACTGATCAGTGTATCCTGATGGTGGGGAAGTCTCCCCACTGTCAGAATACGGAACTGACCCATCCATGGCCAGCTTAAAGAGGAAGTAAACTTCCCTTGATTGTATGTACCTATAGGCATAGGTGTCAGCGCAGGCTATTATATGAGGGTGTTCACCCCAAAGCTCAAGCACATATGCCTTTCTCTGGAGCCTCGGCTGCACTGGGCAGTGAATGAATGTGAAGTGCTCTGAACTGAGTGGCTTCTTGTTCATTCCCAAACTGAAGCATAGCAAACACAGTTTACTATGCTTCCGTTATGAATGAACACTATGAAATGTGCACTGCCAAAAAATGTGTTCATTTTAGTTTCATTCGTTTTTTCTTTGTTCGTTTTTACAGTCATTCGTTCTGATCGAAATTCATTATTTAGAATAAATTCGGAATTTTGGAAAAATTTAAAAATTTAAAAATTCAGAAATTTGTAAATTCGAAAATTCGGAAATTCAATATTCGGAAATCTGAAAATGAGACCGAACATCCAAAAATGTCAAAATCCAAAATAATAACTAACTAATAATAATCAACTATGACATTATAAGTATTGGAATTTCCTTTCAAATTTGACTGTTAGTGAAGGTAACGAATACGAATTTATCTGAAGTTACGAATTAACCAAAATAACGAATGCCGCATCTAAACAAATGCAACATAATGGATTAATAATAATAAATAATAATAAAAAGCTATTTTGGATCATTTGTAACTTCGTATAAATTCATATTCATTACATTCACTAACAGCCAAATTTGAAAGGAAATTCCAATATCTATAATTTCTTAGTAATAGTTATTATAAGTTAGTTAGTTTTAATTTCGAATTTTAGTTTTTATTTTCGAATGTCCAAATTTTCAAATTTCCAAACTTCGGACTTCGAATTTTCGGATTTTCGAATTTCGGATATCTGAATTTCCAAATTTTCAAACGGATTTTCGTTATTCGAATATTTCCGAATTAACTATTTTTTTCGAATTCCGTTGAAAAACGAATTCAGGACTAAATGAATTGCACATGTCTAATGAACACAGCGAGTGTCTTCGTTTATAAACGTAAGGTGCTGGTAAATTATATGTTTACCAGCCCCTTCCCCAATCTCTATCCTGAAATATACCCCGCAACAGCTGGGGGGAGAGAAGAGGGAAGCCAGCAGCACTGCAAGGCCAACACAGGGGGAATCTCTGGCAGTAGGGGGATTTGGCAATACAAGTAGTGATTAGGGTGTGCCCAGGCACACCTGGCACACCCCCTGCGCACACCTATGCATATAGGTACTGTAAATATCTCCTAAACTTGCACTTTTTAGGAGATATTTACTGTATACACCACCGATGACATAATCTTCAGAGCCCTATGCCGTGACCGGCAGCTCCCACGCACACGTCACGTGGCTCCGGCCAGTCACACAGCCAGAGTTCGCGGACCCGGAAGGAAGAGGGGCAAAAAGGGACGCGGCCTCTAGCGGGGACATTGAGGGCTTCATTTTCAGGTTTCACGTAATGTGCTAGCATGCGACGCATACTAGCACATTATGCCTTTACTTTGCAGGTCACCAAAAGCACGAAAAAAAAGAGGCAGTGTTTACTTCCTCTTTACTACTTTGAAAATGAATTTGAATGCAGCTTAACGTGTTATAAAGTTTATATTTATTTAGTGTAACATTTTATAGAAATACATTATTTACATATTTATTGTACAGTCATTTATTAAAAAAAAAAAAAAAAAAAAAAAAAAAAAAAAAAAAAAAAGCTTTACAACAGACACAGCAATTATTAAGAATTATTTTTTCCTCTTTTTATTCTGTTGACTCCTGAATGGGATGACCTCTTCATACTCCGAATAGGATGGGGATGCGTGAAGCGGGGGCTTGTTCCTTGCTTGGTTATCTTGTGGCTGGAAGTAATGGCACAGGGCGAATTATTTAAAGGGGAAAAAAATGAAAATAAATAATAATATAGTATATAGAATTGCGACACAAGCCACATTGTATTTCAATGTTATTAAAAATTCCCTTTCCTTTTCAAACGGCAGTGCGGTCATTTTCTATAAAATGCAAGACTGTAAGCTCCTTGAGGGCAATAATCAATGTGTAAATTGACGGCGCTATATGAGTACCCGAAATAAATAAACATGGCAACCTGGAGGCGTTCTGTACTCAAAGGGTTTACAGAGCTCCCCCCAGAAATGTCATTCCCTGCTTGTGTAATTGGCTCGCTGATTTTCCCAGAAGTCTGCACCAATATGCAAATTAAATTTTATGCATCACCAGCAACAAAAATGGCATCTTTGGTGAGCTATTCCCAAACGAGAAGAGATGCAGACCCTGACACTTTCCTCATTAGAGCCCTGCAGGTGCAGCAGCTGAATGATAATTGCAACACCATTCCCATTCAGATTCATTCTGCACATGGACACAAAGGGTTTGATTTACTAAAGCTGGAAGGTGCAAAATCTGGGGCAGCTGTGCATGGTAGCCAATCAGCTTCTAACCTCAGCTTGTTCAATTAAGCTTTGATAATAAAACCTGGAAGCTGATTGGCTTTTATGGAGAGCTGCACCAGATTTTGCACTCTCCAGCTTTAGTAAATCAACCCCAAAGTTTGTTACCATCCTTGTAATGCAGGGAATATTTTTTTTATTTTTCTCAATAAGAGTGGAGTTACTCTTTACATTAAAACAAATATAATAATTGTGAAGAAGATGAGAGGTATAGATTAAACCGCGCTCCCACCACAATAAAAATATAATATACAATCTCATAAAGTGCAGTGCATCAATTATGCAAAATCAGTATATAAAGTGCATAATTATAACATAAAGTGCATGGTTCAAAATGACCTGTAGAGGTCAGAGTGCTAAATTGCAAGTGAATATGAAACATCCAGGTAAAGTTCATGTAAACCAGTGGTTCTCAACTCCGGTCCTCAGGACCCACCAACAGGCCAGGTTTTAAGTATTACCTTGGGGAGATGCAGACTAGAATACTGCAATCACTGAGCAGCAAATGATATCACCTGTGTTGCATTTCAGTTATCCTGCAAACCTGGCCTGTTAGGGGGTCCCAAGGATCGGAGTTGAGAACCACTGAGGTAAACGATGAATACCCAATAGAATAAGCAGTTCATTCATGAAGATATTTCAGTTCATGGTGAAAAGTCTGCAGGGCATATGGGTGACATCAAACGTCCACTATCACCAGTCACACATCCTACTCACCAAAGAGCAATGACCCCCGTTCCAGAAATCATAAGCGCCTATATTAGTGTCACTGGTCCCCTAACAAGCGTCAAAAGTGTCCAATTTGTCCGCTGCAATTTTGCAGTCCCGACCGTTACCTCTAGCTGGTGCCCGCTGGCACACCTTTTCAATAATCCCCAATTCGCCCCGGGGGAAGACATTAAGGCCTTTAAATGGTGGCTTAATAAGGGCCTGTTCAGGATTGGACACTTTGTCAATCCTGGTGGGCCCCTTTCTCGTACACATTGCACCAACAAATTAGACATGCCATGTCTGAATCTTTTAGGCTAAATCAAATCACACATTTTATTCATTCAATATGGCTGAATAAACCTAAGTGCATACAAATGACTCCATAGGATCAATGGTGTTCTCAGGTAATGGACATGAGGGGAGGAATTTCCCTGATATACAGGGGCTTGACTGAACCTGTGGATAAGGCACCCTATATGACTAGTTGGGAAAGGGATCTCGAGCTGGACTGGGACCTGGACACATGGCATTCTATTTTCTATAAATCTTTCAGAGGTATAAATAACGTTTCCCTGATGGAAGCAAATGTTAAAGTTATTACAAGATGGTACATGGTACCCACGAGACTGGCGAAGATGTTTGTTTCGGCCTCGCCCCTATGTTTTCGAGATTGTGGGCCACCGGGGAACTATCCTACATATCTTCTGGGAATGTCCCAGGATTAGGACATTCTGGAATTCTATTTTTAGGCTGATACGCAAATTCACTGGATTGTCTATTCATCAGAGCCCATCCATAGCACTGTTAAATCACTTGACTCCGGGCTTGCCCAAGTGTTCTCAAGCCCTAATAATGTTTGTCTTATTAGGAGCAAAACTACCGATTGCCAAAAACTGGAAAACCACATCAGTTTCCTACCAACAAGTGAAACAGAAAATTTCTTGGTTGATGGCTCAAGAGAAAATAGCCAAAACTATTCAAGATACAATGGGTATCTTTAGGAACATCTGGGAAAAACATCTCGGATTAACCAGTTGCCGACCGCCCGCCGTGGCTTGACAACGGCAACTTGGCTTGTTACGGCGGCATGACGGCGGCCGCGAGAACGATTATTGTCAGCAAGCTCACTGTGTTCTGGGGGAGCCAAGGAGCGGGTACTGCAGACTCAATGCCCGCCGATTACCCGTGATCACCCCCAGCAGTGAGAGAACGGAGGTCTATGCATGTAAACACGGATCTCCGTTCTGACAGAGGGGGAAGGGATGTGATCACAGGCACCCTGTATATGGGAGCCGTGATCACTCCCCTCCCCCTGCCAGCCCAGCCCCCATACAGTTAGAACACACTGAGGGAACACAGTTAACCCTTAGAGCGCCCCCTCCAGGTTAACCCCTTCACTGCCAATGACATTAACACAGTAATCAGTGCATTTTCATAGCACTGATCGCTGTAAAAATGCCAATGGTCCCAAAAAAGTGTCAAAATGGTCCGACATGTCCGCCCCAATATCGCAGTACCACCAAAAATCGCAGATCACCGCCATTACTAGTAAAATATAAAAAAAAATAAAAACCCCATAAATTAATTCTCATCATTCGTAAACGCGGCAACTTTTGCGCAAACCAATCAATAAACGCCGATTGCAATTTTTTTTTACCAAAAATATGAGGAAGAATATAAATCGGCCAAAACCGCTGAAAAAAATGTTTTTTTTTTGGCTATGTATTATAGCAAAAAGTAAAAAATATTGTTTTTTTAAAAATAATTGTCGCTCTTTTTTTGTTTATAGCGGTGATCAGAAATGACGCAGAGGTGATCAAATACCACCAAAAGAAAGCTCTATTTGTGGGGAAATAAGGACGCAAATTTTGTTTGGGTACAACATCGCACGACCGCGCAATTGTCAGTTAAAGGGACGCAGTGCCGAATCGCAAAAAGTGCTCTGGTCCTAACCTGGGAAATCCTTCCGGGGCTGAAGTGGTTAAAGTACTTGCATAAAAAATATCCTAGGGCTGTTGTCCTTGAACATTTTTTAGCCTTAATGCTCTGAAAATCTTTTTTCCAGATGAACTCTGACCCCCCGTCCTCAGTCCTGACGCCAACTAAGCAGGCAGTGGCCAAGGAGATGTTCCATGCATCTGGAGCTGAAAGAATCCGCAGTTTCAGGGGTGATAAAACATAAAAGATCTGTTTCAGCACATCAAGGGCAAAACAAATACAGCTTATGTGAGTTATTTACCCAGACGCGTTCCCTTTAAATTGGCATGGGTTAGTGGCAGGGTCTCATTGCACAATATAAGTACAAGAATTGTGGCTGTTAGGAAGTGGTTACCTGGAGTTCTTCATAGTCCGGGCATCTGTTGTCTGTCTGCAGTGCGGTATAAGGACTTTCAACGTCAGGTTTTGGGTTATGGGGCACCTAGAAAATTTAGGATAATTATTATTAGAGTGCAAAGATATAATTTTAGTAATTTTAGCTCTGCCATCAAGATTCTAAGTTAATGCAACAGTACAGGAGGTGGCTCAGTGACAGTACAAAATCAAACACCAAAGGGCGCCAACTAAGTGTAGTATTAAAAATACATTTTATTTTCTAAAAAAAAAGAAAAATACAGCCACGTGGTCACTCACAAGACTTCTCCACACGTATTTTTGATACTACGCTTAGTTGGCGACCTCTGTTGTTTTTCATACTGCATAGCTCCCAACTGTCCCTGATTTCGAAGGACTGTCCCTGATTTGGAGCAAAAGTCCCTCGTTCCCCTTCATTTGTCCCTCATTTTGGTCTGATCTCTATAGTTGTATATAAAAAAAGTAAAGGCGCCCCCCTGGGACTTTAAATGAGGTCTGTATAAGGTCAACACAGAATTGAAGTAATAGAGTAAATAATTTTATTGGCAGATCATAAAAGCATCATGGCACGGTGGAACATGAACATACATGTAGTGCCCATAAAAAGCAGTATAATATAAGATGTTGCAGTCAAAGGCATATATAAACATGGTACATAGTAGGATGGTAATAATTATAATAAGCATCTGTAATCTCGACGCGTTTCGCGAGCACGGCTCGCTTCCTCAGGAGCAGAAGCGTAATGTCTACAAAAAAGGTACCAATTAGATGTAACCCATGGACAGAGATGATAACAATTTTTACAGGATAGGTAAAAAGCAGGGGACCTTATGGTGTAGGTACTCCATACTTACCTCACCTGTAAAAATAGTTTTCCATTCTTTTCACCCAGGCTGGACCTCCTTTTTTAAGTCCCCACTTAATTTAACGGTTTCAAAAAACAGTTACATTCCCAGCACGTGCGGGGAATGTAACTGTCACATTGTTTGTGCTCTCAACCAAACTGCCAAACCATCCAATGGCTGAGGTTATAACGGATCACATGTGCAGCACCATGGCAGTTGACGATTAAACAGAGGCCAAGGTGGCAGCTTCCTTGGCTGAAAGTGATAGGAGGGTTTACTTCCACTTTAACCACTTCCGGACCACCCGGCGGCAGTTTGAAGTGGAATACCGTTGTTATGGTAGCAGATAGCTACCATAACCCCGGTATATTTTTTTTCTGCAGGTGATTTTGCGTCTGATAAAACTGGTCTTAGCGGCGGATTTGCCGCAAGATTCGCCGCGAGATCACTTTTATCAGCGGCGGGAGAGGACCCGCCGGCAGCGACGGAGATGATCGCGACCATCCCCCCCCCCAGAGTCCGTGAGCCGAGTGAGCGACTGAAGCCGCTTACTCGGCTCCATAACATGGCTGGGCGGAAGCTACGTCACAAGTCACTTCCGCCCAATGGTCTTAAAGGGGACATTTTTTTTTTTTTTTTGCTGCATTTAAGTGTAAATATGAGATGTGAGGTCTTTTTGACCCCAGATCTCATATTTGGGAGGTCCTGGCATGCTTTTTTCTATTACAAGGAATGTTTACATTTCTTGTAATAGGAATAAAAGTGATCAATTTTTTTTTAAATTACAGAGTAAAAATAAAAAATAAAAAGTAAAATAAATAATTAAGAAAAAAAAAATAAAAATTGCAAGCTCGTGCGCAGAAGCGAACGCATAGGTAAGTCCCGCCCACATATGAAAATGGTGTGCAAACCACACGTGAGGTATCGCCACGATCGTTAGAGCGAGAGCAACAATTTTCGCACTAGAGCTCCTCTGTAATTCAAAAATGCTAACCTGTAGAATTTTTTAAACGTTGCCAATGGAGATTTTTATGTTGCAAAGTTTGTCGCCATTCTGCGAACGGACGCAATTTTGAAGCATGACATGTTGCGTATCATTTTACTCAGCGTAACATTATCTTTCACAATATGGAAAAAAAGTGGCCTAACTTTACTGTTGTCTTATTTTTTAACTCAAAAAACTGCGCAAATACGGTGTGACATAAAGTTTTGGCTCTATGCGCCTGCAATAGGCTTTTCCCACACACTGTGAAGATGATTTTAGAACACTAATATGGCTCTATGCGCTGCAATAGGCTTTTCCCACACACTTTGAAGATGATTTTAGAACACTAATATGGCTCTATGCGGCTGAAACAGGCTTTTCCCACACACTTTAAAGATGATTTTAGAACAGTAATATGGCTCTATGCCTCTACAATAGGCTTTTCCCACACACTTTGAAGATGATTTTAGAACAGTAATATGGCTCTATGCCCCTGCAATAGGCTTTTCCCACACACTTTG
Source organism: Glandirana rugosa (assembly GCA_018402905.1). Classification (NCBI taxonomy): domain Eukaryota; kingdom Metazoa; phylum Chordata; class Amphibia; order Anura; family Ranidae; genus Glandirana; species Glandirana rugosa. Next base: position 759,285 of record BLSH010528183.1, read on the forward strand.
AAGATGATTTTAGAACACTAATCTTTCCCTTAAAGCAACAGCTGGAGGCTTTCCCTGTACATCTTGGAGATGATTTTAGAATCTAAAATCATCTCCTAGTTCTATAGGGAGAGGTTCCTACTGTTGCTTAACCTCCCTGGCGGTATTCCCGAGTGTGGCTCGGGGTGGAATTTCAGTACCATTAGCGGTAACCCCGAGCCACACTCGGGATCGCATTGCTGGATCCAGGCAATGTTACTCACCTTTTCCCCTGGATCCAGCGATGTCCTCCCGCGGTGTCAGCGTGTCTGTCCTCCGCCCGATGCCTCTGTGTGCCGGGCTCCGTTCCCTGAGAGCGTCGCGTCGCACGGGGGCGGAGCTCGGCGGCAAATTCAAAAAGTGAAACACACAGCATACATACAGTTCACTGTGATCTGTAAGATTACATTACTGTATGAAATCATTTCACATCCCCTTTGTCCCTAGTGGTTTGCCCAGTGCCCTGCATGCACTTTTATATAATAAATGTCATTCTTTCTGCCTGGAAACTTGAGAACGTCCATAGCAACCAAAAAGTGTCCCTTTACGTCAAAAGTGGTTTTTGATCAGCGAGAAAACAGCGATAGTAAATAAGAATCATTTGCAGAATTGAGTGATACTGATTTTTGGGGAAATTTCTCATCAGAAACTGAAAGTGACGACAGCGACAATTCTGCAACCGAGCAAATTTCAGTGTTTTTGATTTGATTACATTATTGAATCAATTTTATTACTATTATATTATTATTTTTGATAATTATTTATAGTTATTTATTATATTATAATTTATGATTTCATGTTTCAAACTTTTTCATACCCGGGATGTCCACTAGACTCTTGTATGGACAGATTTAAGTGAGCTATTCCAAAGAATTACAGGCCTACAATATAAAACGCCAAATTTTCATGCAAAATAATCGTACCGCTTTCAGCACCAAACATCTGACATAATCATCCCGCCAGGGAGGTTAAAGGGACAGATTATTGTTTATTGCACAAAATTAAAAAGTGCATCTACATTGCTGGTTTAAAAAAAAAAATAAAATTCCAAAAGTAAAAAAAAACAGTGTTGGCTCCTCCTCCTCCTCCACCGCCACTTTCACCGCCTCCTCAACCTCCAACTCCACTTTTTTATGTGATTTTATCTTAAAAATTATTTTAAGTTATTTCCCTATCCCCATTTATTTGTAGGGCACTTGTCCGAAAGTTTCCTTCCTTTTGCAGACCTCTAGGACTTTCCAGGACTTTGTTACAGCCATTTTTGTGCTTAAAAGTTCGGGTCCCCATTGATTTCAATGGGGTTCGGGGTCCGGGTCAAAGTTCGGGTCAAGTCCGGACCCGAACCCGTACTTTGTCCCGAAGTTCGGCCGAACCTGCAGAACCCGAACTTCCAGAGGTTCGATCAACTCTATTGCTGACGTCTTTACAATTTTTTTTATACTGGTAATGGCGCTGATCTGCGATTTTTTATCAGAACTTTGATATTGCGGCGGACATGTCGGACATTTCTAGCACTTTTTTGGGACCAATGAGATTTATACAGCGATCAGAAATGTAAATATCCACTGATTACTGTGTAAATGTCATTGGCAGGGAAGGGGTTAACCTGCAGGGGGCAGCGAAGGGGTTACCTGTGTTCCCTAGGCGTGTTCTAACTGTGGGGGGGGGGGGGGGTTGGGCTGGCAGGGGCACCAGAGATCTAACTGATCCCGAGTACAGGGTCAGTAGATCTCTGACATGCCGCCTGTCAGAACGGGGAACTGACATGTTCGGCGATTCCCCGTTCTGGCTCTGTCACAGGCTATCGCGGGTCGCCAGCAGACATCGAGTCTGCCCGACCCGCGGCCCCGCTCAGGGAGCGCGCTCGCCCCCTAGCCATCGTCCATGCGAGTGATGACTATAAGTGGCAATTCGAGGGACAGAGCCACACTGTCGCCGCTTATAGTCATCACGCGGTCGGGAAGTGGTTAAAGCGTTAGTAAAGTCCGCTTTGTGATTTTTACCTACAGGCAAGCCTATAATAAGACTTACCTGTAGGTAAAATAATATCTTCTAAACCTGTACTGTTCAGTCTTTTGGCAGCCAGTGACGTCACCGGCGACTGCGCTCTGAAGGAACAACATACCTGTGCCATTCTTTCAGAGCGATGTGCCACGGCCATGACCAGTGATGTTCGGCTCGGCCATTCAAGCTGCCTGAACCTTTGAATCGGAAGGAGGACCAGGTGAAGATGGAAGATGCTCTCAGAGGTGTGCAGGCGCTGCTGGAGAGGCTCGTTCTGAAGTAAGTATTTCATAATGTGCTAGTATGCGATGCATACTAGCACATTATGCCATCGCCTTTCAGGATTTTTTCCTTTTTTAACTGCCACGGTTTACTACCACTTTAAATAAATAAAAAAAAATGGAAAACAAAAACTGCAAAAAGTCATAATTATTTAAAACACAAATGCTGACCATAACATTCATATAGACATTGGTGTGTCTGGGGGCTTCTTCAGTTGTTGGATTTGGTGGCCTTGTAGCTCTCTTTCTCCTGTGAAAAGAAATTAGATCTTGTAATCAATATAATACAGATATGTGTTAATCCCAGTAGCGCCCCTCCCCCCATCCATGCCACCTCCCCCTTATCCATGCGCCCAGCCCCTTTCAGGATGCCGCCCGCCCCCTTTCAGGATGCCGCCCGCCCCCTTTCAGGATGCCGCCCGGCCCCTTTCAGGATTCCGAGCACATGAATTCCTATAGCAGAGATGGGGCAAGGGTGTTTTTTTTTTTTTTTTTAAACATCTGATTAGAGAAAGAGGCTCTAATAGGCTTCAAAAAAGGGTGGGCTTGGGGTGCAGAGAGTGTGCCCCAACCCCACCCAATTGTGTGACAATAGCGAATGAATTTTCGCTATTTTCACATTACAGTTCCTCCCCGCCAATCAAGAGGCAGGTCGTGAGACCTGTTTCCCAATTGGCCAGAGTGCCAGGTGATCCTATTGAATGCCTAGCTCTTTGGAAGGCCGTCGCTGCCTGTATGTCTGCCCTCCAGAGGAGGAGAGGAGAGCACACCACAGCAGCCCCCCTCATGAACCAGTAAGCGCCGGACCTCCCGTGGGGGGCTATCAGCTGTCATCAGTGCTGCACCGCCGAGGGGGGGGGGTAGTGCTGGTTGTTTACCGCCCCCCCCCAGAGAAAAGCCCACCAGCCACCACTGTGCAGGGCACAGTAAAAGGGTCATGTAGCTCCAACCATCCCTAGCAGCATCTACTCTTCTTTCCATGCCACTTTTTGGTGCTACCATGGAACTATAGAATCCTTCCTCACTCCCATATGACAGTGTGGGGCCAATCCCTTTTGAAACAGATTGTCATATGGGAGAGGAGGAGAGGATGCTCGCCCATACTCAAATGTTCCACTTATGTCACTTCTTCCGTGGCGGCTAAATGGCAGAGCCTGAGCTACTGAAAAAATTATTATTCTGCAGAGTTTAGAGTTGGTTGAACCATCTACTTTGCCGTTGAAAAAAAAATCATAGTACTTACCTATACCATATCATAATGACTAATGCCAATATTATGAGCAATACCACCATAACCACTGCTGCCACCACTCCTTTGATGTATGAAGACTCACAGTCCACACCTAAATAAAAAGAAACTGAGCTTTAATGCATATTTGACCAAAACTGACAAATTCTGGTTATTATGCACGTGGGAGAACAATCAAAACTAAATGGAAGTGAGTAGAAATCTGTAGAATATTGATCTACGTAGCAATATGGTAGGTTTTGTTGGCCATTGGGCTTCCTTGTTGGTAGACCAAATAGGCCAGTAGGTAACTGTAGGAGCGTAGCTGCTGACTTTTAGGAGTCACTTACCTGTCCAGGGATCCAACCCGTCCTCACCCAGGCCGGTTCTTCACCAGTCTTTGAGTCTCCGGCGCCATCATGTTTACTGTGTAAAGCCGCCTGTGGAGCCTTGTGGCTTCACTAATGGCTCACACTGCCCATGCCCAAGTTGTGCTGGGCTTTATGAACTAACCCACCGTCTTCTGGGAACCGTGACGTCCCAGATGGTTGTGGTCATGAGGAGGTGTGGTAGATTGGGTGAGAACTTCCACTACAATCGCCTAGGCAGTCGGAGCGAAAGTGGGAGCGAGGACCTGTCAAAGGTACCCGCTCCCCTCCCAAACCCCAAAACTTTAAAAATGGGAGGAGAAGGAGGTGTTAAAGCTGAATTTCTTTTTGGGTGAAGTTCCGTTTTTAGCCCCCATCATGTTTCTTCGTTTCCAAAACAAATTGTGCCAAAAAAATGAGTTCACTTTTGGCTACCTACCTAAAGCGGGGTATAGCCAGGTTCAGCAGGGACCGGTCGAGATTCAAACCATGTATGGTCAGGCTGAATGTACCCAAGTTGATCTATGGATCAACTTGGGTACAACCATTGTTCCCATTGTCCATTGTGGATTTTCCATGCGACTATTGTTCGCGGCCGCTAGCAATAATCACTGTGTTCTCCCGGCTTCCCCTGCCCCATTTCCCCGTTGGGAGAACACAATGGCTCTGCTAGAGGGATTTCCCCATCAACACAGAGGTTGTAGGAAAGATAATTGCTCCATCTATGGCTGGCTTTAGGCTCCGTATGTTCATACCTCCCAACTTTCGGAGACAGGAACGTTAGTTAAACCCACAAGTGCTTTTTTTTACCACTACTGTTCCTTTATATTGGCTTATTCAATGTACAAATGCAGCAATTTAGAAATTAGATGAAAGGTTTAGCATTGTAAAACACTTTTTGATAGATAAATAGGGCATTTTATATATAGGTATATACATCAAACCAAAATGAGGGACAAATGAAGAGCAATGAGGGGCAGAGGAACATTGTTCAAAATCAGGGACAGCTCCCAACTGTCCTTGTTCAAAATCAAGGACAGTTGGGAGCTACGGTATGTTGGCCCCAGGTCCCACTAAGCAAATATCTCCAGGTGCTTGCTGGGTAAGGCACAATTATCGACCAAAGAACCTCCTAATTCAACCACTGGCCCCCCTTCTCCACGTCTCTGCCTTCCTATTGGCCAACAAATCTGCCCATTGCAAAAATACTCGCTTGGGATGCAGCCCATGCCCTGCCTTATGGACCTGGCACCATCTTACCACAGGTGAGTTATGAATAGCGTGAGGAAGGGTTAGAACCTTCGTCATGTTTTCAGTCACGTCTGTATCCCTGTTGTAGGGGTTTAATTTTTAGAAAAATGGGGGGAATTTAGCAATATTGTCGCACCCATTGCGACCATTAGTTCTGTGTCGCAGTGTGAAACTTAATGGCAATATGCGACTTTCCCATCCCAGAATCGGTCACATTTAAAACTTTTGTGACACCAAAACATTCTCTTGCAGCAATTATATGAAATTGCCTCTGTTGTTGTGATAGTTCTATTCTTCAGCACTGACAAGTATTTCATTTTTTAAATAAGGTTAATATCAGGGATGGCCACTAGGGGGAGACCAATGAATGAAGATGGATCATCAAATGGAAACACTGTGACAGTTCTATAGGATCACATGTATCAAAGTGGATAGGAGCATTCGCATCACGCTGGAAGAAGCCGGGTGTCCAAATTTTGTGCAGTATGCCAAATAAGGAATATGATGAAACAGATAGAAGAGCTCAATTACATTCTTAACCACTTCATCTCCATAGCTCCCCTGTCCCGGATTTTGCGGGACTGCCCCTGATTTGGAGCAATGCCCCTCTTTCCTCCTCATGTGTCCCTCATTTTGGTCTGATCTCTATAGCTGCATAAAAAATGCAATTTTTATCTTTCAAAAAGTGATTCCCAGTGCTAAACCTCTCCGTTTCTAAATTTACGCATTTGTATCTTTTTTTTTTGTATAATCCTCCTTTAAGGGGCGTGGCAGGGGGTGTGTCCTATGCCTACATACTTTTGATAATAGGTGCCCCTTGTTCTCATCTCAAAAAATTGGGATGTATGCTCCTCAAGAAAATTTACCCCCCCCCCCAGCCTTCCTGACCGGGCAATTTTTTGCAATATGGCACTTTAACTGACCATTGTGCGATTGCGCGGTCGTGCAATGCTGTACCCAAATAAAATTGATGTCCTTTTCCCACAAATAGGGCTTTCTTATGGTGGTATTTGATCACCTCTGCGTTTTTTATTTTTTGCCCTATAAACAAAAAAAAAAAAACAATTTGGGAAAAAAAAAAATACATTTTTTTTACTTTTTGTTATAAAACATATCCAATAAAAAATGTAAAAATCGAATTTCTTTATCAATTTAGGTCAATATGTATTCTGCTACATATTTTTTGGTAGAAAAAAAATCCCAAAAAGCATTTGTTAATTGGTTTGTGCAAAAGCTATAGCGTCTACAAACTATGGGATATTTTTGTGGAATTTTTATTTATTTACTTTTCTCTAGTAATGGCAGCGCTCAGCGACCTATAGTGGGACTGCGATATTGCGGCGGATAAATTGGACACTTGACACAGAGGAACCCTTGAAAGTATTCTCCGGTCTCGGGGAACCCCTGCTAAAAATTAACAACCTACAACTCATGATACATTAATGTGATGGTCAATGTGAAGAATGCTCCTTACACTTGTGGTCATTGGGAAGAATTAAAGAAAGTTGCAGTTTTTTGGACACCGGGGGCGCTCCTTCTACCCTACCCAAGTCTTCTTGCTGAAATGGCCATAAGGCTGTATCAGAAAGGTAGAAGCCCAAGCCCCAAAGAGGGTCCACCACCACCACCACCATCCATCATTGGGCACGACCAACTGAAAGGGATTTTTCCCTGTTTGCCAATCACCCACCCACGACCAGTCATTCCAACACGGTCTCCAGCACAAACAGATTCTTTATGGAGGAAGGGGGAAGAGGACACAACAGGGAGTGGAGCAGAGTATGGTGGGAACAGGCCAAAATGACAGGAGAGGAGCCCCAAGGTGGGGAAAAGTAGAGGTTTTCTGTCCATGGAGTGATGAGGAGAAAAAGATGAACAATTAAATGTTCAGCATTAATTGTTAGCTTTTTGCAACTGTAAGGGCTCATTTATACTTTGCTTCAAAACAAGGCTTCGGACAGGCTAGTCAATGCTCCTGTCACTAAATAAAATGGTTAGCTTACAATTCTGTTTACACCTTGCTTTTTCTTTGCCTTGCTTCGGCTTTGCTTCAAACATTATACCATATGTCGCTTTAATTGTGCTTCAAAGCATCTTCAAAGCCTCCATAGAAGTCTATGGCAAATCTCGCTTGAAGCCCAAGTGAAGCCTCATCGAAGCCCCACAAAGCCTCACCAAAGCCTTATCGAAGCCCCACCAAAGCCTTATCGAAGCCCCACCAAAGGCTCATCGAAGCTCCACCAAAGCCTCATCGAAGGCCCAGCGAAGCCCCATCGAAGCCTCATTGAAGCCCCACAAAGCCTTATCGAAGCCCCACCAAAGGCTCATCGGAGCTCCACCAAAGCCTCATCGAAGCCCCACTGAAGCCCCATCAGTGGTGTATCATCCATGGGTGCAGGGTGTTCACTGAACACGGGCCCTGAGGGGTGGGGGGGCCCACTGTGCTCTGACCCACACTGCACCCATGGATGATCTCTCCCTGGTTGACAGCCGGGGATGATCGGTGCAGTGTGGGCATGCACACGGGCCCACTAATTTCATGATACGCCCCTGAGCCACATTGAAGCTTCATTGAAGCTCCACAAAGCCTCACCAAAGCCTCATCGAAGCCCCATCGGAGCCTCATGGAAGCCCCACAAAGCCTTATCGAAGCCCCACCAAAGGTTCATCGAAGCTCCACCAAAGCCTCATCGAAACCCCATCGAAGCCTCATCGAAGCCTCACCAAAGCCCCACCAAAGCCCCACCAAAGGCTCATCGAAGCTCCACCAAAGCCTCATTGAAGCCCCCCGAGGCCTCATTGAAGCACCAAACAAAAGCAAGGTGTAAACAAGACTGTAAGCTAACCATTTTATTTAGTGACAGAAGCTTTGACTGGCGTTCAGAGAGCTTTAACAAAGCCATGTTTTGAAGCAAAGTGTATACTAGCCCTAAGGCTGCATTCACACAAGCGTGACGTTGCTAGGCGTTTTCAGTGCGACTTTCAGCACGACTTACAACGCGCCTTCATGCCAGGTGACTTTGCCTGTGGCCAATCAGAGAAGGGAGGGAGGGGGTTGCTCTGGATAATTTCTTTTCTTTTAATTGCAAAGTCGCTTCCATTTAGATGGGGGATCCGACTTGGAGGCGAATTCTATTGATTTCTATGGGCACAATTTGGATAGAAGTCATACAGGAACCTTTTCTGAAGTCGCTCCGACTTCAGCAGTGTACATTAAGACGGCTTCCATTCATTTCAATGGGAATTCAAATGTTAAGCAACTTGAGTCGACTCAAGTCGGAGCGCAAGCCGCCCCTGTGTGATTGGGCACTAAGAAGTCCTCCGAGGCTCAGGGGTACTAACATTTGTGGCTAATTAGCAGAGATTTCATTTGCACGAAGGAAGTCTACAGTTGTAGTTATTATGCAATTTCTTTCCTCATTTGCAATCCCCTTGTACATTAGGCTCCTTTCACGTGAAGGGTCAGATCAGGTCCGACCCTCCATTCACCCCTATGGACCGGTGGGTGTAAACAGATTTGTGTAATCTAGCACCGCAGGTGTGTTTTGCCTCTGCACAGTAATCGGAGGGCAACGTCCTCTAAATCAGGGGTCTCCAACCACTGGGCCTTGGCCCACTCTGCAGCCAAGCCGCAGGTTCGGCAGGGAGCGGGCGGCATGAGAGAGTCAGGCAGGCAGGTGGATGAGAGAAGCGGGCGGGTGAGCAGAGATGACATCACCACTCTTTTGCCCTCACAGCCGGGCCTCCTCAATGTCGGAGATGCAGCGGGGAGCAGAGAGATGACATCATCTCTCACCGCCCGCCTTGCATCCCCACTCTCCTGCCCTCACTCAGAACTGACCACTCCACAGAGGCCTGCCTCTGTGCTAAATGGACCAGTGCTGCCACCAATGCAGTGACAATCCACATCTGGTGGCACTGGCAGGCGATGTGGCACGTGACAATCTGCATCTGGTGTTAGGCAACGTATGAATGTGACAATCTGCATCTGGTAGCAGGCGACATGGCAAGTGACAGTCCACACCTGGTGGCAGGCAACGTGGTAAGTGACAAGCCGCATCTGGTGGCAGGCGACGTGGTAAATGACAAGCTACATCTGAAGGCAGGTGATGTGGCAAGTGACAATCTGCATCTGGTGGCAGGCGGCATGGCAGGTGACATTCTGCATCTGGTGGCAGGCGACGTGGTAAGTAAAAATCCAGAACTGGTGGCATGCAGCTTGGCAAGTGACAAACCGCATCTGGCGGCAAGGACATGGCAAGTGACATTCTGCATCTGGTGGCAGGTGATGTGGCAAGCGACCAGCTGCATTTGAAGGCAAGTGATGTGGCAAGTGACAATCTGCATCTGGTGGCAGGCGACGTGGCAGGCGACATTCCACATCTGGTGGCAAGTGACAATCCACATCTGGTGGCAGGCAGTGTGGCAAGTGATAATCCATATCTGGTGGCAGGCGATGTGGCTAGTGACAAGCTGCATCTAGTGGCAGGCGACGTGGCAAGTGACAATCTGCATCTGGTGGCAGGCAACAGTGGTAAGTGACAGCTGCATCTGAAGACAGGTGATGTGGCAGGTGACATTCCACATCTGGTGGCAGGCAACATGGCAAATGACGAACTGCGTCTGAAAGCAGGTAAAGTGGTAAGTGACAGTTCACATCTGGTGGCAAGCAATGGGGGCAAGTGACAAGCTGCATCTAAATGCAGGTGACGTGGCAAATGACAATTCACATCTGGTGGAAGGTGACATGGCAAGTGACATTCCGCATCTGGTAGCAGGTGGCAAGTAACAAGCTTCATATGAAGGCAGGCAACGTGGCAAGTGACAATCCACATCTGGTGGCAGGCGACTGTGGCAAATGACAAGCTGCATCTGAAGGCAGGCAACGTGGTAAGTGACAATCTACATCTGGAGGCAGGCTGCATGACAGGTGACAATCCACATCTGGTGGCAGGCAACATGGCAAATGACATTCAACATCTGACGGCAGGCGATGTAGCAGGTGACATTCCACATCTGGTGGCAGACAATATGGCAGGTGATATTCCGCATCTGGTGGCAGGCGACGTGGCAAGTGACAAGATGCATCTGAAGGCAGGTGACATGGCAAGTGACATTCTGCATCTAGTGACAAGCGACGTGGCAGGTCACATTCTGCATTTAGTGGCAGGTGATGTGGCAAATGACAATCCACGTCTGTTGGCAAGTGATGAGGGCAAGTGACAAGCTGCATCTAAAGGCAGGCGACGTGGCAAGTGACAATGCACATCTTGTGGCAGGCGATGTGGCAGGTGACATTCCGCATCTGGTGGCAGGTGACGTATCAAGTGACGAGCTGCATCTGAAGGCAGGTGACGGGGCAAGTGACAATCCAATCTGGTGGCAGGCGATGGGGCAAGTGACAATTCCGATCTGGTGACAGGCGACGTGGCAAGTGACATTCTGCATCTGGTGGCAGGTGACGTATCAAGTGACGAGCTACATCTGAAGGCAGGTGATGTGGCAAGTGACAATTCACATCTGGTGGCAGGTGACATGGCAAGTGACATTCTGCATCTGGTGGCAGGCGACGTGGCAAGTGACATTCTGCATCTCGTGGCAGGCGATGGGGCAAGTGACAATCCACATCTGGTGGCAGGCGATGGGGCAAGTGACAATCCACATCTGGTGGCAGGCAACGTGGCAAGTGACAAACCACATCTAGTGGCAGGCGACGTGGCCAGTGACAATCCATATCTAAAGGCAGGTGACATGGCAAGTGACAACCCACATCTGGTGGCAGGTGACAGTGGCAAGTGATACGCTCATGGCTTCCACTGATTCTGCATTGTGGTGAGTTGAACTATTTCATTTTATATTACAATTCAATCATCCTAACACCATAAGAACCATGGTGCCAAGATGATTGAAGTGCTAACACCAGCCATTGCACCGACCAATTTCCCACGAAAATCTCTTACCCTCATGTCGCCCCCCCACCCACCCCCGATATTGGCACAATTTTCTCCCACGCAGCCGGTCGCCGCTGCCAAAAAGGTTGGGGACCGCTGCTCTAAATAATTGTTAATGCGGTCATACATTCCCCCCATTATGCTTACAAAGCAGTGTGATTGGCTCGGATTTGGTCTCCCCGACATCATTACTGGCCACACAATAATACTGTCCAGATTTGTCTTCCGTCATCCCATCGATGTGAAGGACTTCAAATTCGTGTCTGAAGAGGATGGTCTGATTGTTCTTGTACCAGGTATAATTGGTAATTCCTGGGTTTCCACTACCCTGACAATTCAGTGCAAACGTGTCACCTTTCCTCACACGGCCGGTCTCATGGGTGCTTCGGATGGACACCATCTTTGGAGGATCTAGGAGAACAAAGTAGTAGACAATTATATTAGAGCAGATTTAAATCTACCTGGATGTTTGCTAAAGCACTGCATATAATAAAACATTTTCCTTTTCATGAATTACAGATTTCTTGTGTATTTTACTTTCGTTAAAGCAATTTGTATGGTTGGAGGCTATGGGACTTTTAAGGTGCATGTTCAATTAATCATGAAATTCGGTTAAAATATATGAATTTTATTTATAAAGATTAAAAAAAGTATATATTTCATAAAAACACAGTACATCCTGGAAGACTCATACAGTACAATCCTGTGGGTACGGCGTGGTGACATAGTTCCCAACATGTTTTGCCCTATAATTGGGGCTTCCTCAGGGGATGCTGTCCACTTGGGTGACAGAGCCTTCTTATAAAAGGAACATAAATATGAATATAATCATAATCACATATTCAAGTTCATCTTTTACATTATGCCTGAGCAATGTGTAGATGCACAACCACTTGTAGTCTCAACCTGGAGCCCTTGTGACAAAGTGGTACCTCAGGAGCACAACTGGAAGACAAGGACCTTGAACACAGGAGTTTCTTTGCAACAGTGTTAATTTTGGCAGCAAATTTCAATTTAGTTTTAGTCTTAGTCTTAGGACTAAAATGGCGTTTTAGTTTTAGTCCCATTTTAGTCTTCTGCAATTGTTTTAGTTTTAGTCGTATTTAGTCAACTAAATCTCCAGTACATTTTAGTCGTCTAAAATCGAATGGGTGTAGTTAAATTGTAATGCATTATTTAAGCATTTCTCTACAATTTCCAAACTCATACTGCTGGAGTGAAAAATCGAATATGTTATTATTTATGGTATTGAGGTATGAACACGCACTACAGACCAGTGTTAATTTTGACGTCAAATTTCAATTTAGTTTTAGTCTTAGTCTTTTGATTAAAATGGCATTTTAGTTTTAGTCCCATTTTTAGTTTTTTGACTAAAATGGCATTTTAGTTTGGGTCGTATTTTAGTCATATCAATCGTTTTAGTTTTAGTCGTATTTTAGTCAACTAAAATGGTTTTAACCACTTCTCTTTAGGAGGACGTACTATGACGTCCTGCCTTTGAGAAGTGATATCTGAATGGTGCCTGCAGCTGCAGGCACCATTCAGGTACCGTTTTTTTTTGCAGACGATTCTGCGTCTGATAAAAGTGATCTTAGCGGCGGATTCGCCGCGAGATCACTTTTTTCAGCGGCGGGAGAGGTGCCCCCCCCCTCCCGCCGCTTTCCGGTCATCTCCGCCGCTTACCGGACCCGCCGGCAGCGGCGGAGATGATCCGATCCTCTCCCCCCAGTGTCTGTGAGCCGACTGAGCAGCTGAAGCCGCTCACTGCGTCTTAGCAGACGTTTTTTTTTGCCATGGACTTACCACGGACGTCGACGTCCGTGGTAAGTCTATAGTGAAGAGTTTCCGTCCTGCAGTATCATGCAGGAGG
>BLSH010528183.1:772265-783750 GCA_018402905.1 Glandirana rugosa
CGAAGACGCGCGCTCGAGCGTAAAAAAAAAAAAAAAAATTTAAAGCGCACCGTCCTTGCGAGCTCGCGCGCAGAAGCAGACGCTTACGTACATCCCGCCCACATATGAAAACGGTGTTCAAACCACGCATGTGAGGTATCGCCGCGATCGTTAGAGCGAGAGCAATAATTCTAGCCCTAGACCTCCTCTGTAGTGCAAAACTGCTAACCTGTAGAATTTTTTAAACGTCACCAATAGAGATTTTTAAGTTGCAAAGTTTGTCGCCATTCCGCGAGCGGACGCAATTTTGAAGCATGACATGTTGGGTATCATTTTACTCGGCGTAACATTATCTTTCACAATATGGAAAAAAATTGACCTAACTTTACTGTTTTCTTATTTTTTAACTAAAAAAAAATGAATTTATTCAAAAAAATGCACGCTTGGAAGACCGCTGCGCAAATACGGTGTGACATAAAGTTTTGCAATGACCACCGTTTTATTCTCTAGGGTGTTAGAAAAAAATATATATATAATGTTTGGGGGTTCTAAGTACTTTTATAGCAAAAATACCTGTTTTTAAGTCGTAACACAGAACCCAAAAAACAGGCCCGGTATGGAAGTGGTTAAGTTAGTCGACTAAAATGTTTTAGTCGGTTTTAGTCGACGAAATTAACACTGCTTGGCAAGGTGACCAGTCGTTATTGTAATGAAATTTGCATATTTAAAGCCTAAAGGGTTTACTAACTAAAATTTTAGCGTGCAAAATCTCATGCAGCAGCTGTGCATGGTGGCAAATCAGCTTCTAACTTCAGCTTGTCCATTTAAGCTTTCATAAAAAAAAAAAAAATGGAAGCTGATTGGTTTCTATGCAGAGCTTCACCAGATTTTGCACTCTCCAGTTTTAGTAAATCAACCCCAAAATTTACTCAAAACTGAATGAATTAACCTCCCTGGCGGTGTTCCCGAGTGTGGCTCGGGGTGGATTTTCAGCACCAAGAGCGGTAACCCCGAGCCACACTCGGGAATGCATCGCTGGATCCAGGCAATGTTACTCACCTTGTCCCCTGGATCCAGCGATGTCCCCCGCCGTGTCTGTGGGCTGTGTCCACCGCTCCGATGACTCTGTGTGCCGGGCTCCGTTCCCTGCGAGCGTCGCGTTGCACGGGGACGGAGACCGGCGGGAAATTCAAAAAGTGAAACACAGCACATACAGTACACTGTAATCTTATAGATTACATTACTGTATGAAAACATTTCACATCCCCTTTGTCCCTAGTGGTTTGCCCAGAGCCCTGCATGCACTTTTATATTTATGTCATTCTTTCTGCCTGGAAACATGAGAATGTCCATAGCAACCAAAAAGTGTCCCTTTGCGTCAAAAGTGGTTTTTGATCAGCGAGAAAACAGCGATAGTAAATAAAAATCATTTGCAGAATTGAGTGATACTGATTTTTGGGGAAATTTATCATCAGAAACTGAAAGTGACGACAGCGACAATTCTGCAACTGAGCAAATTTCTGCGTTTTTGGTTTGATTACATTATTGAATACATTTTATTACTATTATGTTATTATTTTTGATAATTATTTTTAGTTATTTATTATATTATAATTTATGATTTCATTTTTCAAACTTTTTCATACCCGGGATGTCTACTAGACTGTTGTTTGGACAGATTTAAGTGAGTTATTCCTAAGAATTACAGGCCTACAATACATAACACCAAATTTCCATGCAAAAAAATGGTACCGCTTTTGGAACAAAATTCCTGACATAATCATACCGCCAGGGAGGTTAAAGGTCCAACCTACAAGAGTGCCGGCTACACTATATTGTCAAAAGTATTGGGACACCTGCCTTTACACACACATGAACTTTTATGGCATCCCAGTCTTAGTCTGTAGGGTTCAATATTGAGTTGGCCCACCCTTTGCAGTTATAACAGCTTCAACTCTTCTGGGAAGGCTGTCCACAAGGTTTAAGCCTCATACACAGGGTGTGACGATCACACGACCGAACGGCCAAAATCGTATGTTGGCTGTTGTTATCTTGTGTACTGACATGCTCTAAGCGATCGTACGACCAAGCCGAATGTAGTGACGTGCTACAAGCGTATAAAGAGGAAGTTCAGGTGCATGTAATTTGTGAATTAGGAATGTAGGTTTATACGAACGGACACTTCCGAGCCTTCCTGACTTCTGAGCATGCGTGTTTTGCACTTACAACTTGGATCAACTTCTCTGCACACACGATACAACAGTCGTACGACCGCTTGTTGGACAAGTTTTCTAGTCTGCTCATCCAACCTCTGTTGTACGACTGTCGCACGTTGGCTGTTTTAATTGTGCGCACTAACGGTCGGATGAATGTACAACAAGCGGTTGTACGACCGTTTTCATACGACCGTCGCACCGTGCGTACGAGGCTTTAGGAGTGTGTCTATGGGAATGTTTGACCATTCTTCCAAAAGTGCATTTGTGAGGTCAGACACTGATGTTGGTCGAGAAGGCCTGGCTCACATTCTCTTCTCTAATTCATCCCAAAGGTGTTCTTTTGGGTTGAGGTCAGGACTCTGTGCAGGCCAGTTAAGTTCCTCCACCCCAAACTCACTCATCCATGTCTTTATGGACCTTGCTTTGTGCAGTGGTCCAAATCATTTGGTGGAAGAGGTATTATGGTGTGAGGTTGTTCTTCAGGGGTTGGGCTTGGCCCCTTAGTTCCAGTGAAGGGAACTCTTAAGGTGTCAGCATACCAAGACAATTTGGACAATTTCATGCTCCCAACTCTGTGGATGGCCGCTTCCTGTTCCAACATGACTGCCCACCAATGCACAAAGCAAGGTCCATAAAGACATGGATGAGTGAGTTTGGGGTGGAGGAACTTGACTGGCCTGACCTCAACCCGATATTCATCCCAAAGATGTTTTTAGAGAGCGGAGACTGTGAGCCAGGCCTTCACGTCCAACATCAGTGCCTGACCTCACAAATGCGTTACAGGAAGAATGGTCAAACATTCCCATAGACACTCCTAAGCCTTGTGGACAGCCTTCCCAGAAGAGTTGAAGCTGTTATAGCTGCAAAGGGTGGGCCAACTTGAACCCTAAGGACTAAGATTGGGATGCCATTGTCTGTGGCATGTGTCCCAATACTTTTGACAATATAGTGTATGTCTGCCCTCTCCACTCCTTCTTCCATCCACGGAAGCTGTACTATAGCTTCTATGAATGAAAAGCGATCTATGAATGGAGAACAGGTGAATGAATGAAAAGTCCGTCCGTCCAGCTTTTGTTATGTTATATGACATTTAAATAACTCTTCTGCAATATTTTAATGTTACTCACACAATATGTTTAGTGTCCGTGGTTTTTCCGTTTTTTTTCTGTTAGGATGCTCTGCAAAACATTTCAGGATCTTCCTATTGTCTTCTGAGTCTGCTTTGTATGTTAGTTTTGAAACGGTCTCCCACCCTCCATTCAGCAGCTCTCGGTGATGTGTGTCGGCATACAGGTTCTTGAAGTTCCATGTGAGTGTTGGTGGGTTGGCAGGACAGGAGTGTTTGGCAGCACAAGTGAAGACATAGGTATTTCCTTCTATCGGTTTACCAGGACCAGATATCATAATGGGGTGTGGGAGGTCTGTACAAGATATGAACAGAGAAACATAAGAGCAAGTATCTCTATTATGTTACCAACCAATAGTAGGGAGGAAAGAGAGAAAGATGAGGAGAAAGGGAGAGACCAAAGGAAGAATTGGAGGAAACAAAGAAATACAACGGAAGGAGACTAAAACCACAATTCAGTATACGTTTTTCAACATCAATCCCAATTTCATTGCCCCCCCCCCCCCATCCCCAAAACCCCTCTCCACCATACTGTTGGTTTAGCTTTATACTATCTATACTATATTGCCAAAAGTATTGGGACACCTGCCTTTACACACATAAACTTTAATGGCATCCCGGTCTTAGTCTGTAGGGTGTTCTGTCGGGTTGAGGTCACTCTGTGCAGGCCAGTCAAGTTCCTCCACCCCAAACTCACTCATGCATATCTTTATGGACCTTGCTCTGTGCACTGTTGCGCAATCATGTTGGAACAGGAAGGGGACCATCTCCAAACTGTTCCCACAAAGTTGAGAGCATAAAATTGTCCAAAGTGTCTTGGTATGCTGACGCCTTAAGAGATCCCTTCACTGGAACTAAGGAGCCAAGCCCAACCCTTGCGAAAGAACCCCACACCAAATTATTTGGAGGGGTGGCCCAATACTTGACTGGCCTGCACAGAGTCTTGACCTCAACCCGATAGAACACCTTTGGGATGAATTAGAGCGGAGACTGCCAGCCAGGCTTTCTCGTCCAACATCAGTGCCTGACCTCACAAATGTGCTTCTCGAAGAATGATCAAACATTCCCATAGACACTCCTAAACCTTGTGGATAGCCTTCCCAGTGGAGTTCAAGCTGTTATAGCTGCAAAGGATGGGCCAACTCAATATTGAACCCTACGGACTAAGATTGAGATGCCATTAAAGTTCATGAGCGTGTAAAGGCAGACGTACCAATAGAGTGTATATATAATTTTTTTTTTTTCAGACGTCTTCAGGTCAGTCATGTATGTTATGTACTGGGTCTCTTTACTTTTTCTCCAGCCCAGATGATGATGTGATGACGTCAATGCCACTCTCTACTTTAATACACCATGAATGAGGCACCGCGATGATGAAGGCCCCTTGACCCACCCCTGTCTCCTAGGGAAAGGAAGCCTTGACTGCTGGAAGAATAGCATCTACGTGAGGGTTAATCAAAAGCAAGGAATTTAAGTGGCTCAGATGGGATTGGCCACAAAAGCACGAGGTGACTAGGTGGAGCTGGAACTCTAGAAAAAGGTTACGCAAGGGCACGTCCGACCTCTCTGAGGAAATTCTTTAACGTCACAAGAGTTGCCCACCCACCGGCCCATTGTGATTTTCGTCACAGCTTTATTGGTGGTTTTATGTGGCCAGCAATGGCTATTGCTTTATGGGCTATGCTCTCAAGTTTAAGTCTGTGATCTGTTTAATGCCCGTCTCACACTGATGGTGGAGACAGGCCTCTTAGACTATTTGTGTTTGTTATGGATGCTCAAAGTATAACCGTGACTGGCATTGTTATGTGGTATGTTGAACACGGTTACAGTTGGTAATTCAATAAAGCTGTGGCCTTGCCCTAATTCCAACTTAAATAAGTCTGTGTGTCGATTCTGGGGGGCGAGGTTTTAGTTGGTAATAGCTGGTTAAAACATGCCTAAGCTTCTCAGCAGTCATGCCCCATTATGAGGCTCTGCATTCATTAAATGTCTTTAGACTTCCAGATTGCATGGTGCCCAGTGTTATTTAACATGGAAGACTGCTGAGCTGACATCTTGTAGGGAACAAATAAGTAGTGGAGCAGGTATAACTCCAGTTTGAAAGTGAGTATTGCAACCCCAACTCCTTTTTTTTTTTTTTATGTACTCTATCCCATTTTCATTTTTTGCTGATTGTAGCACTCAGGGTCTGGTCTACCTTATGGTTTGCACGTGCGGAGCGTTCTATGTAGGCAAAACTATAAGCCAATTACGACATTGATAGGTGATCATGTCTACTACTCTGGCAGTGGCAAGATGGTCACTCCCGTCAGTCGCCATCTTGACCTTTATCATAAGTTTAACACCAAGGTAGTTGGGTTCCTGGTTTTGGAAACCATTCCTTTAAATCCCAGAGGTGGTCCATGGGAAAAAATCATTTTACAAAGGGAAACACTCTGGATTGAGCACCTGGAGGCTACCAAACTCCCAGGACTCAATGAAGTCCTCACATACAAGCCCTTTTTGTGAAAACCCCTTTCTGGTACATTAGGTTGGGGCTCATGTCTGAATCAGTGTTGCCAACCTCCCGCAGCGTTTTTTACTGGCAAATCATGGAGAATCTTACTGGCAGAGCGCATTTTTTACTGGCAACCTGAAAAATAACTGAACTCCTATTAAAAACTAAGACAATTGATATTTGAACACAACATGGAAACACTGACAATACCCATATCAAGCAGTTTGCCCAGTTTACACGTAAAAAGTCAGCACAGCATGACAAATTATCAGACCCTGATATTTATAGACAGTTCTAAAAATCACTGATTTTTACAAACTGTCAGTAAATTTACTGGCGGTTGGCAACACTGGTGTGTATACAGTCCCACATGGTACTATATCTGATGAGAAACACATACACACTACATCTCTCTCATTGCCTTTATTCCGCTTATTTGTGCCTTTCAATCTTCTCTCCATGCCTTTCATATATCCTTTATGCCGGTTTTTAATGCCAACTCAGTACTCACTGGGTTATGTATAATCCACTTAATTTTATAATATTACTTTCAATATGGTTAGCCCTTATGTTCTTTTTTGTCATTTGGGTTTATTTGCAACAATGTTATTGTCATGCTGCTCATTCCTTGGTGTTCTATACAGGGTCCCGATTGGTGGGCCCCACGTGCTGGCGGGTGTGTGCTTTGGGGCTGGTATGCGGCTGAAGGCGCCATAGTTATACCTCCCCCGATTCCCTTGGGGGTGAATGCTGCGGCACAGGGAGGTTTCGCCAGGGGGAGCCCCCTAGCTGTCCTCCCTGATGTCCCTCGGGGTGCCGCATGCGCTCTGTGGTTTGGGTGATTTTCGCCTCCGCATTTCCTGTGTGGCTGGGGGTCGCGCATACAAGAGAACGGTCCAGCGCACACTTTCGGCTGGGTCAGCTGCCTCACACATCATCTCGCCTGGCGTATTCTGGGAGAAACGCCCCTGATTGGGGCCTGCATTTATAGAGGGCAGCTTGCCCATTGACTGCAAGCAGCCACAACAACCTGTGAACGGCCCGGTTTTGAGCGTGAGCTGGAGGATAGGTGGAATGGGGAATACCTGGAGGTAAGCCTTTGCCCAATACACATTAAGGCCTACATGTTTGATTTGGATCACAACTTACTTAAGATGGGGCTTCCATTATTCAATCCATATTTAACCCTACAGATCCTATCTGGATTGACCTGTTTAGGCCTCCTCTTCAAAAGTATTTTGTGTACCATTAAATATACCATCTCCACATACTGCCTGCTGCTTGAGGTTATCTCCTACCAAAATTGTTCTTGTACCATATCAGAATCTATTTATCAAATTACATTTGTAATACACCAGGACCCAGTTATCAGCACTCACCGCCTTAAAGTGGAGTTACACACAAAAATGGATCTTCCACTTTAAGCACTCCTTGCCCCCTTACATGCCACATTTGTAAATTTTTTTTGGGGGGGGGGTGTGGCTGGTTTTCAGAGGGACTTCCTGTCCCTCTTCCACCTTCCGCTTCTCGGCCACCTAGGCGACTTCTCCTCTCCCCCTAGGCGGCCCCTCCCTCCTGGCAATCTTCTGGGACAAGTTGCACGTCCCAGAAGATTGCCTGGCCACTAGGAATGCACAGCACGACTCGCGCATGCGCAGTGTGTGCCCAGCCGTAAAGCCACGGCCGGTGCACACCTTTGAATGATGGCGCCACGGGGAGGAGGGGGAGACGAATGAGGCTTCGGGCGCAGCCATCGCTGGACCGGGAGACAGGTAAGTTACTGTTTATTAAAAGGCAGCAGCTACACTTTTTGTAGCTGCTGACTTTTAATAAACCAAAAAACGAGTGGAACTCCGCTTTATGTAACTGATAGTTTGTATATCAATTCCAGCTAATTTACCCCTGACGGGGACACTATGCCATATTATACATACCTTTCCCTTACTAGTCTAAATGAACTGATATCTTTTTCGGTTATATTTAATGCAGGCCCCCATACTTGCCCTGCACCTGTTCCTGTTGGTTCAGTGGGGGGGACCCCTTTCCTTCGGGCCCTCATCCAGGGGCACTTCTGGTTTCACAGGGATGCATGCGGCTGTTAAACACTGATATCTTCTGTTAAGTAAGTGATATGCACACTTACTTTTTTGGTTGTTACAAATGTACCCCATTTCTATTTAAAAAAATTCTGTTTAGATTGAAATGTTTTGACATATATATGTGTTTACTCTATCAGATATTTTATGATTGCTCCAGAAGAAGCGCACATCATCAGCGCGAAACTTGTTGAGCCACGGATACAACGTTGAACCTTCACTCCCAGATTTAGTGGGCTGAACCCCTCTTTTTTTCCCTCACTACGGTGCTTTGTTATAGATACCAATATACATTGCAGCACAATTTGTATGTTTAGGGTCTCCACCGATCTGGTAACGGTATAGTGTTTTCTTTTTCTTCTCCCTGTGGATCTGTTTTTGTAATGCGGGGTCCCTTGGAGGGAATCATATTTTCATGTCATGTTTACATCTGAATATATGCACTTTTTTTAAAATGTACTGTTGTATTTCATAAGGCCATAGGCCCCTTTCTGGTAACAATAAAGTACTGTTTTATACATTTTACTGCATGCATTCAAAGTCCATTCCTTTCAAATTTCCATTTTCACTATCTCATTTTAATGTATTTTTATGCCTGCAATTGGGCTTTAACCTCCTCCCATCCACGCCATAGCCGAATGACGGCTACAGCGCGGCTCTAAAATGCCGGGAGGACGTCTATAGACGTCCTCCCATTTGGCTCGTGCTGGGCGCTCGCCCGCGGGTGCGAGCGGCGCGCGCACGTGCCGCCGCATGCTGAGGGAGCGTGCCCGCGTGTCGGGCGGACCCGATGTCCGCCGGAGACCCGCAATCTCCCTACAGACAGGAGGAACGGGGAACCGCCGAAGTAAACACGGCAGTTCCCCGTTCTCTGAGGGAAGGCATGCCAGATCTACTGATCCCTGTCACTGGGATCAGTTAGATCTGTCATGCCCCTTCCAACCCCGCCCCCCCACAGTTAGAACACACCCAGGGAACATAGTTAACCCCTTCACTGCCCCCTGCAGGTTAACCCCTTCACTGCCAATGACATTTATATAGTAATCAGTAGATATTTACATTTCTGATCGCTGTATAAATGTCATTGGTCCCAAAAAAGTGTCAAAAACGTCCGACATGTCCACCCCGATATCGCAGTACCGATAAAAATCGCAGATCGCCGCCATTACCAGTAAAAAAAATAATAATAATAAAACGCCATAAATCAATCTCCATAGTTTGTGGGCGCTATAACAACCCAATCAATAAACGCCGATTGCGATTTTTTTACCAAAAATATGTAGAAGAATATATATCGGCCAAAACTGATGAATAAATTTGTTTTTTTATTTTTTATTTTTTGATATTTATTATAGCAAAAAGTAAAAAATATTGTTTTTTTTTCAAAATTGTCGCTCTTTTCTTGTTTATAGCGGTGATCAGAAATGACGCAGAGGGGATCAAATACCACCAAAAGAAAGCTCTATTTGTGGGAAAAAAAGGATGCAAATTTTGTTTGGGTACAGCGTCGCACGACCGCACAATTGTCATTCAAAGAGCGACAGCGCTGAAAACTGAAAAAGTGCCCAGTAAGAAAGTGGTTAAAGCAGTCTAAATAAACCAAAAACATCAAAGCATTATTTAGGTAATATGATAGATATACACAGGTATTTTAGCTACTATTTAAAATACTGGTGATGTTTAGCTAGGCAAAAAAAAAATGAAATAGGCTGCTATGATGGGAACAATGTCTTATGCTGAATTACATTTCTAATAAAGAAACTGGAATCTACGAGGACATAAATATGGGAGCTATCAATGCTGACTTGTGTTGTGGAAGGCTCTGGGGCCATCATACCTATTCTGACTTCACAACCTAGCAAATAACGAGGACTGGAGAAAGGTTGCCTCTTGGGAAAATCAGATTGTATATACTTCACTGGCTGCATGATTGCTCCAGGTCAGCGACTCGCTAAATGCCTTCATGGAGGTAGCTGCCCCTTAAGCCTTCTCCTTATAAAATGTTCATATCTGTACACACAAGTTCCCTCTTGAAACCGGCCGTGAAAGAAGTATGTAAATTGCCATTGCTTTCTGAAACTGGCTGGCGATCTAGGTTCCCTGGTGGCAATACCTTTTATATCATTGAACAAGGAGTTTCCCTCCCCTTGGATGCCCACCCTCAGTATTTTTTGCTTTTTATCGTATACTTACCTTTATACTCTTCTGGCCAGTCCTGTCAATTAGGTTCCTGAGGTGGGCTGAGGCGGGGAGAGGAGGCCGCACACTGATGCGCCTTTTGTTTTTGACGAGGCATTGGGATACCCTTCAAAGTCTATCTATGACCAAGAGGTTTTTGATGTGGATGTCCTTTTCCATATTGGATGGTGCTGTGAAGGATACAGTCCGAGTGTACCCCCTAGAGCAGGGTTTCGCAACCAGGGTTCCATGGAACCCTAGGGTTCCTCCAGAGGTTGCTAGGGGTTCCTTGAGCAATGAGCAGTTTCTACCTCTCAGATAAATTCCCAATGACATAATTGTTTTTTTAAGCCATTTGTAAGGGGGTAATTCTTCCCAATGACCACAAGTGTAAGGAGCATTCTTCCCATTGAACATCACACTAATGTATCATGAGTTGTAGATTTTTAATTTTTAGTAGGGGTTCCCCGAGTCTGGACAATTATTTCAAGGGTTCCTCGGTGTTGAAAAGGTTGAGAAAGGCTGCCCTAGAGGAAGAATCGTTATCCTGGGAATTTTGATGGTGGCCCTTTGGATGGGTCCTGGTGGTTATATATGCCATTTACCCAGTTATAGCTGGTAAGGGTACCTTGTATTTCTCCTGGTGGTGGTGACACTGCTTGTGGATGATAATTTGCTTCCTCTCTGTATCACCGGGTTGATACCTCTAATTTCTGGATTACTGCACTATATGAACATTCTTCATCTGATTGAATAGAGCAATTTTCCGAATCAATATGAACACATATTCACTCACTGGATTTATGGACTCTTGGGCTTAATTTCATGCTTGAGGGTTCTGTTGCACTATATGTTATATATGAATTTTGAACAACTTATAATATTCACATATTTTTTGTTGTATTGTATGTTATATAAATTTTGATTAATATTCACATCATTTTTAGGATTATTCACATTGGATTAGCGCTGCACTATTTTCAATCTCAATAAGGTTCCTCTCCCAGTGGTGGGCATTCGTTGATTTAGAGAGCAGCATTGGCATCATCACATTCTCTACATCATTGTACTTACCCCTGGGGATGCTGAGCTGCCCACACAGCTGGTCCAGTGCCACCCTCTTCTCTGTGCAGGGCTTCTGGGACAGGCCAAAGTGATTTACTGTTCAAGTGTTGACCAATCAGAATCACTCAGGCCTATTCTAGATCAGAAGAGAGAGAGGGAGGGAGATGAGTGGACTGCTAGACCACCTGTGTGGGCACTTACAGTTCAGCATCCCCAGAGGTACAGTGCCTTGAAAAAATATTCATACCCCTTGACATTTTCCACATTTTGTCATGTTACAGCCAATAATGTAAATGTATTATATTGGGTGGGGGGGGGGGGGGGGGGT
>BLSH010528183.1:802406-813359 GCA_018402905.1 Glandirana rugosa
AGGCCAAAATCATTTAGTTGACGTTGCATAATTGACTTCACACCGCCCACGGTGACCTACTGATCCATCCACTATTAAGTAATCTACTGAAAAATTCTTACACCCTTCTACCAGTCTAGATCACTTCCGTCGAACTGAGCGTCCGACTCTTGTTTGGACAGATTTAAGTGAGTTATTCCTAAGAATTACAGGCCTACAATATAAAATGCCAAATTTTCATGCAAAATAATCGTACCGCTTTCAGCACCAAAAATCAGACATAATCATCCCGCCAGGGAGGTTAAATTGTAATTTGAAGAAATATCTACCTAGCAATCCAGTGCCATCTGACACTTCAGTTAACACTTTGTTCCTTCTAAAATTGACACCAAGTGGAATATCTTGATTTTTAGCTCTTCAAAAAGTTTGTATAGTTTTGATCTTGGTAGCCAACCTAATTAAACCTGGGGCATAATCTCAAGAGCCTGACCATCCCCTCCCCTGCGAGTCAAGCTGCCTTCACTAGATCTGACCATCTTCCCACATTCTTAAAAAGTCATCTAATGAATTATCACCTACCTAGTCATCCAGTGGCACCCGCCACACTTCAGTTAATACGTTGCAGTTGATTTACTAAAACCGGAGAGTGCAAAATCTGCTGCAGCTCTGCATAGAAACCAACCAGCTCCAGGTTTTATTGTCAAAACTTAATTGGACAAGCTGAAGCTAGAGGCTGATTGGCCGCCATGTACAGGTGCACCAGATTTTGCACTCTCCAGTTTTAGTAAATCAACTCCAATGTTCCTTCTAAAATTGACACCAAGCAGACAATCTTGATATTCAGCTTTTCATAGAGATTGTATAGCTTTGATCTCGTAGCCAACCTGACTATATTTTATTACCTTTTAGGAGAAGTCCTAGCAGTATTCCCATGACCAGGTCCTCCATGGCTGATGCTTCTATGAAACTTGTCCGTCTCCTGCTTTCTCAGAGAGTTGTTTCCTCAAAAGTGTGCACGCTGTTCACCATCAACAGAGGGAAGTTGTCGCAATCTTTCTGATTACTCCACAGTTTACCAATTTCATAAACCACGGCAGTGTATGTATGAACGTGAAACCGGAACAACATTGAATAAAAATTAGGAGGTGGAGATAAAAGCAAAACGTAAAAAGGTAAAGTTCCCTTTCTTTATACATCGATCTTCCTAGTGTTTTTATGTATTCTATATCTTCAAATAAAATAATAATGATGCCCAAAATAGGAATATTTATTCATTGGTGTTTTCAGTGTGACATTCATGGGGATTCGGGCTCGCAAAAAGCACACAGGGTACCCTAGATGTCCAAGTCTCAGTTATTAAATTAATTAATGTTATTTTTCAGCAAAACAAAAGATTGGATTTCTTTCAGTGTAACATTCAAATTAATTCTGGACCACTGCTGATAAGTCAATAAAGCATTCCGTCCTAGTCATACATCCACAGAACCATAGGATGTCTGCCTACTGGGCATCCTCCACAAGCAGGGCCACTGATAAGGCAGTACAGCCGTCAGCGGCGGTGTCCATTAGGGGCGCACGGGCACTGCCCCCCCATCCATGCGTCTTGCCCCCTGATCTACATGCAGGGCGCCGCAATATGGATTCCAATGGGGGGGGGGTGTTTTAAAGCACATGATTAGAGCCAGAGGCTCTAATAGGCTTCAAAAAAGAGTGCGTTCAGGGTACAGAGCACTGGTCCCCGATTCCACCCAGTTGTGTGACGATAGCAAATTTTTGCTATTTTCACACTCCAAATCTCCCCCCACCCCGCCAATCAGGAAGCGGGTCTGAGACTCGTGTCCCCATTGGTCAAAGCGTGAGGCGCTCCTATTGGACGCCTGATATAGATCTGTGGAGGAAGCCGCTGGAGCCACTGCTCGCAGCCCGCCACCCTGGAGCCACTGCTTGCAGCCCACCACCCTGGAGCTTCTGTCCACACCCACCAGTCTGGGGCCACTGCTCGAGCCCCCCACCCTGGAGCCGTTGCCCACACTCTGCCAGCCTGAAGCTGCTGCCTGCACCCTTCCGCCCTGGAGCCGCTGCCCACACCCCGCCAGTCTAGAGCCGCTGCTCGCAGCCCACCACCCTGGAGCCGCTGCCCACAGCCCGCCACCCTGGAGCCACTGCCCACAGCCCGCCACACTGGAGCTTCTGCTCGCACCCCACCACTCTGAAGCCGCTGCCCACACCCCGCCACCCTGGAGCCGCTGCCCGCACCCCACTGCACTGGAGGACACCTACCATCTAGTTCAGGTAAGTGCCGGACAAACCACGGGGGGCGGTAGTGCCGCCCGGGGGGTTGCTTGCTTGCTGCCCCCCTGAAAAAAAAACCCACCAGCTGTCAGTGGTCACTGACAGCTGGTCCTCCTGGCCCTCTTTTTTTTGTTTTGTGGGCTTCTCCAGTCCTCATGGAGCTGCAAAGTCTTGCCCAGCTTCCAGTTGGCAAAGAGAGGGGAAGGGAGGGAGACAGCACGACCATTCTGGTGTAGTAAGTTCCAAGAAGGTTTAATTACAAAGAAAACTTAAAAATGGATACAGTACTCACAAAAGTTTAAAAGCCACACATATATATGGAAGTCCATCAGAAAGTGTAAGCCTGTGGTACAGGCACAGTCCTAGAAGGGTGCTGCTGGATGGATGGATGATGAGTTGCTACAGGCACAAAGTCCGGATCTCATGTGTAGTGCTACGGCTTCCATGTTCCCGTTGTCAATGGATAGTGATGTCCACCTAGAGGCAAGGGTTACATGACGCGTTTCAAGGGACCTTCCTCTTCCTCAGATGACCTCAAATGGGCTACCCGCTCTGTTTATAAAGCCCCCCCCCAAAAAAAAGGGAACAACCCAGGACACCAGACACCTGAACGAGCTGTCTCAATTACTGAAGCTCTAGGCTAATTACAAGATGCGGACTGGAGCAATCCACCCTAAGCACAACCTGTCCAGGCAGCCATCCAGTCTCCCTACACCCTTAGCAGCCGGAGGCTGGCAGAGAAAACATCATCTTAAGCATAGCTTGTCTAATCAATCATTCAGCATTCCTCCACCCCCAGTAGTCTGAAGCCAACCGAGAGCAAAAGAGCAGCATTACAATTATCAGAAGCTCCTAAAGCTGAACACACGCCATACAATTAGAGTTGCCACCTTATCCCTTTAAACCTGAACACATATGAATTACTCAGGTTCTGAGGCTAACTTAACGCAGATAAGGCACCAAGTGAGTTTAATTATCACCTTAATCAGCCACAGGACCTGTGTAATTAATATGTGTCTGGGTTTAAAGGGATGAGGTGGCAACCCTACATACAATCCCTTTATCCCTCCCATACAACTCTCCTCCAGACCCACCAAAACCACACAACATGAGTTCAAAACCCAAACACCTTCAAATTGAATGCAATCAGGCAGGCCCCTGCACCACACAGTTAGAGGCAAATCCAAAGGAAACCGATCAGCAGAAATCCAAGTTGGCAAAGAACTAAGGTCCTCCATTGCTGGAACAGCCACCTCGAACGCAGGAGGTTGCACGTTTGCTTATATTTTAATGCTCACCTGGCTCCAACTCTCTTTCCCCTTCTTCCTCAGCGAATGTAATAAAATGTCCATATAGCGGAACACAAGGTTCATATATTTATATATTATATACATTATATATAAGTATAACTATAACGTCCAAGGAGTGTGGAGAATAGGGTGCTCTGGATAACAAGGAGACTTTAACAAATAGTACATGACTGGCTCTTGAAATGTGATTAATGTACCACAGCAGTACTTTAGAAGAGGGAAACACAATCTATAGGAAAAACAAAGCAGAAAAGAAGGCACTTCTAAGTGCAGTAATAAAACACTTTAACCCCTTGCCGACCGCCGATCGGCAATTGACGGCGGCAAGGTGGCTCGTGAGCGCAAATCGCCGTCATATGACGGCGGCCGCGCTCACGAGCCTAGTGAGCGCGCGCGCGCCGCCGGAGGCGCGCCGGCGTGCTCACTGTGTTCGGGGAGGGCCAGGGAGCGGGTGCGACGGCTTCGATTGCCGCTGGCTACCCGCGATGGCCCCCCCGGAGCGAAGGAACGGAGGTCCGTGTATGTAAACACGGACCTCGGTTCTGTGTGAGGGGGAAGGGCTGTGATCACAGCCTTGCTGTATACGAAGGCTGTGACCACTTCCCTTCTCCAGCCAGGGCAGTCCCCCCACAGTTAGAACACGCCCAGGGAACATACTTAACCCTTAGAGCGCCCCCTGCAGGTTAACCCCTTCACTGCCAATGACATTTACACATTAATCAGTGCATTTTTATAGCACTGATCGCTGTATAAAGGCCAATGGTCCCAAAAAAGTCTCACAATAGTCCGACATGTCCGCTGAAATATCGCAGTACCGCTAAAAATCGCAGATCGCCGCCATTACTAGTAACAAAAATAAAAAAAAACCCCAAAAATGAATTCTCATTATCCGTAAACGCGACCACTTTTGCGCAAACCAATCAATAAACGGCGATTGCGATTTTTTTTATCGCAAATATGAGGAAGAATATAAATCGGCCAAAAACGGTGAAAAAAAATGTTTTTTTATGTTTTTTTTGGATTTGTATTTTAGCAAAAAGTAAGAAATTTGGGTTTTTTTGCAAAATTGTCGCTCTTCTTTTGTTTATAGCGGCGATCAGAAATGACGCAGCGGTGAGCAAATACCACCAAAAGAAAGCTCTGTTTGTGGGAAAAAAAGGACGCAAATTTTGTTTGGGTACAACGTCGCACGACCACGCAATTTTCAGTTAAAGCGGCGCAGCGCCGAATCGCAAAAAGGGCTCCGGTCCTAAAGCTGGAAATCCTTCCGGGGCTGAAGTGGTTAATGACAAGGAAGGGTTAAAAACACTCACAAGATGGAAGTGAAAAACAGGCATATGAATAAATACATGATGTCCATCAGGATGCCCCCTGGGAGTAAAGACAGCTGCAGGTGGAAATTCCAGCTGACCAGCGGTGGGAAACACTGGGGCTGATTTACTAAAGGGAAAAAGACGGTGCACTTTGCAAAGTGCAGTTGCTCCAGAGATTAGTAAATGAGCAGAAGCTCTGCTGACTTCCATCATCCAATCATGTGCAAGCAAAGATGCTGTGTTTTTTTTTTTATTTTCCTGGCATGTGATTGGGTATTCTTTGTAAAGTGAAGCCTTACCTCATTTACTAAGCTCTGGAGCAACTGCACTTTGCAAAGTGCACAGTCTGTTTGCATTTATCAACCCCATTGTGTCTCTGATCCAAACTGGTGAGCCATGCTTTCAGGGCCGGCATGGAATACAGGCAACTGAAAGTGCCGTCAAAGTGGGCGTGTCATGTTTTGGAGCATGCTCAGTCGCTCCTTCTTCAGACCAATGGTTTGAAGAAGGGCATGCCCTGAAACATGTCCCGCCCACTCTGACGTGACTTCAGGTTGCCTGTATTCCATGTTGGCCCTGACAGCACGGCTCTCCCTCTTGGATCAGAGACACAATGTTTCCCACCGCTGATCGGCTGGAACTTCCACCTGCAGCTGTTTTTACTCCCAGGAGGCATCCCACTGGGCATCATGGATTCATTGGTATGCCTGGTTTTCACTTCCATCTTGTGTTTTTAACCCTTCCTTATCATTAAAGTGTTTTATTACTGCACTCAGAAGCTCCTTCTCTGCTTTGTTTTAACTATATCATTTCGTCTCCAGAGCCACATTGTGGAACGCACAGACTTTACAATATAGAAATATGAGCTGGTAGAGGTAAAGGAGAAAAAGAGACTGAAACCATAAAAAAACGGGGCAAAAAGCAAACAATTTTGTATGCAAGCATTAAATAGCATTTTATTCCATTATCAAAAGCATTTCCATTCAAACCACATCTGTATACAGGGGAGGGCTGGCAGCCTTAGGCCTGGGGGGCAAGTCCAGTCAAGTGGCCCATTGAACCACTGAATCAGCTCACCATCCATGCCCACCTGGTTTTATAATGGATATTGATGTTATGAAGCAAGACAAATATGATACAATGTGGTAACATAATTTAATGTTAATAGCAACAAAGGAGCTTGAACAAAAATAATGAATCAATGCTGCCTCACCAGTGCCCATCAATGCAGCCTCACCAGTGCCCCCCCTCCCTTTGCCTGCAGACAGTTGGTGGCTGCGCCCCTGGCCCCTACTTCCTTCCTCCACAAGAAGAAAAAAGTGTGAGCAGCAGCGGCTGTCGGCCATTTTAAATGTAAGTTAGGGTGGCCTGGGGGGCCACCCTAACTTACCCGGCCCAGCCCTCCCCTGTCTGTATACCATACATTGAAAAAACTTCAGGGGACCTCCATGACTCTCAGGCTGGGTTCACACTGGAGACGGCCCTGGCACACATCAGGGGTCCGGTTCACCATTTCAGGTCTGATTTCAGCCTGAATTTTGGGCTGAATTTGGACCTGAAAGGCAACAAAAGATGCACAGGGTTCCTGTGCAAATTCGCACCGGAGCGGCTCCAGGGATATATCAACCAGCGCCATAGAGAGCTGGTCACATTGTCCTGCTATTGGGAATTGGATGCGGGTTCTCCACAACCAATTCTCAATGGTGTGAACCCAGCCTCAGAGCCAAAAGTCCTTCTCAACATAAGTGAAGCTAAACAAGGAGGCAAATGTGCTTCTTTTAAAGATAATCCTGCACAATTATATTACTTTAATTCTCATCACAAGTCAAAACCTTTTCAACTCAACTCTTTCAAACAATATCCAAATCAATGTCCAGGGTTAGGATTTTAAACTGAATATTCAGTTTCCTGCATAGGTCCAGCCATGACAAGTTCCTTAGGTTTTATTTGCAGTAGAGACTTACCTTTTAGAGATGAGGTCTTACATC
Organism: Glandirana rugosa; assembly: GCA_018402905.1. Classification (NCBI taxonomy): domain Eukaryota; kingdom Metazoa; phylum Chordata; class Amphibia; order Anura; family Ranidae; genus Glandirana; species Glandirana rugosa. Next base: position 809,289 of record BLSH010528183.1, read on the forward strand.
ACTTTATACTTTGCTTTAAAGGTTCCATCCATTAATTGCACCAATAGAAGTAACACAGTTACTAACATGTAGTATGTCCTTCCTTCTTTGAGCTTGGACCTTTCCTGGAGTAAGCCACAACTTGGGGTTGGGTCAAGTTGGGTCCCTACTAGAGTTGAGCGAACCTGAACTGTAAAGTTTGGGTCTGTACCGAACGTTCGGGTGTCCGTGTACCGAATCCGAACCCGAATGTTTGGGAAAAACGTTCGGGTTCGAGTTCTGGGTTCTGGTATTTTATCACGCATGTTGAATAGCTGCAGGGCAGCCAATCAACAAGTGTTTCACTGGTTTTCCCAAGAAGCCATCACAGCCATGCCTACTAATGGCATGGCTGTGATTGGCCAGTGCATCATGTGACTCAGCCTCTGTATGAGGCTGGAGTCACAGTGCTGTATGTCACATGCTCTCAGGATAGTGTAGGTAGAGGATGCTGCCGGCGCTGTGAGGGACAGATTGTGAGGGACAGATTGCAGATTTAATAACTAGGTAGAGATTACTACTACTGCTGTGAGGGACAGATTGTAGATCTATAACATCTCATCCTGCATTACAGAACGATCTCTCATCCTGCATTACAGAACGATCTGATACTGGACTAGGTAGAGATTACTACTGCTTTGAGGGACAGATTGCAGATCTAATAACATCCCCCATTTTTCTTCCTTTTGCAGCTCTCTAGCACTTTCCAGGACTTTTTTACAGTCATTTTTGTGCCGAAAAGTTCGGGTCCCCATTGACTTCAATGGGGTTCAGGGTCCGGGTCAAGTTTGGGTAACGTTCGGTACCAAACCCGAATGTTTCCACGAAGTTCGGCCGAACCCGCCGAACCCGAACATCCAGGTGTTCCCTCACCTCAAGTCCCTACCTTATTTCTCAAAAAGCTGTAAACACTAGTGGTAGAAGTAAGGTTTTGTAGCATTTATAGTGTCAGAAGAGAGAGTTTCATGATCTACGTTTAACCAATACTACCTCGAAATGGGGCGCCTGCGACCATTCCTGGAGTGTCCCAATAAGATTTTGTTTGCAGACTATCCAAAATCTAGAGCAGAATTTATGTATTCCGAGTGAATTGGTGCACAAAGGAAAGTCCATGCTGAGTTTCAAACCTGCTCTTCCCATGGTCTGAGAGACATCTGGAAGAAAAGTAAAGAGGAAGATTTTATAAAGACTTATGATGATGATGAATGTGTCAAGTATCAGGGTGATGTGACATTCAGAAAATTTTTATTGTGAACAGTAAACGTCACTCTTCTAAAAGAGGAACTACAATTTCTCAAGAATCAGCTAATCTGTTTCTCTGAAAGTTTTGTAGATGTGCCAAGATTTGTAGATATGAAGCTCTAGACTTACTGAAATGATGTAATTGGTTTCTCACCGATGGGCCCACAAAGTAGCCTAAATGACCCATATTTTCATAGTATTTACTATGCCCATGCATGGATATGCACAAAACTAAGGCCCCCTTCACACATGCGGATTGTTTGTCCGTTTTTCATCCATCTGTTGGCGGATGAAAAATGGGCATCAATGCATCTCTTTGTTAAAACGGGTGTAAACGGATGATCACCCGTTTACATGTGTTTACATCTGCTTCCCTCAACTTCCATTGGAACGGATCAAAGCCCTTTTTTTCTTTCGTTAACAAAATGAATGAGAGGAAAAATGGATGTAAACAGATAAACGGTCCGTTTTTGCATGAAGGTGCTCAGGGTCTCAAGTGGTTAATGATAAACTGATTAACTCAATACCAGTGGTGGCTGGTGGGTATGCGGCAAACAACCACCTCCCCGGCAGCATCTCAACACCACCACCCGCCTTCTGTCTGCTGGTCTGGCTCTTACCCCATCTAGGTGGATCCCGGGCAGCGTGCAGCGGACATTCGTGCAGTGACTCCTGTGTTCTCTCCTCCTAACTTCTTCTACCCTCCTCATAGGCTTCCAATAGGATCAACTGTCCTTTCAGCCAATTGGGTGATGGGTCTCAGACCCACTTCCTGATTTGCCAGGAGGAGGATCAGTGTTATGCATTCACTATTTCAACACACCTGGGTGGGCTGGGAGTGCACTCTGCGCCCTGAGCCCACCCTATTTTGAAGCCTATTAGAGCCTCTGGCTCTAATCAGCGCTTCAAAAAACACCCCTCGCCATAGGAATTCATGCGCAGGGGCCGGGCGCATGGATGGGGGGGGATATCACTGGATGGAGGGGCGGCGCCCGTGCACCCTCAATGGATGGCCTGCCCCTGCTTCATATGTTTTTTTCTTTGAAAAAAACGTGACTAAACTGAGGAAATGAACGGTCCACATGTGTGAAAAGGGCCATACATGGCTTGAGATTTGAACCGTGTATGGGCAGGCTGAATGTACCAAGTTGATCAATTAACTTAGGTACAACCAGCATTTTACAAAAAACACACAAGAGCTCTGAGGAAAGGGGCATGACCCCCGAAACGCGTCAACTGTCCAACCATTTGATCCCAGGATGAACTGCATTGTGTTCCAGCTGGAGCATATCGGTGTTGCTTGATGTTTTTACTTGCATGTGAGTATCCATTTGTCTATGTGGATTAAATAAAAATGATCTATGGTAATGCATAAGGTGGTTGCACCCTCCTGTGTGTTTTTTTTGCAGGTGGTTCTAAGGATTTCCCGGTCGGAGGAGGGCTGCACCCTTGATGGGCATTTTGGAAAGAAGTGCGATGGAAGAATATCCCTGGGTTTAGCATGAAAGTGTTTTTGTCCGGGTTTTACTTACGATTGTCCCTAGTGGCTGCTATAGCCGCTAGCAATAATCACTGTCTTCTCCCAGCAGAGGTGGCTTCCCCCACTGGGAGAAGACAATGGCCCGGCAGGAGGGATTCCTGCATCAACACTGTGTTGATGGTGGAATCAAGCAAATTTCTTTCCCGCAGACATTTAGGCCACAAGATGTTAGGGCCACAAGGAATGCTTCCTCCTGCCTGCAACAGACTCATGACATCATTTCCACCTACACAAATTTACTGTCCTATTGTTTTTTCATGATAAAAGGTGTAGATTTTTTGAAAAATGATATTGTTACTATATAGCAGGGATGTGCAATTAGCGTACCTCCAGCTGTTGCAGAACTACAGGTCCCATGAGGCCTAGCAAGACTCTGACAGCCACAAGCATGACACCCAGAGGCAGATGCATGATGGGACTTGTAGTTTTGCAACAGCTGGAGCCCCGCTAATTGCATGTTCCTGCTATATGGTTTAACGACAGGAGTTTATTACTGCAGACTTTTAAAGATATACTTTAACTGCTTAAGGATCACCCCATATACATATACCACTGCAGGGCGGCCCTTTAGCACGAAATCACGCACCTGTACATGATTTTTTTTCTTCCGTGTCTGGACCGCGCACAATGTCCGCTGAGACCCGCCAATTCTTCCCGAAGCCGACAGAAGGGCAGTCTGTCTATGTAAACAAGGCAGATCACCGTTCTGTGACAGGAGAAGATAGAGATCTTGTGTTTCTGTTAAGCAGGAACACGGATCCCTGTCTTCTTACAGTCAAGCACCTCCCCCACAGTTAGAGAGCACCCCCTAGGGACACATTTAACCCTTTGATCGCCCCTGATGTTAACTCCCTTCCCAGCCAGAGTCATTAGTACAGTGACAGTGCAAATATTTTAGCACTGATCACTGTATTAGTGTCATTGGTCCCTACAAAAGTGTCACTTTGTGTCCGATTTTAACTTCCTTGTGTGCAATTGGGTATTCATTGGAAAGTGGCATTGCGTCACATACACTAATCTCTGGGGAAAATTACCAAGTTCAGCTTCCCTTGCAAAGTGAATCACCTATTTTCCTTTAGTAAATCAACCCCATGGTGTATGTCAAATTCTATCCAGTAATCCTGCAAATAATACACTTCCTTTGTTAGGGTGACAGCACTCACTCGCAGTACAGTACCTATGGTTGCCAGTCTAGATTGCTTTGCATGGTTTGGACTATAAGTACAGCCATCTACCTTCATCTCCATTCCGGGGGGGGGGGGGGTAATTTA
>BLSH010528183.1:813411-827444 GCA_018402905.1 Glandirana rugosa
AAAAAAAAAAAAGATCTTAACCCCCCCCCCCAAAAAAAAAATAAAAATAAATGCAACCACCACATCTAAGAACTGGTATGGCCAGGATATTAAAAAAAAACTGGACTAATGTTTATACACCAAACTATGAAAACCCAACATAAACAATATATTATAGCAGGGATAAGCAATTAGCAGACCTCCAGCTGTTGCAAAACTACAAGTCCCATCATGCCTCTGGGTGTCATGCTTGTGGCTGTCAGAGTCTTGCTATGCCTCATGGGATTTGTAGTTCTGCAAAAGCTGGAGGTCCGCTAATTGCATACTCCTGTATTATAGAGTGCACTCATCTGCTGTTCCCAATGTCCTCCTGTGCGTACAAATAAAAATGTACTTATTTGACCGTGACAGAGTGGCTCTGTAACGCGGATCGCCGTCATATGACGGCGGCCGCGAGATCACACCCAGTGAGCGCGCGTGCGCCGTCGGAGGTGCGCCCGCATGCTCACTGTGTTCGGGGAGGGCCAGGGAGCGGGTGCGGCGGAGTCGATCTCCGCCGGCCACCCGCGATGCCCCCCCCCCCCCGGAGTGAAAGAACGGAGGTCCGTGTAAGTAAACACGGACCTCCGTTCTGTGAGGGGGGAAGGGCTGTGATCACAGCCTTCCTCTACACGGAAGCTGTGATCACTTCCCTTCCCCAGCTAGGGCAGTCCCCCCACAGTTAGAACACGCCCAGGGAACACAGTTAACCCTTAGAGCGCCCCCTGCAGGTTAACCCCTTCACTGCCAATGGCATTTACACAGTAATCAGTGCATTTTTATAGCACTGATCGCTGTATAAATGCCAATGGTCCCAAAAAAGTGTCAAAATGTTCCGACATGTCCGCTGAAATATCGCAGTACCGCTAAAAATCGCAGATCGCCGCCATTACTAGTAAAAAAATAAAAAAAAAATAAAAACCCCAGAAATGAATTCTCATCATCCGTAAACGCGACCACTTTTGTGCAAACCAATCAATAAACGCCGATTGCGATTTTTTTTATCACAAATAGGAGGAAGAATATAAATCGGCCAAAACCAATGAAAAAAAATGTTTTTTTATATATTTTTTTGGATTTGTATTTTAGCAAAAAGTAAGAAATTTGTTTTTTTTTTGCAAAATTGTCGCTCTTCTTTTGTTTATAGCGGTGATCAGAAATGAAGCAGCGGTGATCAAATACCACCAAAAGAAAGCTCTATTTGTGGGAAAAAAAGGACGCAAATTTAGTTTGGGTACAACGTCGCATGACCGCGCAATTGTCAGTTAAAGCGACGCAGCGCCGAATCCCAAAAAGGGCTCCGGTCCTAAAGTGTGAAATCCTTCCGGGGTTGAAGTGGTTAAATGAGGCGAGTAAAGAACATGATGTAAACATATGCTAAATATTAAATATAAATTCATTTATTGTACACAATGAAAACACATGATTGTCCGAAGCAGCAAATGCAGTAGATAAATCAATAACATGGTGCAAACATAAAAAGCTGAAAATAATCAAAATAATTTGATGATGTAAAAATATGATATCATAATACAGACAGATGTACAATGACAATGAGCTATAGCATAAAATACTCTACGCGTTTCGAGGATCCGTCCTCTCGTCAGGAGTATCAATGTCAAATTGCTCTATGAGTATGGATATACAAGAAATATATTAGTGCGTTCCTTATGAAAACAAAAGCGAGGGATCATAAGTAGAATGATATGAAATATTTCTTACATGTCAGCTTAATGGCCCAAAGAGTGACAGTAAGACAGCGGCATTCACTGCAGTGTCAGTCCCGGGGCTGAGGCGGGGACAAAAAGCATAACAATGTGGAAATGAACAAATTCAATTACAAAATTCTTCAAAGAAATATACAATCACCGTCCACTTTATTAGGTACACCCGTTCAATTGCTTGGTAACAAAAATTGCTAGTCAGCCAATCACATGGCAGCAACTCAATGCATTTAGACTTCTAGACATGGTGAAGACGACTTGCTGAAGTTCAAACCGGGCATCAGAATGGGGAAGAAAGGGGATTTAAGTGACTTTGAATGTGGCATGGTTGTTGGTGTCAGACGGGCTGGTCTGAGTATTTAAAAAAAACAGTTGATCTACTGGGATTTTCACGCACAACCATCTTTCGGGTTTACAGGGAATGTTCTGAAAAAGAGAAAGTATCCAGTGAGCGGCGGTTGTGTGCAGGAAAATGCCTTGGTGACGTCAGAGGACGGAGGAGAATGGGCAGACTGGTTCCAGATGATATAAAGAGAACAGTAACGCAAATAACCACTCGTTACATCCAAGATATGCAGAATCCCATCTCTGAATGCACAATACATCGAACCTTGAAGCAGATGGGTTACAGAAGCAGAAGACCACACCGGGTGCCACTCCTGTCAGCTGAGAACAGGAAACTGAGGCTACAATTCACACAGGCTCATCAAAATTGGACAATAGAAAATTAGAAAAACGTCGCCTGATGAGTCTCGATTTCAGATGGTGGGGTCAGAATTTGTCATAAACAACATGAAGGCATGAATCCATCCTGTCTTATATCACGGGTTCAGGCTGGTGGTGGTGTAATGGTGTGGGTGATATTTTCTTGGCACACTTTGGGCCCTTTAGTACCAATTCAGCATTGTTTAAACACCACAGCCTACCTGAGTATTGTTGCTGACCATGTCCATCCCTTTATGACTGCAGTGTCCCCATCTTCTGATGGCTCCTTCCAGCAGGATAATGCACCATGTCACAAATCTCCAATCATCTCACCACTGGACAATGAGGTCACTGCACTCCAATGGCCTCCACACTCCCCACATCTCATCCAATAGGGCATCTTTGGGATGTGGTGGAACGGGAGATTGGCATCATGGATGTGCAGCCGACAAATCTGCAGCAACTGCGTGATGCTATCATGTCACTATGGACCAAAATCTGTGTTTCCTACACCTTGTTGTATCTATGCCATGATGAATGAAGATAATTCTGAAGGCAAAAGGGGGTCCAATGCGGTACTAGCAAGGTGTACCTAATAAAGTGGCTGGTGCAGGGGCGTAACTACGGGGGTTGCAATTGCAACCGGGCCCCATGCTCCCCTTGTACACCTGAATAGGAGGGATGGCGGGGGTGGCATTTAGAGGAACCATTCTCCCCCATTTTCCTCCTAATGGAGGAGATTGGTTCCTCTATATGCTGCCCCCGCCACCCCTCCTATCCTGTTTACTTGTTTTCTGCTGTTCCCAGGGTCCCTGTGTGCTTCCCTGGTCCCCTCCACAGAGCTGCTGTCTTCCCCCCTCCTCTCCCCTGCCAGCTGCTGTAGAAGATGAGTCATAATGGAGAGATGGGAACGAGTTGGTAAATTTGTCATTTACCGGTCCTTCCTTTGCTGAATGAACAGAGTCAGTGATTGGTACCAATTGGTTCATTCATAACTGAAGCATAGTAAACAGTTTTTTACTAAACTTCCGTTTCTGAATGAATGAGAGGCTCGGTGCACAACTTTCCCTGTCCATTCATTCTGTGCAGCTGAGGTTACACAGATGGAGATTGAGAGCTGAGGTTTATTTAGACCCCTGATATCTCATCAAAGCCCCCCAAAAGAGCTCCTAAAAAAATTGTAAAAAAAAATAAAAACAAAATTGTAAAAGAAATAAAATGAAATGGTAAAAAAATAATAAAATAAAAATTAAAAACTATTGCACCAGTGAGGGAACTATCAGGATTGCAAAGGTTGCAATTGGGACCGGGCCCTGGCATTTCACCACCATGGGAAGGCGTGAAGATGGCAGAAAGGGGGCCCGCTGCAGAACTTGTGAAAGGGTGCCACTGTGGGACCGTAATAAAGGGTAATGATGGGAGTAAAGGGCTCCGGGGTCAGTGGGAAGAGGGAAGGGTCCTGGCCAGGGGTTAGGGGGACCCTTCATAATTTCCTGCACTGGGGCCCTGAAGGTTCTAGTTACACCTCTGGGCTGGTGAGTATAAAATGTGTAAACAACATCCACTTTAGATTGTGCCCAACACAAAGTGCATATAAAGCATCCAAATCTGAAGTGCCACTCAATTTGTTTTTGTGGTTGAAACCAATGTGCCAACTCTTCCATGCTCCTCCGTTCCCCTTCCAAAGTGTCCACTCACCGGAAACGAATTGAGCTTTTTAACAACAAATTTTAACTGTTCACTTTTTTAGTAAAATTTAAGAACTGTTAGAGGGGCCATTGTAATCTTTTTTGTGAAAAAGCTTCGTTCACTTTGCCAATCATATGCAAAGAAAGATGAATAAATAAATCCCATGTACTCTTTGGTTGATTGACTAACGGCAAATAGGTTGTTCACTGTACATAGGAAGTTGCACTTTGGAAAGGAATTTGCCCCAGAGCTTAGTCTGTGCTGTGAAGTTTTACTTTGAAAAGATTACCCATTTCACGTGCAAGGAAAATGGAAGTCAGCAGAGCTTCACCACATTCACTAAGCTCTGGGGCAAATTCCCTTGCAAAGTGAACAGCTTTGCCCTTAGTAAATCAACCCCTATATGGCAAAGCAAAACAGGGACTCAATAGATTTGTGTAATCATTTAAAGCTCTAGTGTTGATAATAACATACAACCATACCCACAGTTTTGGTCATGTTCTAGTTTATCTTATCTGACCACTGTGAGTGATGGGGAGATTACATCACCACAGGAAGCATGATAAACAGAGTACAGTGAACTATTTGGAAGGGACTTGTCATGAACATTTTTGTTCTGCTTTCAGAAATCTTGCATTCTGAAGCTGCAGGCCAAGGTAAGATGCTGTTCAATATGTATTTTTACATTTTAAGCAGTTGTACATTTTTATCCAAAAATCCATGTTCACTTGGGGCTGGAAACCTCTGTGTTTCTATATGGCAGTCCAGATGGGCCAGGACCCCTCTGTAACTATATTACAAATGTTTAGGGCCAGGGTGGTGCTGTGGACAAAGCCTGTCTGGATTTCAGTAAACTATTTAATTCAGTTCCACCTAATGATCTCATAAATTGTACAAGCTAGGACCTAACTCTTGGGTGGTTCTGTGGATATGTAGTTGGCTACAATCTAGGACTTAACTCTTGGGTGGTTCCGTGGATATTCAGTTGGCTACAAGCTAGAAATTAATCCTTGGGAGGTTCAGTGGATATGGGATATGTAGTTGGCTACAAGCTAGGACCTAACCCTTAGGTGGTTCAGTGTACACTCAGTTGGCTACAAGTTAAGATTTAATCCTTGGGTGGTTCAGTGGATACACAGTTGGCTATGCGCTAGGACTTAATCCTTGAAGCGTTCAGTGGATACACAGTTGGCTACAAGCTAAGACTTAATCCTTGGGTAGTTCAGTGCATGCCCAGTTGACTATGCGCTTGGACTTAATCCTTGGGTGGTTCAGTATATACACAGTTGACTATGCGCTAGGACTTAATCCTTGGGGGGATTCAGTGGAAACACAGTTAGCTACAAGCTAAGACTTAATCCTTGTGGGGTTCAGTGGATACACAGTTGGCTACAAGCTAAGACAACCATTGAGTGGTTCAGTGGATACACAGCCACAAGCTAAGATTTAATCCGTGGGTGGTTCAGTGAATACACAGTTAGCTATAAGCTAAGTCTTAATCCGGCCTTTCTCAACCTTTTCAACACCGTGAAAGCCTTGAATTAATTCTCCGGTCTCAGGGAACCCCTGCTAAAAATGAAAAATCTACAACTCATGATACATTAGTGTGATGGTCAATGGGAAGAATGCTTCTTAAACTTGTGGTCATTAGGAAGAATTACCCCCCCCCCCCGTACAGATATCTAAAACGATCAATGATGTCTTTGGGAATTTATCTGAGAGGCAGAACTTGACCATTGCTCAAGGAACCCCTAGCAGCCTCTGGAGGAACCCTAGAGTTCCACAGAACCCTGGTTGAGAAACCCTGTCTTAATCCTTGGGTGGTTCAGTGGATACACAGTTGGCTATGCGCTAGGACTTAATCCTTGGGGGGTTCAGTGGATAAACATTTGGCTACAAACTAAGACTTAATCCTTGGGGGTTCAGTGGATACACAGTTGGCTAAAGGTTAAGACTTAACCAGTGGATACACAGCTACAAGCTAAGACTTAATCCTTGGGTGTTTCAGTGGATAGACAGTAGGCTATGCGCTAGGACTTAATCCTTGGGGAGTTCAGTGGATACACAGTTGGCAACAAGCTAAGACTTAATCCTTCCGTGGTTCAGTGGATACACAGTAAGCTATGAGCTAGGACCTAATCCTTGGGTGGTTCAGTGGATACACAGTTGGCCTTTAAATTTGCTTTGGACAAACAAATCTATATTCACATAAAAGGATAACAAATAAAACAAAAAAATAAGCAAAAACATACAAAAAAAAACAAAAATCAAAAAGGAGCAAACTCAATGGAGCCCTTGGTTTTTCTCTGCCGTCATTCTTCTATGTTTCTATATAGTGGTCAGGATCCCACTTTGTTTCTAAAACTAGAGATCAAGAAAGCTTTAATATAGAAGTCAATCATTTCTTTGCTTTTTTTCTCTTTCTTTTTACAGATTATTCCATTTTCATGATTGTGAATACAGTTATCAGCAAATAGCACAGAAAATGAGGGTTTTCACAGTGATTGTCTTCATCGTCCTCTTTCAAGGTAGTAATTTATGTGCCTAGGGCAAGCAAGTAAATAGTATATGCATGAAACTTTTTCAAATAAATCCTAATGTTCCCCAGATCACCCTATTTTGGTCTTCAGAGATTAAGAGATGCAACTGTTGGTTGTCTTTACTGTTTATGATTATTGATGAAGTACCTAAAGAACAAAAGAACTTTTACCCAATTGAACCCAGTGTCTACTGGCCAAGCCTTTTCGATCAAAGAATTAATGTGCCAGGATGGGTATTCCTAGACTATAGAGAAGGCATCATAGAGAAGGCATAGGAGACAATAAGGCCAAGTTACTAAAAGAGTTGAGAATCTTTACTCAATAGATTTTGTGAATTTTCACTTTAATTATCCAATCGTGAAAAGCAAATTCCTGTACACTTTGAAGACCCAATCATGTCCAGATTAAATAAGTAAATAGGAATTTTCTTTTGCTTGACTGAATAATTGAGGTGACTATTCCTACAATATATTATATACATTGTGAAAAATCTCAATTGCTTTAGAAAATCAGCCTTCATAACTTCTTAAAAATGCTTTAAGTATCTACATATCCTATATATTTTTTCTGGCCCTTAACAGAATTGCATCCAATTCCCAAAATATACCAATTTTTTTAAATTATTATTCTTTTTTTTTTTTTTTTTTTTTTAGAAAAGGGTGTTTTAATATCAGTACTTTATGTCATGAACTCATATGGAATTGGCTTAAGGAGCTCAGGGTCCTTTCTAAATGTTTAGACAAAGTGAGCTTCACTTGGCTGGGTTGGCTGACATTTTAGCTCCACACAGATGCCCTTCTCCTTGGCTTCCTTTTTCTTCCTCTCGTTTTCCTTCACACATTGCAGGAAACTGTTTCTACTCTTTGAGTGGTGGATGTGCTGTTCACAGACATTGATTTTTTTTGTTGCAAGAATCTCACCTTAACTTGTTTGTTCACAATTATTCCAACAACATGCTGCGTGACATTGTAGATCTGGCCAGTCTTGCCATGGTAGCACTTTTGTGGCATACCTTTTGGATTGTGCCTATACCCTTGATGTCCTTCTTGTAGATGTGCATATAGGATGAGAGTGGCACCGGACCATGCTTGCGGAAGGGTCTAGAGGACATATAAAGGGTTCCTCGCCTTTTGCTTCTTGTGTTCTTCATTTTTTACAAACAGTTGAATCCTACTACCCTATGCAAAATGGCGGGAGAGAACCTTGTCACCTGATAACAGCCACGGATAACAGCACAAGGACCATCTATATATAACTAGGATTGCAATTGCCAGATCTTAAGGAAAAAAGCCGTAATGTATAAAGTGCCTATCCAATCCTGGCATCTTTAGGGCTCAGTACTGTCCAAAGCTCAGAGAGAGCATCTGGAGGGGGGGTAGAAGCAATCTGCAGGACCATGTAAAAGAAGAAGAGTGCATAGGCGACTCTAAGTGCAGACTTTTGGGGCACAGCGGCGAGCGCAATGACGTCACAGGACTTGCCGCGACGCGTTTCCGAGCATGTGCACTGGCGATAACAGGTCAGTGCAAGCTCCTTTGACCTGTGATGTCATTGCACTCGACGCTGCACTACATGAGCATTCTAGCCCTCTCTCCTTCTACACATGCAGCCAGCTTCAGGACCCAGATAGCAGCAACACAGTGCAAGTGTTGTCCCAAGAGGATGGACTATCCATACATGCCTGTTTTTACCTACTCGAATTTGAGTTGCTCTCTTACTGTGTGCTAAATACATTTTATAATCAGTCTGCACTTAGAGGCACCTCTGAACTCTTCTTAAAATATTGAAAGGTACCTCTGAAATTACATTAACATGCAGAGGTTTACATGAGCACAGTGGTGTAGGGGATAGCAGTTTCGCCTAGCAGCAAAAGGGTCGCTGGTTCGAATCCCAACCGTGACACTAGTTGCCTGGAGTTTGCATGTTCTCCCTGTGCCTGTGTGGGTTTCCTCAAGCTACTCTGGTTTTCCTCCCACACTCCCAAAGACATGCTGGTAGGTTAATTAGATCCTGTCTAAATTGGCCCTAGTATGCGTAAGTATGAATGTGAATTAGGGACCTTAGATTGTAAGCTCCTTGAGGGCAGGGACTGATGTAAAGTGCTGAGTAAATTGATTGTGCTATATAAGTACCTGAAATAATAAATAAAAATAATGAGCTTTTAGTGATTGGGTTTACACACTCTAAAGGGTGCCTGTCCATTACAGTTACAATGCCCCCCTCTGTTCAGTGTTTAGTGCCAACTGTGCTGACTGATTTCTGCTACTCTGCACCCAAAATACACTAAAACCCACAGTGTCCATGTTCCTATATATTTAGGCATAGATATTGCTTGTCCATTCAAATGAAAAGTGTACATTTGTGGAACAGCCAAATGTAAGAACAATTACTTATACAAGGAAGCCCACAATCTACCATATGTAGACAATCTAATGCCTAGTACACACAATGAGAATATTGGATGAATGGACGTATGTTTTTTTTTTTTTTCAAAAATGAATAGGTTACTAGAGTTACGAAAATTCAGAGGACAGAATACAACTTCCCTCGATGATGCAATGTATTGAATTGTAATGCATTCTTTCATTTCCAATCATGCACAGTCTTAGTCACACGTTTTTTCACTGACCAATACTGTACTTATTAAACGCAAATTGTTTGTTCTGCTGTTGTACAAGAGAAATTTTTTTGCTTGTCCCATCATATAATTTTGCAAGAACTGTCGTGATCGGCTCTCGAAAGCAGGATTTTCCATCAGATTTTCTCATTTTGTGTAATAGGTAGTGGCGGCTTGTGCTCAATATTTTGGGGGGCGGCAAACTAGCCCCCCCATTTGCACTTCCGCCTCCCACCTCCCCACTCGTGTTGCCGCCACAGCCAAACTCCCCCTCGCGTGGGTGGCGGATGGGAAGGTGGCCTTACCTTAAGAGATGAGGAGGGGTAGGGCTGCTGCTCCTCGCTCCAGCCGAGAGAAGAGCCGGGGCTTCTCCTCCCAGCCGAACAAAGAGGCTTCTCCTCCCGGCCAAACAGGAAGTGGGTCCTGAGGCTCCCTGGCCAACCGGGTCTCAGGACCCGCTTTCTGATTGCCCGAGAGGAGAATCAGGAAGACAATAGTGAATATTAATTCACACAACTGGGTGGGCTCAGGGCGCAGTGCTTTGCGCCCCAAGCCCACTCCTTTTTGAAGCCAATTAGAGCCTCAGACTCTAATTATGTGCTTCAAAAAAAAACCAACCCATTAAAATCCATGCATCCGGCGCCCCACATGTAGATTAGGGGCTGGGCGCATGGATTAGGGGGGCAGTCCTACATGGACGGACTGCCACTGGTATTAGGCATAAGTCCCCCTCTATATTTTATTATTTCAGAAAGGTGACACTGTTGCATTTTGCATGGGAATTTTATAGCTCGTACAGGAAAAAGTCCTTGTCGCAAAGTAAAATGCGTGCTTCTTCTTGGAAGAGTTTAAACAAAATGGGTCCTAACTTGCTCCAAACCTCTCCACGTTCTAATGCCTAGTAATGATCAGGTCATTATTATCCTTCACTGGAAATACATAGAACTCATCTGCAGAGGTGTTGACATTGTTTTGGTCACAGTGGGGTTGATTTACTAACACCGAAGAGTGCAAAATCTGGTGCAGCTGCACATGGTAGCCAATCAGCTTCTAACTTCAGCTTGTTCAATCAAGCTTTGGCAACACATCCTGGAAGCTGATTGGTTTCTTTGCAGAACTGCAGAACTGCACCAGATTTTGCACTTTTCAACTTTAGTAAATCAACCCCAGTGTGTATTATTTTCAGCAGACTGGATGAATCTACCTCCATCTATTCAAAGCTGAGTTCCACCCAAATAATTTTTTTTTTTTTTTGCTGGCATCCACCTAGTTAGTATTCATTGCACAAATAAAGTAATTGATGGCTTTAAATCCAGGTAGTTTTCCTATTTATTTTGAACTTACATGGCTAATGATTTTTTCTTTACTGGGAGTTCCCATCTTAGCTGTGGGCATGTGAAGCCCACTTTCACCCTCCTTGAGTCTCTTCCAGGATAAGGTGCATGCTGGGTAACCAGCATGCACCTCTCGATCTCGAGTGTATGTCTCGTTGCCATAACAATGGGTGGCGATGGAGGAAGGTCCCGCCCCGTTGTTATGGCAACATAGATAGCATCTCTTTCTCCCACAAAATCACATAGTTTCCTGTCTGGAAATAACGCAATTTTACAGATCAGGGATGCCCACTGACTCATGGGAAATGATGACTCACATCTCCCATGAGCCCAGGCAAGGCAGGAAGTGATGCGGAGTGCCATGGACCAGGAAGTGGAAGATTACAGGGACCACATAGCAACAGGGCACTTAGGGTGAGTATCATTTTTTTTTTGCAAAGGTGATTCCTCATGTATACAGGATTTAAAATATATAGAGATATATTTGTGAGTGGAACCCCGCTTTAAGTAAAATTGAACATTTCTGATTTCCTTGCTCTATAAATCAAGTGCTCATTACATCTACGTAATACTGTAGCTTCCTCCAAACATGAAAATCATTCTCCGCATCATCTTATTATGTACATTTACTCCTATAGCTGCTAATG
Source organism: Glandirana rugosa (assembly GCA_018402905.1). Lineage (NCBI taxonomy): Eukaryota > Metazoa > Chordata > Amphibia > Anura > Ranidae > Glandirana > Glandirana rugosa. The sequence goes on from BLSH010528183.1 coordinate 824,686, forward strand.
GATATGTATGTATTGGTTCTATTTTCCAGGCTCTCTATCAATATTTTTTAGCAAGGATTGGAAATTTCCTAGCACACTTCATGCTTTGATGGGCTCTTGCGTGGAGATCCCCTGCACACACAACCCACCTAAGAATATGGGAGCTGCCAGCATTGCTTGGTATCGCCTTCATTTGGACTACATGCATATTTTTGACAGCAGAGCAAACTCATTGGTAGAAAAGCGATACCAGAACCGAACCTCGTTGGTGCCCGGGAAAAACAGCTGTACGCTAAGGATAGACCCAGTGAGAAAAGAAGATAGGACAAGTTATTATCCAGGACTAGCAGAGCGGCCACAGGACAATGCATTCTCACAAGGCCTTCGTATTGTTTGGTTGGGTGTTACAGGTAAACCTTTTTTTTTATTTTTATTTTAGAAAACGTATTTCTGAAAATAAAGAGAATAGTATTGCATGCAGGAGGGGTTAGCGTGAGTGTGAGGTCTTTGTTGCAGTCCTTTGTTGCAGTATTTAATTTTCTGTACTGGTAGTAGGTTGTCAGCGAAATTGGAAATCAGGGCCTGGTCTCTGCCACAGGAGCTTAAAATGATACTTAATGTTAACTTTTTTTCGTTTAACCACGGAAGGATTTCCCACTTTAGGACCAGAGCACTTTTTGCGATTCAGCACTGCGTCGTTTAACTGACAATTGCTCGGTCGTGCAACGTTGTTCCCCAACGAAAGTTGCGTCCTTTTTCCCCAAAAATAGAGCTTTCTTTTGGTGGTATTTGATCACCTCTGCGTCATTTCTGATCACCGCTATCAACAAAAAAAGAGCGACAATTTTGCAAAAAAAAAAAAAATACAATAGTTCTTACTTTTTGCTAAAATACAAATCCAAAAAAAAACAAAAAAAACAAATGTATTCATCGGTTTTGCCCAATATATATTCTTCCTCATACTTTTGATAAAACAAAATCGCAATTGGCAGTTATTCATTGGTTTGCGCAAACGTTGCAACGTTTACAAACCATGAGAATTAATTTCTGGGGTTTTTACTTTTTTTTTTTTTTTTTACTAGTAATGGCGGTGATCTGCGATTTTTATCGGGACTGTGATATTGCGGCGGACATGTCGGATATTTTCGACACATTTTTGGGACCAATGACATTTATACAGTGATCAGACATTTAAATATCCACTGATTACTGTGTAAATGTCACTGGCAGTGAAGGGGTTAATCTGCAGGAGGAGATCTAGGGGTTAACTGTGTTCCCTAGGCGTGTTCTAACTGTGAGGGGGCTGGGCTGCCACGGGCAGCAGAGATCTAACTGATCCCAGAGACAGGGATCAGTAGGTCTCTTACATGCAGAGCGGGGAACCGCCGTGTTTACATCGGCGGTTCCTCGTTTCTGTTCTCTGCTAGGCAATTGCGGCTCGCCGGGGGAGATCGAGTTCGCCTGAGCCGCGGCCACACTCCTGCAGAGCAGAGCTAGCCGCGCACGAGCGAGCCGGCATTTATAGACGGCGATTCGCGGGACGCTGCCACATTGCAGCAGTAAATGTACGCGACACGGCGGTTTATGGATAAGTACACCTTTGGGAACATGTTACGTGTTCCACACGTTTTAGGGGGCAATCTGCCCTGCTGATCCAATCACATGGGGAGCTGAGGGCGCAAGGATGACTTGTGTCCCCGGCTGTTATTATTACTGAAGGCCCCAGTTTTCCTCTCCGGCAGAAGAACACGGCATGCAGCTTTGAGGCATAGGGAAGTTGTACAGATTGGGGCACACTGTGACACTGTAAGTCGGGAGTCGGGACATTTACAAATGTAAAGTGGGTGCCACGGTGTACCATTCTTTTCTGATGAGGAAGCTGCAGCTGTTCACTGTGAAGAGCTGCGGCTTCTTCATCAGACCCTGAGGCATGATTTATCCAAGAGCTTCTCTGCAGTCCTCTGCCTGGGGGCGGCGCCACCCCCACCCCCCGAAAGATGGCGCCCAGGGCAAATACCTTGTTTGCCTTGCGGTAGATATGCCCCTGTCAGATATAAGTAAATAAAATAAACTCCTTTTTTTTTTTATACCTCCAATTTCTAAGATTCTCCAGAACCTACTACAATTACAATACCCGAATATATGACTGTCGGAAGATCTGTCAATGTCACATGCTCTGCAAATCATACGTGTGGCTCCAGTCCGCCTATCATTACATGGAATAAACCTGGCCAGATCCGTAGATTGTCGGAAGATCTGTTAGGAGGCTACTGGAGAGAAAAATCTGAACTGGTCTATAATCCTACCCTTGAAGATGATGGAACCGATATTCAATGCACGATTACCTATCATAATGGATACACTTTACAACGAGAGGCAAGACTGAACATCAAATGTATGTATTTTACTGGGACACACCACTTACAGATAGTAGAGGTGATTGGGTGGCTTTGGAGCCACAGGAATCTCTTTTATTGTAGAACCTAAAACTGGTTCTATAGGGTGATCTAATCAAATCATTAGTGAGACCTCACCTAAAATATACAATTCAGTTTTGGGCACCAGTTCTCAAAAAGAATATTGGGGAACTGGAGAAAGTGCAGAGAAGGGCAACCAAACTGATAAGAGGAGCTCAGCTATGAGGAAAGATTAGCTGAACTGAATTTGTATTAAAGCGGAACAGAACTTCAGTTAAAAAGAGAAGTTCCACTTTTCCTATTCTTCCCCCTCCTCTGACAGTAATGGAAACTTTTTTTTGGGGGGGGGGGGGGGGGGGGGGG
>BLSH010528183.1:833564-864720 GCA_018402905.1 Glandirana rugosa
GAAATACAGTGTGGCATAAACGCGTCGTCAGAATGTTCACGTTAAAAAAAACTTTTTTAAGGCAAAAAACTCAATTTTTTATTCTGTTGTCATTTCAATCCGGTTAAAAAAAGGTATACCACTTTCTATTACAATGCGACTATTTCACTATGGGTTGTACAGTACGAAGTTTTAACGCAGGCGGACGCCTTACCACTGCTTGAAACGTTGAATTTTTAGAGATAAACGCAGGAAATTTTTTTAAGATGTCCAATCTTCAAAACTCAATGTCTCCTCGAGATCATGATTTTAATAACGAGAGTGAGATTTTTAGTACTAGAGCTCCTCTGTAACTCAAAACTTCTAACCTGTAGAATTTTTTTAAAGGACGCAAATAGAGATTTTTAAGTTGCAAAGTTCGTCACCATTCCGCAGGCGGACGCAATTTTGAAGCATGACATGTTGGGTATCACTTTATCAGCGTAACATTATCTTTCACCATATGGAAAAAAATTGGCCTAACTTTACTGTTGTCTTATTTTTTAACTCAAAAAACGGAATTTTTTCAAAAAAAATTGCACTTGTAAGACTGCTGCGCAAATACGGTGTGACATAAAGTTTTGCAATGGTCGCCATTTTATTCTCTAGGGTGTTAGAAAAAAAAAACAATATAATATTTTGGGGGATCTAAGTAATTTTATGGCAAACAAACCATGGTTTAACACTGAACCCAAAAAACAGGCTCGGTCTTGAAGTGGTTCAGGGGACAGCAAATTTACACTGTTATACAAGCTGTACACTCACTACTTTACATTGTAGCAAAGTGTCATTTCTGCAGTGTTGTCACATGAAAAGATAGAATAAAATATTTATAAAAATGCGAGGGGTGTACTCACTTTTGTGAGATACTGTATATAGTTCATAGTACAAAGTAACATTGCTGTTGCTCTTCCAATGTAAATGTCATTTGGGTACAACGTTGCAACAAAATATAAGACAAAAGGCTATATTTTAGCGCCGACACCCCATCCCTATTAAATGAAGATTGCCAACAAAGGGGAATGAGATAAACCCCTAAAAAAAGGGAAATGGGACTTTAATGGTGTCGGTCAGGACTCCAACTCTGGAAAAATGGTCCTACACACTTATCATCATTAAAAAACACATTTTATTGATACATAGTAAAATATGCTAATGGTACCACAGCATCATATGGTCAAAATATGTGCCACACAAATATGCCTTCATGGATAAGCACACCGTTGCATGACAACACAATTGTCAGTTCAATTAGCGCAGTGCTGAATAGCAAAAAATGGCCTGATTATGAAGGAGTAAAACCTTACGGAGGTCAAGTGGTTAAAGTCCAATTTTTTTTTCTAAATAATAAGGGTCCCAAAAAAAAAGGCTGCAATACTTCCAGTCTGACATTTTCCCTCAGTACTTTTTTTGTCAAGCGTCATTCAACACAGAAAACTGAGGACATACTGTGATTGAAAGATGTCATGGGCCCTCTCCCTTGTCACCAGAGCACCTTTTATTTGTAATGTGTGCAGACGCAGAGAGCATGTGATGACATTAGAGCGAATCTTGGCATCTCCAGAGAAGATCGCAATAAAATGAGCTTGTGTCTCACATTACCAGACAACCTACCACATTCACATTCTCCTATCTGTGATGTGATCATTCTTCAATAAAAAATATTGGACTGTAATCTGAAGATCCATGGCGTTTTGACAAATATCTTCACACTGTTACATTACCAGCCAGGCACATTGATAAAAGGTAGGTATGCTAAAGAAGCATATCATACATAATGACAGCGGCGGCCCATCCATTAGGGGCGCACGGGCGCCCCTCCCCTATCTACATAGCAGGGCGCCAGACTATTCCAATGGGAGGTGGGTGGTTTTTTTTTTGAAGCACGTGATTAGAGCCAGAGGCTCTGATTGGCTCAGAGTGAAGAGCACTGTGTCCTGATCCCACCCACTTGTGTGACACTAGCGGATGAATATTCACTATTGCCACACTGATCCTCCTCCCGGCCAATCAGGAAGCGGGTCTGAGACCTATCACCCGATTGGCTGAAGGACAGGCGATCCTATTGGACGCCTAGGAGAAGGAGGCAGGAGCCGCCGTGTCACATAGAAGACACAGGAGCCGCCCATAGAAGCCAGCTGCCTGCCGGAGCCCGCAACCCGCCCACCAAAGCCAGCAACCCGCCAGCTGCCCACCAGACCCCGCAACCCACCTGCCTGAGCCCGCAACCTGCCAGCTGCCTGCAGGAACCCATCTGCTGCCCACAATGGATGGGGTTAGTGGTTGGGGCAGGGGCGTAACGATAGGGGTTGCAGGGGTTGCAATTGCAACCGGGCCCCATGGTCCAGGGGGCCCATGTGCCTCCCTTGTACACCTGAATAGGAGGGATGGTGGGGCGGCATTTAGAGGATCCAATCTCCTCCATTTTCCTTTATCCAGTTTACTTGTGTTCTGCTGTTCCCAGGAGCCCCTGTGTGCTTCCCTGGTCCCCCTGGGGCCTGCTGCAGAACTTGTGAAAGGGCCCCACTGCAGTACCGTAATAAAGGGACCCACAATAGAAGTAAAGGTCCCCAGCATCAGTGGGAAGAGGGAAGGGCCCTGGCCAGGGGGCCCTTCATAATTTCTTGCACCGGGGCCCTGAAGGTTCTAGTTACGCCTCTGGGTTGGGGGAGGGGGGTTTTGCCGCTGACTGACAAACGGGGGGTGGTTTTTTGCCCCCCCCCCCCAAGAATAAACACCAGCCGCCACTGCATAGTAAGTAATCCTCCAAGGACGGGGCATGGGGTACCAATGGGAATTTGGACTTTAAAAATAATACTCCATATTGCTATTTGTGCTTCACTGGTGAGATCTTTCTTCACCGTTTGCTAAAAAGACTATAGTCACCAAGACAGACAGTGTGAGGAAGTCCAAAATCTTACATTTCCATTCACTTCCTATAATGCCTACAGGACAGGAAGTGAAAGAGAAATCTCCCCAGTGGGAACACAGATATCAATAACCTGGCCTTATCCAAAACCAATAGAAAGAAGCCTTGGATAGAATTCTGCTTATGATATTGTTGCAATACTTTTTTCGAACATTTATTCTTTCTGAAAATTAATTTGGTACTCTATAGATGTAGATCACAATGTAATCTATCCTCTTTTATGTTTAACTACAGGTTATGAACTGAAAGAAGGCATCGTGAAAATGATCGTTGTGATTTTATTGGCAGTATTTGGATTTGTCAGCCTAGCCTTATTTGTAATGACTATAAGTTTTTATAGAAGGTAGCGTATTTAAAGCTCAACTCCAGCCTTCTCTTCAGTCTTGCACAGCTATACAGGATTCTCTTTGCTATTGAAGTTGCTTACCCTGATTTTATTGCACACTGTGAGCTTCTTGCAATGTGCATTAGAAGTTGGAGCAAGTCAGATAGAAATAGAGAGAGGAGCAGCGCCATCTAAGTGCAGCAATCCTTAGGCATAGCTGCCAACTGTCCCTGATTTCGAGGGACTGTGCCTAATTAGGAACAAAGTCCCTCAGTCCCTCTTTCCTCCTCATTTGTCCCTTATTTTTGTCTGATCTATATATCTGTATATAAAATGCACTATTTATATATCAAGTGATAAACCTTTCATCCAATTTCTAAATTGCTGCATTTGTAAATTTCAAAATCCAGTATAAAGGAATAGTGGTGGTAAAAAAAAGCACTTGTGGGTTTAACTAGTCTTTTTTTTTTGGACAACTCTCCTTTTAGGGGGGTGTGTACTATGCCTACATACTTTGGTGTACTCCTTCCCATCTCAAAAAGTTGGAAGGTATGCATTAGATCATTTAATGAAAGTATAAATTAGCAACTCACAAGATAGCAATAAACCAGTGCTTTGTTTAAGCAGTATTATCTGCTGGACTCCGGGATACGTGCCGCTATCTGAGGGTGTCAATCTGGTATATTCGGCGGTGCTGGTGGCTCCCAGCGCTTCCTGTAGACATGGGTACACCAAGCAAGCGGGGCTGATGTCACTTCCGGATGTGGGAGTAACAGCCACCAAATATACCGGATTGACACCTTCAGACAGCAGAACAGATCCCGGAGTCCAGGTGATAATACTGTTTATACATAGTAACATAGTTGGTAAAGTTGAATAAAGACAACAGTCCATCCAGTTCAGTGTTGGTGTGTGTGTGTTCATGTAAAAAAAATAATTTCCCATATCCCTGTATATTGTGTTCTCTAAGATGCACGTCCAAGAGTCTTTTAAAACTATGAATACTTCCTGCTGACACCACCAATTGTGGAAGAGAGTTCCACATCCTTATTGCCCTGACAGTGAAAACCCCCTACACGGCCTAAGGTTAAACTTCTTCTCCTCCAATCTCATTGAGTGCCCCATGTCCTCTTATACTCCCTGAGACTGAATAGTTTCCTACCTATACTGGGATCACCATTGAGGTATTTGGATATTGCTATCATATCTCCTCTCGAGTGTCTCTTCTCCAGGGAGAATACATTTAGTGCTTGTAGTCCTTCCTCATAATTGAGGTCCCCCAGTCCCCTTATTCATTTTGTTGTCCTTCTCTGGACTCTCTCTAGTTCCAGGACATCCCTTCCTGGTGAATGGTCACCAGAACTGGACGAAATACTCCAGATGTGTCCCGAACCAGAGTTTTATAAAGTGGCAGAATAATAATTTTATCTCTGCAGCTTGACATTGCATGCTATTGCTCGGTCTGTCTTCTACTAGAACCCCCAAATCTTTCTCCATCCTTGATTCCCCCCATTGGTTCTCCCCCTAGTGAGTAACTTGCATTTGTATTTTTAACCCAAAGTGCATTACTTTACATTTTTTAAATTTGTTAAACCTCATTTGCCATCTAGTTGCCCACTCCATTCATTTATTTAGGTCCTCTTTTAAGGTTTCTATATCCTTCTGTGTTGTTATTGCCCTAGTTATTTTTGTGTCATCAGCAAACACTGAGAATTAGCTATTTACATCATCCTCCATATTAGTCGTTCTCAATAGAGTTGAGCGGACACCTGGATGTTTGGGTTCGGCCGAACTTCGCAGAAACGTTCGGGTTCGGTACCAAACGTTACCTGAACTTGACCCCGGACCCTGAACCCCATTGAAGTCAATGGGGACCCAAACTTTTCGGCACAAAAATGGCTGTAAAAAAGTCCTGAAAAGTGCTAGAGGGCTGCAAGAGGAAGAAAAATGGGAGATGTTATTAGATCTGCAATCTGTCCCTCAAAGCAGTTGTAATCTCTACCTAGTCCAGTATCAGATCGTTCTGTAATGCAGGATGAGATGTTATTAGATCTGCAATCTGTCCCTCAAAGCAGTAGTAGTAATCTCTACCTAGTTATTAGATCTGCAATCTGTCCCTCACAATCTGTCCCTCACAGCACCGGCAGCATCCTCTCCCTACACTAATCTGAGAGCATGTGACATGCAGCACTGTGACTCCAGCCTCATATAGATGCTGGGTCACATGATGCAATGGCCAATCACAGACATGCCATTAGTAGGCATGTCTGTGATGGCCTCTAGGGAAAACCAGTGAAACGCTTGTTGATTGGCTGCCCTGCAGCTATTCAACATGCGTGATAAAATACCAGAACCCAGAACCCGAACCCGAACCCGGACTTTTTCTCAACCGTTCGGGTTCGGGACACGGACACCTGAAAGTTCGGTACGGACCCGAACTTTACAGTTCGGGTTCGCTCAACTTTAGTTCTCAACCATATCCTCAAGTACCCCCCCACAGGCCATGTTTGCAGGTTTTCCTTTATCTTGCACAGGTGCTTTAAATCAGAGTCAATGGCTTGCTATTTTGAACAGCTATTTTATCTAAAAGAAATTCACAAAACCTGGACTGTTGGGAGTACTTGAGGACAGGGTTGAAAAACACTGCTCTATATCTTTTATAAATAATTAAAACATAATTGGTCCCAGGACAGAGCCTTGGGGTACCCCATTTACCACTCTAAACCATTCTAAGAACACGTTATTTAACACTCCTTGTAGCCGGTTTTCTATCCAAGAACAAACGCTATGGTCCATGCCTACAGACCTCAGTTTGTAGATTAAGTGTTTGTGGGGCCCGGTATCTAATGCTTTTGCAAAATCCAGATACAGAGCGATTATTTATTGTTATCTTGTGAGTTGCTCTTTTATAATTTCATTAAATGACCTAATGATTGCTGCACTTAGATGGCGTTGCTCCTCTGTCTATTTACTTTCTCCAGAGTTCCTTCTTGCTCCTTATGAACCTGCAGCTTCCGATTGATGCACCCACAGTAGTCCTAAAATTGTCTATTGGACTTTTTGCACTATATGGACTCTCCCCTGTATCTCAATCACTTTATCCTGCCATCATTTACTACCGTGTCTGCACACAGCCCATACCAGCCCTCCCAGAGGGCGCCAAATACCCCTTTGCTCTTAGCAAGTAAGGTAGAGCCTGCCTCATTTCCTGGCTAGAGGATATCCAACCACCCTTTACTTACCAGCCGGACTGTCACTGGCTCTCTCCTTTTATTTATTAGATTTCTTCCATTAGAGTTCTTCCCTGAATGTTCCCTATATGTAGGCATTAATCTAGGAATGCAAATGCAGTTTTCCCAGGAATGCCCACTCCTCCAGACTGACACCCACCCATCAATCCATCTTGACATTTGCATGACTCCTCCAAATAGCCAGACCACTGCTTGCATCAGGGCTGAGGGTTCTTGAGAGGAGTACTTAGGCAGGGTGCTGTGATGCATTTGCTTTGATTTGGGGGGTGTGAGGGGTAACATTGGTGCCATTCCACTTTTTTAGGGTTTCTGTGCCATTTAATACTCATTCTGTTCTATTTTATTTTACATTTTTGCAGACTAAAACTACGCAAGACATCACCAAGAAGTCAGGTACATGATTTTATAACCAGGAGACATAGTAACACACTTATTGATTGTCTTCTTCTATCATTAAATAATATTTCAACATTTCGTATTTCTGATATGTGCCCGCTGTACCATGTACTTGTATGAAAAGTCTCCTGTCCTCTTTGTATTGCTTCCTTTGTGCGAAATCCCTGGTGTTCCCGCCAGTCCCTCTGCTTCCCTATTAAAACTGACCACACTAGGCAAGATAGTACAGTCTGGTCAGTTCTCTAGCTATGCTAGGAACTCAGCCTGCTCACCTCCAATGATCAGACTTGTCCTGGCACAATGCCTCCCCCCTTTACAGCCATTTGCTGGCAAAATCAGTGTGCTGTTGTTTCTCCTTCCCCCAGCTCTTATGCAGCTGAAAACAGAGGGAATGTGATCATTCATATAAAAGGGGGAAAAAGGTATTTATAATGTACACCAGTGGTCTCCATACTGTGGCCCGGGGGCCAGATGTGGCCCTTTGCTTACTTTTATCCGGCCTTGAGGGACTTTTCCTTCCACTGATACAAGACAGTATTCCTCCGAGTTGCATCAACAGTGAAGCATAAATCCTGCTACTGACACCAAAAGTGGGGCACTATTTCCACCATTGACACCAATGGTGGTGTATTATTTCTCCTATTGATGCCAATGATGGCACAATATTTCTCCCATTGAGGCCAATGATGGTGCAGTATTTCTCCCATTGATGCCAATAATGGGACACTAATCCTCAAACTGACACCAATGATGGGGCACTATTTTTCCCATTGACGCCAATGATGGCACATATTTCTCCCATTGATGCCTATAATACCAAAGATGCATTGTTTACTCTCACTGATGCCAGGACAACTTCTACTCCCAATGGCCAAAGTCCTGCCCCCCTTAAGTGCGAAGTACAGTAATCTGGCCCTTTGTTTAGAAAGTTTGGAGACCCCTGTTATACACAAGCATTTTGCCTTTCATTTCTTTTTTAGACTGAATTACTTGTTTTACAAGGTGAGGGTTTACATATACCTTAAATGATGTGTACTAAGAGATATATGGAAGCTGTTAGCGCTGACCACTTCTAAAACTTTGAGCCATGTCTTTGTCATGCTGATCCCATGGCTGCAATACCCCCTTCGCATTGCTGGAACAAATATACATACTGTATCAGGAGCCAAAAGCCAATCAGGAGTGCGATATCGCTGGATCGAGAGGGGGCTCAGGCAAGTACTGGGGGGACTGTGGGGCACACAGAAGCAGTGGTGGCTGGATAATTCGGGGGGGGGGGGAGGCAAACCAACGCCAACCACCACCGCCTCGGCGGGAGACATGTATGAATGCAGGGAACACCGAGAACACCAGCAACACTCTCCCCCATGGGAGACAGACGATCCCCTTAACTTAGAGGGCAGATGTCTTGCCCGAGATGGCTTCGATCTCCCGTCCTCCTCCCTCCCTTGTCCGAGCCAGGGAGTGCTGGATGCTGGATGGCTGAGCCGCTGCGGGTGAGCCATCCCATCGCAGTGGCGGCTGCGGGTCGGCCGGTCAGACTTCCCCTGTGTCTCCTCCGGCCATGCGTCTCCTCCCTCCTCCTCCTAGGCATATAGAATCGCTTCTCCATTCGGTCAATCGGAACACGGGTTTCATGACCCACTTCTTGATTAGCTGCGAGGAGAATCAGTGTGTCAATACAATTGTCACATAACTGGTTGGGATCTGAGTGCAGTGCTCTGCTCCCCGAGCCCATCCTTTTTTGAAGCATATTAGAGCCTCAGCCTCTAATTACTGTGCTTCAAAAAAAAAAATCCCCCATTGGAATCCATGCGTCTGACACCCCCCATGTGGATCATGAGGTCCGACACATGAATAGAGGGACCCGTGCACCCCTAAAGGATGGACCGCCATTGCACAGCAGGTTTTTAGCTTCATACGTAGAATACATGAAGGTAAGAAACCTTTTACCTTTACAGCCACTTTAACCACTTCCTTACTGGGCACTTAAACCCCCCTCCTGCCCAGACCAATTTTCAGGTTTCAGCGCTGTCGCATTTTGAATGACAATTGCGCGGTCGTGCGGCGTTGTACCCAAATAAAATTGATGTCCTTTTTTCCCCACAAATAGAGCTTTCTTTTGGTGGTATTTGATCACCTCTGCGGTTTTTATTTTTTGCGCTATAAACAAAACCAAGAGCGACAATTTTGAAAAAAGAACAATATTTTTCACTTTTTGCTCTAATAAATATCCCAAAATAAAAAATAAAAAGAAAAAATATTTATTGGGTTTGGCCGATTTATATTCTTCTACATATTTTTGGTAAAAAAAATCGCAATCGGCGTTTATTGATTGGTTTGCGCAAAAGTTATCGCGTCTACAAACTATGGGAATTGATTTGTGGCGTTTTTATTATTATTATTTTTTTTACTAGTAATGGCGGCGATCTGCGATTTTTATCGGGACTTTGATATCCGGGCGGACATGTCGGTCATTTTTGACACTTTTTTGGGACCAATGACATTTATTCAGCGATCAGAAATTTAAATGTCCACTGATTACTGTGTAAATGTCATTGGCAGTGAAGGGGTTAACCTGCAGGGGGCAGTGAAGGGGTTAACAATGTTCCCTGGGTGTGTTCTAACTGTGGGGGGCGGGGTTGGCCGGGACATAACAGATCTAACTGATCCCAGTGACAGGGATCAGTAGATCTGTTATGTCCCCTGTCACAGAACGGGGAACCGCCGTGTTTACATCGGCGATTCCCCGTTCTACAGCTCTGTAAGGCGATCGCGGGTCAGGAGCAGACATCGAGTCCGCCCGACCCGCGGGCACGCCCACGCAGCGTGCGGCGGTGGCATGCGCGCGTCGCCGCCCAGTGCGCGCAGGGGGCGTGTAAAGGGGCGGACGTCCATGGACGTCCACCCGGATTTTCAGGTCCGCGCTGTAGACGTCTTTTGTCTATAGCGCGGATCTGTACAGGTTAACCACACAACTGCCGGTTCAATGGGCGTTTGTTGTGCTTCCCCTTTTGCTTGAATGGGCCATGTTTTGGTGGTGGTTCTGTCCGGCAAACGCAGGAGCAATAGTTTGTGCCGTGAGTGCAAAATATTGCAGCCACAGCATGTGAATACCCCCATCCTCTGACTTTGCAGCTTCAGGGGGCAATTGGGTTACATTTTTATTTCCCCGCCAACTGCAAGCCTGTTTGAACCCCCTAATCTTGCCAGAATCTTGAATATTAAAATAATGTTATTGTTCTTGTGTCAACTACTAATCTTATCACCACCCCTACTAATGTCATCACCCCCCTCCCCCCATATGTAATGGAGATGAACAAAATCAGACATATTTGATGTCCAGCCTGAGTGGCAACCATGGCTCCCTCTGTAAATACAGTGGGGGAGTAAATGTAGCCACCCATCATCAGGAATTGTGTAATTCTCAGGATTACCAGGCCAAAATGAAAGGGAAAAGCCTGAAAAAATAAACATTTTCAGCCATCACATCTAAGAAATATTAAGCTGTGACATATTCCATTTTTGTTGTTTGGATTGGATATAATTTAAGCCTGTTCTATCCTGACCTGGCTGTTTTGTGTTAGGATGGCTTCCTTAATGTCTTTCTATCTTTTTTGCCAGAATCCACAGCTCCAAAATTCCACATATGCTGTTCTTATGAAAACAGAGCCTTCAAGTCACTATGACACTCTAATGGTAACATAATATTCAAGCATGTATGGTATTTCAAGCAAAGGTTGTTGTTATTCTTGCAAAGATAACATGGGTGGGCCCAGGGGCGTATCATGAAATTGGTGGGCCTGTGTGCAAGCCCACATCACACCGATCATCCCCGGCTGTCATGAAGAGATCATCCATGGGTGCAGTGTGGGTCAGAGCACAGTGGCCCTCCCCACCCCTCAGGGCCCGTGTTCAATGAACACCCTGCACCCATGGATGATACACCACTGGGTGGGCCCCATCCCAAAGAGACAGCTCCAGGGCTGGTTCACACCACAGAAACGCAGTCCAGATCTGTTCCAGATGTGTTTCTGTATGTGTGTCTTTTTGATGCATTTTTAATGTGTTTTCCCCCTCTTTTTTATCCCAAAGTTTCCTAGGGGATTGTTTTGCAGTAATGCAATTTTAATGCATTCTGATGCCATTGTTCCTGCACAGTTCTGTGCAGAAAGAATGCAGTTCTACTTTTTTGTGCACTGGAAAAAAATATCCACATTACACAGAAGGACTTTTTATCCTATTTTTCTAATAATATCATAGAAGTTAAGTTCTACCTTCTAAAACTCCTGGACAAAGAAGTTTTTTTTTACGTTAATGCAGAGACTGTATTAGGGTAAAAAAACCTTCGGCCTTTAGAACCACGTTAACGCTAAACTCCAGCTACCACATTTAAAATCATCTCAGCAACTTTGCTGGACAACATGGCTTGTAAAAAGAAGGGAAAAAAAAATAACATCAGCTGGCAGGATCAACAGGCAGAAAAGCTACTGCATGGTACAGGAGGACTCGGAAAACGAAGAACTGCTTTGGTAATGCTACAGACAGACTGGAATATTATTATTATTGCTATCATTATTATTATTATTCAGGATTTATATAGCGGCAACAGTTTACGCAGCACTTTACAATATAAAAGGGAGACAATACAGTTACAATACAATATAATACAAGATTAAAAGGGCCCTGCTCAGAAGAGCTTATAATCTAATGAGATGGGGCAGGTGGTACAAAAGGTTGTAACTGTGCTGGATGAGCTGACAGAATTGATACAAAATTAGTTGGAGGTGTGATAGGCTTCCCTGAAGAGATGAGTTTTCTGGGATCACCTGAAGGCAGCCAGAGTAGGAGATAGCAGGACAGGATTGAGGTAGAAAGTTCCAGAGGATGGGAGAGGCTCTGGAGAAGTCCTGGAGATGAGCATGGGAGGAGGAGACGAGGGAGCCTGAGAGTAGGAGGTCTTGAGAAGAGCAGAAAGGACGGTTTGGGTGATATTTGGAGACCAAGTTAGTGATGTAGCTGGAGACAGAGGTATGGATGACTTTGTATGTTGTGGTTAGCATTTTGAATTTAATTTGCTTGGCGATTGGAAGCCAATGTAGGGATTAGCAGAGAGTGATGGCAGACACTGAGCGGTTGGCATGGGCGTCCACAGAACTTTTTTCGGGGGGGGCATCATTTTAAGGTCATCCATGCTCTGCTCCTTTTCGACAATGTCATTATCTCATTATCACGGTCAGAGACTGCAGACATGGTGCAGGAGATGGTCAGAGACTGCAGACATGGTGCAGGAGATGGTCAGAGACTGTAGACATAGTACAGGAGATGGTCAGAGACTGCAGACACAGTACAGGAGACGGTCAGAGACTGCAGACATAGTACAAGAGATGGTCAGAGACTGCGGACATAGTACAGGAGACTGTGGACATGGCACAAGAGACGATCAGAGACTGCATACATGGCTCAAGAGGATAAGGACCTAGTGGAACCCCCAATCCCATCCCTGATTCCGGGGGGCAATTGCCCCCCCCCTTGCCCCTACCTGCGGACGCCCATGGCGGTTGGTAAGGTAGATAAGTCTGGCAGCAGCATTCATGATACACTGAAGAGGGAATAACCTATGGAGAGATGGGCCAATGAGAAGGGAATTGCAATAATGAAGCTGAGAAATATCAAGGGAGTGAATGAGAAGCTTTGTGGTTTCATTAATTAAAAAGGGGCGAATTCTAGAGATGTTATGGAAGTGAAGTCTACAAGCTTTTGAATATCCAGTATATGTCATTTTTGATTTTGCCCATAGGTGTGCTTTCATTAACTGGCTTTTATATCTCCTTTTATTTTCCAGCCTGCATTACTCTCACAACCTGCAGCTAAATAATCTACAACTTAATATGACCATTTTAGCAAACCAGACAGAAATTTATACCTGCGCTTATGTTCCAGATGATACCAGGCAAAGACGCACTGCAACACAAGCAAGTACCGAGTGCTCTCTCCTGTATGGCAGAGCTGGCATTGTTTTGGCAGCTTTCAATAAAAATCTTTGGTCGCGGCATACACTTTCATTTTATTTTTTTATTTTTTTCCAGCACTTTCATTTTATAACATCAGCTTTGTAATAAGATGCAAGCAATAGTTATATTTGACAATCCAATATAAGCTTACTTGAAAAATCTCCTTTCATGTTGTGAGCTCTGCCTGTCTGCTGGCTGTCATTTTCCACAACTTCCTTTATTCCCAGCATGCTTTGCAGCTTCTCCTGTGCTGTTTACGTTCCGCTTCTTAGGACTACATATCCCATAGTACCTTGCTCTCTGAGATTCCTGTTTTGACTCCGCCTCCTGAAACTCCTCCTCTCAGCACTTCTGTAGCAGTGCCTACACACAGGGCACAGTGACTATGTATGACAGAATTCAAAGAAGTAAATGTGTGGGGGAGTTTCACAAAGTAAGTTTACCAACTTTAAGATCATTCAGATTTATAGTAGGAGTAGGCTAGAAATGAATATATAATTTTAAAAGAGAAATTTTAAAATCATGTTTTTTTTTCATCATGTATATGCAAGGAACAGAGATAAGGCACAGCTAGACAAAGGAGCGTGACTTCAGTGACACATGTAGAGCGCAATGCTCAGGAAAGACGTTGCATTGAGCCCAGTGACGTTATCATCCCCTAGGCCGGGCTCCTCGGTCCTTGTTCTGCATTTCTTTTATTGTAGGGGCGTCTTCCGGGAATCGGGGCACACCACCATGCCTGCTGCCGGTGTTCTGGACACGATAAATCACTGTAGGCGCCCCTTACGCCACTCCTCTAATATACCTGCGCTAGGCTGTGGAGGGGTTTGCTGAGAGGCTGAGCCATGTGCCATCCAGGCTCCTGGGTGGATCCCGACCATATGGTGACACTCTTTCCCCAGCATAGACCAGCTCTATGACATTAGCCAACGGCAGGCTGAAAACGGATCACAGGGGTGCAAAACGAACTGCACTCCTGTGATCCATAGAAGTACAGCCAAACAAGCTTTGGCTGTACTTCTTCTTTAAAATGTTGACCTTTGATACATTTTAAGGATTCTAGGTTTCTTAAAAGAGAACTGAGACATTCTTACTTCCTTATACACCAAGGAAACCTCTAAGCACTTTGGTGGAGCACTCAAACTTTCAAACTTTCAATTCCATTTTTGTTGAAATAGCAAAACTGATCGAAGGCCTAAAATTGTGATTTTGATTGACCGCAAGGAGATGGGATCAAAATTGGCCTGATTGAACCTGGCGGAAAACTCTGATCACTTGGCGATATTGATGTAGTCATTTGCCCTTTCTCTTCAATCTTGAGTAAACTTTATTGAAATTGACAGTTTATTGCCCAGTTTTGACTTAACGTGTTTGTAAACCTTCTTTTTTTTTCTTTTAGCATGATAACCATGTCATATTTACCAGCTCTGTGTAATGTTTTTGCACAGAGCAGCCCCAATCCTCCTCTACTGGGATCCCCCACCGGCATTCCTGGCAAACCCTGCTGGTTTGTCTCACTTCTGGTCGCAGGTTCTTCACCACATTGCTTGGGTGACTGGCTCTAACCTGGCCTTTATACCTCAACAATACCTTCTTTACTTCAACCAACGAACAGTACTGATTTATACTAAATCTTTGACCGCACACATGATCAATGCTGCCAGCAGGGGCGTAACGATAGGGGTTGCAGGGGTTGCAACTGCAACCAGGCCTCATGGTCCAGGGGGCCCATGTGCCTCCTTTGTACACCTGGATAAAAGGGATCACGGGGGTTGCATTAAGAGGACCCAATCTTCTCCATTTTCCTCTATCCAGTTTACTTGTCTTCTGCTGTTCCCAGGGTCCCTGGGTGCTTCCCTGTTCCCCCCTCCTCTCTCCTGCCAGCTGCTGTAGAAGATGTGTCATGATGGAGAGATGGAAACGGGTCGGTAAATTTGTCATTTACTGTCATCCTTCCTTTTCTGAATGGACAGAGTCAGTGATTGGTACCAATTGGTTCATTCATAAATGAAGCATAGTAAACTATTTTTACTATATTTCCATTTCTGAATGAATGGGAGGCTCGGTGCACAGCTATTCCTGTCCATTCATTCTGTGCAGCTGAGGCTATAGAGATGGAGATTGAGGGCTGAGGTTTGTTTAGACCCCTGATATCTCATCAAAGCCGCCCAACAGAGCTCCTAAATAAAATTGTAAAAAATAATAAAAATAAAATTGTAAAAGAAATAAAATGAAATGGTAAAAAAATAAATCAAATTAAAATAAAAATTAAAAACTACTGACACCAGTGAGGGAATTGCAAAGGTTTGCAAAGGTTGCAATTGTGACCGGGCCCTGGCATTTCACCACCATGGGGAGGCCCGAAGATGGCAGAGAGGGGGCCCGCGGCAGAACTTGTGAAAGGACCCCGCTGCGGTACCGTAATAAAGGGACCCACGATGGGAGTAAAGTGTCCCAGGATCAGTAGGAAGAAGGGGAATTTCTTGCAAGTTCTAGGAGTGGTTTCTAAAACTGAACAAAATGGAAGAAATGGAGGAACTAATTCATATAGCTCAGAATAGAAGGTCCTCTTTCACGAAAACCTGGGCTTGTCGGGTTCACTTTCAGACTACTTTTCCATTCATGCAGGTCATGCCTTCCAACTAATAGTACTTGGCCAAGCAGTTTCTATCTGGGTTCTGTAGTGCTGGTGGATTGCTGGATGACGGGGGCCCAGGGGGTTGGGTGGGAGACACGGACCGTCAATGTGTGTTTTATAAATCATGTACTTCTTGCATCTGAAGTACCTAGTTAATTTTTCTAGTCATCTCTTTTCTTTGTTCTAAACTGACCACACAAAGCACAGAAGTTGATCTGTGTTAGTGTGGTCAGCCACAATGCCCCCGACCAACCACAGCCTACCACACCAGCCTAGTGCATTGCTCTTTACTTACAAATAACAAAAACAAATACTATGTACTCACAAAGGTTCACAATAAATATGCATGTAGTAAAATCCAGTCCCATTGCTGAATGCATGTCCATCCACAGGGGCGTGACTTACGCGTTTTGAGGGCTATACCCCTGTGGCTGGACATGCATTTAGTGTTGGGACTGGATTTTGCTACATGCACGTTATCATGTACCTTTGTGGGTACATTGTATTTGTTTTTTTTAACCATTTGCGACCGCCCGCCGTGGATTGGCGGAGGCAAAGTGGTTTGTTAAAGCAAACCGAGGCCGCGATAACTAGTATTGTGAGCGCGCGCTGCTTGAGGCTCACTGTGTTCCAGGAGGCCAGGGAGCAGGTAGGGTGGACTCGATCTCTGCCGGCTATCCGCGATGGCCCCCCCATCCGCAGTGAGAGAACGGAGGTCCTTGTATGTAAACACGGATCTCCGTTCTGACAGAGGGGGAAGAGCTGTGATCACAGAATTCCTGTATATGAAAGCCATGATCACTCCCCTCCCCCAGCCAGCCCAGCCCCCATACAGTTAGAACACACTTAACACAGTAAACCCTTAGATCGCCCCCTCCAGGTTAACCCCTTCACTGCCAATGGCATTTACACAGCAATTAGTGCATTTTTATAGCTCTGATCGCTGTATAAATGCCAATGGTCCCAAAAAAGTGTGAAAATGGTCCGACATGTCCGCCGCAATATCCCAGTACCGCTAAAAAATGCAGATCGCCTCCATTACTAGTAAAAAAAAATAAATAAATAAAAACTCCATAAATTAATTCTCATCATTCCAAAACGCGGCAACTTTTGCGCAAAACAATCAATAAACAAACACTGATTGCGATTTTTTTTTACCAAAAATATGAGGAAGAATATAAGTCGACCAAAACCGATGAAAAAAATGTTTTTTTATATATTTTTTTTTGGATTTGTATTTTAGCAAAAAGTTAGAAAAATATGTTTTTTTTTGCAAAATTGACGCTCTTTTTTTGTTTATAGCGGTGATCAGAAATGACGCAGAGGTGATCAAATACCACCAAAAGAAAGCTCTATTTGTGGGGGAAAAAAGGACGCAAATTTTGTTTGTGTACAATGTCGCACGACTGCGCAATTGTCAGTTAAAGCGACGCAGTGCCGAATCGCAAAAAGTGCTCCGGTCCTGAAGGGGGAAAACCTTCCGGGGCTGAAGTGGTTAAATAGAATCTTGCGGTAATCCACTAGGCTGGTGCGCCTTCTTCCTTTGCTTATATTTCAGGGTTGGTTTTCCCCGATCTGAAATGGACAGCAAGGCCGATGGGGTGTGTGACATTGAGGTTACGATGGCGGTGCCTTATTTCTTGAAGAAGAGCCTGCCTTTGCCTATATGTGGACCCACTATCTTGAGCTTCTTTCCTATTTGTAGCGCTGGCAATTTAGTTTTGGTTACAAATGTTGGCTGTTTTAAAGAATGAAATTCTGTAATAAATGTTATTTTTTTCAATGTTTCTTGTTGTGCCTTAAAAATCCTGCCATAGTTGGGGGTTTCTACGCTTTCTGTATTTATCGGAATTGGGGTGTGGCACTATGGGGCCTATGTACAATTTTACTTTTTATCCTGTGTTGAGCACTGATGAAGGTGGAATGATGTTTTCTCTGAAATGAGTTGGCTGTTTTACTTTTTTATTATTTTTATTTTATAAACAATTACAAATATGTTAGACTTTCTGAAGTGTTCTTGTGGGAGGCTATGGTGAATGTGGCCCTCCCTCTGTATAACTTAATGTATATTAATAGGGGATGCCCCTGGACATTTGAAAAGGTATGGTCTCCTTGGACCTTGGCCTGAGGTGGTCCACCTATAATATCCTTTGGTTGGGTGAAGGGCCAGGTACTGAGCTTGGAGGGTACTTTCTACCAGCCCCTCCCCCTCTCTTTCCCGATAGCTCCATTTGTCTGTCTGTTGCCCCTTTCCTCCCCTATCCCCACTCTCCCCTTCACCACACTAAGCCTCTGGGTACATGATGGCTCTTCTTCCTATGAAGGAGGTCTTCTTCCCTGTTACTTAATGTGGCCATGTTTTTTTATGCTTAGTTTAGTCTGCTTATATGTAGCTGTTCTTTATTGATTTTGATTGCTTGTCATACCCATATTCTACGTGTACATCCCATTGTTGTTTACTGAACTAGACCATGTTTTGTGCTCTGTTTTTACTATATTGCTACAGACTGCAATAAAGCACCCCTGTTTAGTAAAAAATATATCAGACTTTACTATTTGGTTTCGGTCTGACACTCCTTTCTGTATTCATATGGTTTGAGCTTCTGTTGTGTGCCCATTAAAGTGGTTGTTAAGCCACTTGTATAAATCCCAACCCCTCTGTATTACAACAATAAGTTCCCCTGTGTCTGTGTTATAGCATAAATATGCTTATCTGTATAGATAACACACCTTCTTCCTACAATCAGTTTTTTCCTCTCCTCTGCTCAGCCCAGAGCTCCTGGGGGGGGGGGGAGCACTGCTGCGGACGTCAGCTGGAGAGAAGAGGAGAGCGAGCTGTGTGTAGTAACCCAGTGTGTTATCTATACAGATAAGCATATTTATGATATAACACAGACAAAGGGGAACTTCTTGTTCTAATACAGAGGAGATGGGAGCTTTTAAAGTTAGTTATGAGAGCAGAGAGGAGACACTATGTGCTGACAGGGAGAGGGAGGTGGAGGAGGGGGGTGTTGAGGGCAGGCATTGGAGAATAGGAGAGCTGCAAGTGACATAGACTGCACAGGCCACGGCCTCTCAGGATCAGCTACATGATAAGGGGAGTCAGCTCTCAGGGGGGAGTCATGGAGCATTATCAAACACATATTTTAGGAAACAAAGAGGGATTATTTAAAAAGCAAAAACACCATGTTGCTAATTGCACATTAAAGAGTCAGGAGCAGCATTTTATTTGGTTAACAAACGCTTTAAGGAAAGTGGTTGCCTCTCCGGAGCTGTTGAGCTTTTTTGACGTTTTCCTTCATCTGACTACACATGCATGGCTTAAAAATTCCCAGTGCCTCTTTGACTGTTTTGTTCTGGGGTCTATATGCTAGCTAGATTAATGGTGGGATTGAACACAATGCTTTCAAAAGTAAAGAAGAAAAAATGCACTAAAACATTTTTTGCTTTGCATGTTTTTAACTTTTTAAAGGAAACGTGTGTTCACTTTGAACCTTTCCTTTCCTTCTTCCTTTCCTTTCCTTTCCTTTCCTTTCCTTTCACTTCCTTTTATTTCCTTTCCTTCCCTTCTTCCTTTCCTTTCATTTCTTTTCCTTTCTTTCTTCTTTTGTCTTCCTTTCCTTTTTCCTTTCTTTTCCTTTCTCTTCCTTTCCTTTTTCCTTTCCTTTCCCTTTTCCTTTCTCTTCCTTTCCTTTAATTTCTTTTCCTTTACTTCTTCCTTTCCTTTCCTTTCCTTTCCCTTCCCCTTCATTTTCTTCTTCCTTTCCTTTCATTTCCTTTCCTTTCCCTTTTCCTGTTTTTCTTCTTTTGTCTTCCTTTCCTTCTTCCTTTCTTTTCCTTTCTCTTCCTTTCCTTTCCTTTCCTTTCCTTTCCCTTCCTTTCCCTTCATTTTCTTCTTCCTTTCCTTTCATTTCCTTTCCTTTCCCTTTTCCTTTTCTTCTTCCTTTGCCTTCCTTTCCTTCTTCCTTTCTTTTCCTTTCTCTTCCTTTCCTTTCCTTTAATTTCTTTTCCTTTTTCCTTTCCTTTCCCTTTTCCTTTCTCTTCCTTTCCTTTAATTTCTTTTCCTTTACTTCTTCATTTCCTTTCCCTTCCTTTCCCTTCATTTTCTTCTTCCTTTCCTTTCATTTCCTTTCCTTTCCCTTTTCCTTTTCTTCTTCCTTTGTCTTCCTTTCCTTTTTCCTTTCTTTTCCTTTCTCTTCCTTTCCTTTAATTTCTTTTCCTTTCCTTTCCTTTCCTTACCTTTCCTTTCCTTTCCTTTCCTCATACTCGGTTTTTAAGGAACATGCAATTTTAAATCTTATGTATCATGTGAAAATTATACCCAATTTAAGTATTAACATATTTGAAATTTTAAAGAATGTTTTGATTTTTGTTTGTGTCCATTAAAATTAATTTGAGTGTTTTTTGAATCTAGTTTTGATAAACAGTACTACGGTGCAACTACCATCATGTGATTCCAGGGGTCCCCTGCTTTTAGAAAAAATATGTTTTGGGATAATACGTTTATTTTCATGTACAAAATGAACATTTAATCAGGTGCGCACAATGTTACAGTTAAAAATTAACTTCCGCAAACCATCTGCACATATGTGTCTCAACTTCTGTCGGTAGCGCCTCTTTTCTGAAATCTAACACCCACAAGAGCTGAGAAGCCGTGCAAGTAAGCGAAGATAGAATGGTAAGCTGACAAAAATGTTAAAATAACAACATAAAGATATTGGTATTACTATTTTGTCTCATTGCTCACATTGAAATCAAACAAGTCCTTTAACCACTTCAGCCCCGGAAGGATTTCACACTTTAGGACCAGAGCACTTTTTGCGATTCGGCGCTGCGTCGCTTTAACTGACAATTGCGCAGTCGTGCGACGTTGTACCCAAATGAAATTTGCTTCCTTTGTTCCCACAAATAGAGCTTTCTTTTGGTGGTATTTGATCCCCTCTGCGTCATTTCTGATCGCCGCTATAAAGAAAAGAAGAGCGACAATTTTGCAAAAAAACGCACATTTCTTACTTTTCGCTAAAATACAAATCCAAAAAAAAATATATAAAAAAAATGTTTTTTTCAACGTTTTTGGCCGATTTGTATTCTTCCTCATATTTGTGATAAAAAAAATCGCAATCGGCGTTTATTGATTGGTTTGCGCAAAAGTGGCCGCGTTTACGGATGATGAGAATTCATTTCTGGGGTTTTTATTTTTTTTAAATTTTTTTATTAGTAATGGCGGTGATCTGCGATTTTTAGCGGTACTGCGATATTGGGGGGGACATGTCGGACCATTTTGACACTTTTTTGGGACCATTGCCATTTATACAGCGATCAGTGCTATGAAAATGCATTGATTACTGTGTAAATGCCATTGGCAGTGAAGGGGTTAACCTTGGGGGGGGGGGGGCGCTGTAAGGGTTAACTGTGTTCCCTGGGTGTGTTCTAACTGTGACAGTGTTTGACTGGCAGGGGGAGGGGAGTGATCACAGCCCTTCCACCTCACACAGAACGGAGATCTGTGTTTACTTACACGGACCTCCGTTCTTTCACTGGGGGGGGGGGGCAACGCGGGTAGCCGGTGGAGATCGAGTCCGCCGCACCAGCTCCCTGGCCCCCCCCCAAACACAGTGAGCGCGCGAGCGCGCCTCCGGTGGCGCACGCGCGCTCACAGTGCATGATATCGCAGCCGCCGTTGTATGACGGCGGTTTGCGATATCGAGCCACCTTGTCGCCGTCAACCTGCGGTTGGTGGTCGGCAAGTGGTTAAGTAGTGCTCGCACTTCTGTATAGAGGTAGAGTGGTACTTACACAAATTGGAGTACCTACCTTACTGCAAAACACACAGGGGTTGATTTACTAAAGCTTGAAAGTGCAAAATTTGGCGCAGCTCCACACAGAAACCAATCAGCTTCAAGGTTTTATTGTCGAAGCTTGATTGGACAAGCTGAGGTTAGATGCTGATTGGCTACCATGCACAGCTGCACCAGTTTTTGCACTCTCCAGCTTTAGTAAATCAACCCCACAGTGTAATAGACTATCGTCAAATAAGGAAACTTGTATGAAAATAAATTATTCAGCCACAGTAGACCACACTTTGCAATAGTAATACATACTAATATCATATAGGGTACCTGCGTTTCAGCATAACAGTTTGTCCCCAGGGCATTTGTATACAATAGATAAATATTTGATCACAATGTGCCGTGCTTTACAACCGCAGTTCAGCCAACATAAATAGTTTGAGTAGCTTTATATCATCTGCTTCAGAAGTAAATCAACACTCAGCAATAGTAACAAGAACTAGAACCTTCAGGGGACCGATGGAAGAAACCATGAAGGGACCCCCTCCCTCATTCCCGTCGAGCCCAGGACCCTTCCTATTGATCCTGTGGCCCTTTACTCTCATCGTGAGGTTCTTTATTACGGTCCAACAGCGGGACCCTTTCATATGTTTAAGTGACCCCCTTTCTAAGGTCTTGGGTAGGGTTTCCACCTTTTCTTCAAGCCAAACCCGAACACTTTAGCACACAGCAATTTTTATTGTAGTATACATACAGTACCTTTTGGGATTAAATAACATTGCTAATCATATGGATTTAATCACAAAAGTCCCCCCTTACATCAGAGTCCACAGAGTTTCCCCTTTACATTTGAATCCACAAAGTTCCCCCTTCTATCTGAACTTGCAGAGTTCACCTTCACAGTAAGGGGCGATTCTGCAGACTCTGATGTAAAAGAGAACTCTGGGGACTCTAGTTTAAGGGGGAACACTGAGAACTCTGATGTAAGGAGTGAACTCTGATGTAAGAATGAACACTTCAGACTCTGGTGTAAAGGGGAACTGTGATATAAGGGAGTCTCTAGTAACCAGAGCCCCCACTTATATCTGAGTTCTTAGCATTACCCTTTAATCAGGGTTCCCAGAGCCCCACTTACATCTGTGTCCGTACAACCCACCTTACATCAGAATCTGAAGAGCCCCCCCCTTACATCACAGTCTGCAGAGCCCCCCTTACATCAGAGTCCACAGAATGCCCCTTACATCAGAATCCACAGAACGCCCCTTTCACTAGAGTCTACAGAATTTCCATTTACACTATAAGCGGGATCTCTATGGACTCTGGAATATAAAGCCACCACTTGCATTACAGTTCCCAGCATTCTCCTTTAACAAACTTCAATACTGGGCACTTTCAACCCTTTCCTGCCCAAGCCAATTTTCAGTTTTCAGCGCTGTCACACTTTGAATGACAATTGCACGGTTATGAAACACTGAACCAATATGGCATTTTTATACTTTTTTTTAGAAAGTTATAAAATTTAGCAAATAAAAAAATTATTTTGCAAAGCGATCACAGAGCACACTGGATGGGCGCCCCAGGGGGCATGATTGTGGGAGGATGTTCATGGACACCCTCACAGAACGAGAGAGCCGTACTATAGCCGTATTTCGGCTATAGCATGGGCATGAAGTAGTTAATCAGAGTCCCCCTGACATCAGAGTCTGCAGAGTGCCCCTTAGATCTGAATCTTCCTTACATTAGTGTGCTAACTGGGAGGCAGGAGAGAGAAGGGATGGAGTGGGCAGACTTCATTCACAGTGGATGGATAGTGAGCTCATCTGACCTCTGGGTTTCAAACTTCCCACCCACACATCCACTTCTCTGAGACACAGGAGTAGAGGGGTGAGAGGAGGAGAAGTCGATCAGCTCTCTCTCCTCTCCTGTCTATGCGGGGGGCGGTCAACTCTGGCTCTGCCCCGTATGAGAGACACTCGCAGCTCAGAGCCCTGCAGCCAGCAACTCTGCTGGGGAGCCACAGTCTGGTCTTTCGGGACCCCCCCACAGTTGAAAAACTCCAGGGCCCAGTCGCAAATGCAACCTTAGCGACTCTGGTAGTTCCGCCACTGTGCTGGATAATGCCTGTCAGTACAGCAGGAGTAAGGCCTTACTGTCAGTACAGCAGCAGTAAGCCCAAGCTTAAAAAAACTGAAAATTTCCTATCAAATACTTACCGTAATTTTCCTTTCCTGATGGGCTCCATGGCAGCATATGTTTAGGTAGCCCCTCCCTGGCTCCTATTCCATAGGACCCCACTCCCATAAATTTTCAGGCTGAGCCAGGGGCCACATTCTGTAACTAGCCTGCTCATGACACTGGGAGGGAACTCCAGCTGCCATGGAGCCCATCAGGAAAGGAAAATTATTTGATAGGAAGTTAGTCCGTTTTCCTGACAGGCTCCATGGCAGCATACGTTTGGGAACTAACTAGCCCAAAAAACAAGGGTGCAATGCTGAAATAAGTAAGATTTCTAACATAGCACTTAGCCAACAGAAACCCTATGGATAGATACCAACAGTGTAAGGAAGATAGCTACACCCCACAATGAGTCAGAACAGTCTTAATAGAAGACATGCCATTCCTCTAAAAATATTCCTGGTGCCATTTTACAGGGCCCACGAAGCCTACACACTCCTGGTTGAGTGTGTTTTCACGGCTTCCTTAGGAATCAAGCCCTAAGCTTTTTAAGCCTATTGGCTAGCTGGAATGACCCATCCAGCGATGATTTGATACCTCTGTCCCGCTGGTCCTGCTAGAGAGAGTGACAAATATGCCCTAAAACTCTGAGCAAAGCTATAGCTTGAGAGCATTCTCAAAGAATCCCAATATCCATGGCATAGAACCAGTTATCCTTGGCGGTCCTGTATATGGGAGGAACAAAAAACCTTTGTACTCATATGATGCCAAAGCGACCTGAGATTGCAACCCAGTATGGATATAAACAATACCCATACTAGGCAGAATGCCAACAAGGATCCAGATCCCGGCAAACCACCTGACCGAGGGAAAAAGACACTTATAGAGGCTGCCTTCATGATTGAACCTTTACTCAAAACTGGACTGAAAGAGATCCCATCTGGAGCAGCAAATTGCCAAAGTGTCCTAAAGGTCCTGATGTTGACAAACTTCCTGCTGTGGATGCAGCCCTTAGAGAGAATGACATTGTGGCTCAATACTTACTCCAACCAACTGGACTGGAGGTGATCCCACCACAAGCTGTAAGTCACCAAAGGATCCTTCCTAGCCTAAAGCTTTGATCTTTGCAAACTTCCCTACTGAATAGATAGCCCTTAGAGTACATGTCTTCATAGCTCAGTCTTTACCCAAGCTGGACTGAAAAGATATCTCATCTGGAGATGGCAGGGAAGTCCAGAGCATGTAGTAAATCCCATATAGAGAGTCTTGGCTCTCTTTCGAGTCTCAGATGCAGCCCCCCATCAAAGTATTGGATGAGTAAGGGATAGTCTACCCATGAAACATCAGATATGACAAGGACTGCAGAGATCTGCCCTCTAAGAGTTTTAGGATCAGTTGAAGTCCAGAATGCACCTCTACCAGAGGACTGAAGCAAAAGAAAACAAAGCAGTCCAAACCGCACAAGCTTATTTAAATCCTTTTGTTGGATTTATAGATATTAGCTTAGAGCAGTGGTTCTCAACTCCGGTCCTCTGGACCCACCAACAGGCCAGATTTTAAGTATTACCTTGGGGAGATGCAGACTAGAATACTGCAATTACTGAGCAGCAAATGATATCACCTGTGATGTATTTCAGTTATCCTGCAAACCTGGCCTGTTGGGGGGTCCCGAGGACCGGAGTTGAGAACCACTGGCTTAGAGAAACACAGCCAAGCCTGATCAGTTGCTTCCCGCCAGGATGAGAAACTGGAAGAGATGAACAAGGTTGGAGTATTGTACTCTGCGGCATAAGATTTAATCTGAGAGAAAGGACTTCAGTCGGATAACCCGTATCAAAGGCAGGAACTAAGGCCTGTTTGGCCAATGCAGAATTATTGCAATAATTGCCACGGTCTTTAGCAACAGACTCCACAAAACTGTATGTGGATCAGAATGGAGGGAAAGCATATGGCTTGTGAGACCTTTCCTGATCTGTCACAGCATTTGCACCCAGGGCTTGGCCCAGGCCCCAATGGAAAAGCTTTCCAGGTTGTAACAGTAAGGAGATGCTAGCAGATCTAACTTTGACATATCGTCCCAAGATGAAATCCACTTGGAAGAACCTGGAAGTAGGAACCACTTGTTGCCCAGTCGGGCCACAGAATATGGAATTTTCCCAGAAGTTCTGAATGTAGACTCAAATGAGATGATAGAGAAATTCTATTCCACCTAGATCACAGCCATCTTTCCACAAAACCAGAATGTTCAAAATAACTTGCTAACCAGGGAGTTCTACTGGCAAAGCAACTTTCCGACAGGGGAGTTCCACTGGCAATAACTCGGTGGCACAGAAGATTTATTACTGTGCCACCACCCAGGGCTTCATATGCCTGTTTGTGAGACATGATTAGCTGGGTGCATGGAGGAAAAAAATCAGTTCAGGACAGGAAGCCATTTCCATTGAGCACACCTCAATATAGGGATGGGAGAGATCATGGTCCTGATCATCTGGTATTGAGATGCTGATAGGTGAAGAGAGGAAAGCCAGGATTACCCAGAGTCCTACCACCAGTAAGCTCTAGTGGCAAAAACAATGTATCCTGAACTGTGATGAATTAATCTCTCAGATACACAAGGATTTGCATAGGAGTCACATGACCCTTTTTTGTAAGACTAGCAGTAGCAGTCTGGGAAGTGCATTGGCGATTTTGAGTGATTCCACATGCTTTATATGACTTCTCTTGTAATAAGAGGGTCATGGTAATTTGGTAAGCAGACACTCCTACTACACTTTGGGTGATGGTGGATGCTGGAGTGGAATTCACAGAGAAACACTATATCACCATTTAACCTCCCTGGCGGTATTCCCGAGTGTGGCTCGGGGTGGAATTTCAGTACCATTAGCGGTAACCCCGAGCCACACTCGGGATTGCATTGCTGGATCCAGGCAATGTTACTCACCTTGTCCCCTGGATCCAGCGATGTCCTCCCGCGGTGTCAGCTTGTCTGTCCTCCGCCTGATGCCTCTGTGTGCCGGGCTCCGTTCCCTGCGAGCGTCGCGTCGCACGGGGACGGAGACCGGTGGGAAATTCAAATAGTGAAACACACACAGCACATACAGTACACTGTAATCTTATAGATTACATTACTGTATGAAATCATTTCACATCCCCTTTGTCCCTAGTGGTTTGCCCAGAGCCCTGCATGCACTTTTATATAATAAATGTCATTCTTTCTGCCTGGAAACTTGAGAACGTCCATAGCAACCAAAAAGCGTCCCTTTGCGTCAAAAGTGGTTTTTGATCAGCTAGAAAACAGCGATAGTAAATAAGAATCATTTGCAGAATTGAGTGATACTGATTTTTGGGGAAATTTATCATCAGAAACTGAAAGTGACGAC
Organism: Glandirana rugosa; assembly: GCA_018402905.1. Taxonomy (NCBI): domain Eukaryota; kingdom Metazoa; phylum Chordata; class Amphibia; order Anura; family Ranidae; genus Glandirana; species Glandirana rugosa. Next base: position 860,480 of record BLSH010528183.1, read on the forward strand.
AGCGACAATTCTGCAACTGAGCAAATATCAGTGTTTTTGGTTTGATTACATTATTGAATACATTTTATGACTATTATATTATTATTTTTGATAATTATTTTTAGTTATTTATTATATTATAATTTATGATTTCATGTTTCAAACATTTTCATACCCAGGATGTCTACTAGACTCTTGTTTGGACGGATTTAAGTGAGTTATTCCTAAGAATTACCGGCCTACAATATAAAACACCAAATTTTTATGCAAAATAATCGTACCGCTTTCAGCACCAAAAATCTGAAATAATCATCCCGCCATGGAGGTTAACTAGATTGCTTTTAGTCAAGTGTTTATAGAATAGTATTTGCTGTGAAATACTTTGATTTAACTGGCGTTTTTCACCTTATTTTTATGTCTTATCATCTAAAGCAGTGTTTTTCAACTCCAGTCCTCAAGGCACACCAACAGGTCATGTTTTCAGGATTTCCCTCAGATGAAACAGCTGTGGTAATTACTAAGGCAGTGAAACTGATCAAATCACCTGTGCAAACTCATGGAAATCCTGAAAACATGACCTGTTGGTCTGCCTTGAGGACTGGAGTTGAAAAACACTGATCTAAAGCAGCGGCACGATTGAGAGATATAATTCTTTGGGATTTTGGATCATCAGCGCTGTGTTTAGTATATTTTAGTTTACTGTTTATAGAATTTATTTCACTTATTATGAACTATAAGTGCACCATATGATTTATTTACTCATAACTTTACAGTCATCTTTCATTTTCAATTTATTTATGTTAAATACACATAGTGTTATTTATCACTGCTCTTTTATTTATTTATTTTTTTTTCAGCGCAACACTTTATTGTTTTACTATATTCACTGGGAAGGATACCTTCTTTAAGTGTTTGCAGCTATAGGAACTAATATTGTTGGTGTGTTTTGGGGTGCAGGAGTGCGTGGTTATGTTTTGATTTGTACTCTTTAGGCATCTAAACATATCTAAGCGTGCCTAAACACTAGATGTGTAAAGTGTATGTGCGCTAAGGCATTCCAATGGCCAGACTAAATTCATATTCTGCTATTTGAATGGATTAACACTCAAGTGCTAGACACAGCCATACGCTCGTGCAATATGTGGCTTTTACTGCATTTTAAAGCGGTCTACCCAAAAAATAAAAAAAATAAAAACCTGCAAGACAATAGCATAATGAGCTAGTATGCACCGCATACTAGCTCATTATGAAATACCCACCTTGAAACGAAGATCCGAATGAGCCGCTCGGTCCCCTCCGTGGGAGCGGACATCTTCACCCGGATCTTGCTTCCAGGTACGCGGCTCCGGCGCTGTGACTGGCCGGAGCCGCGAGACGTCACTCCCGCGCATGCACGCGGGACCCGTTTTTTTTCCGGCAGGGTCCGGAACTAATGCCGGACTTTGCCGGGACATATACGGCGCATGCGCCGTAACGTTACATTAAATTAGAAAGGGAATATCTTCTAAACCGTACAGGTTTAGGAGATATTCATTTTACCTACAGGTAAGCCTTATTCTAGGCTTACCTGTAGGTAAAAGTAGAAAAAAAGGGTAGACAACCGCTTTAAGGGGAAACTTCAGTCGTTTTTTTCATCTTTCCATCTATTAAATCCTCTGCTTTTGTTGTTTTAACTTTGGATAGTAAAATGTTTTTTTTTTCTGCCAGTAAATATCTTATACAGCCCACTTCCAGTTTCTAGTCTGAAAAAAGCCTAGGCTTACGACACCATGCACAGCTCTCTCTCTCCCTCTCGTGAGAGTTTGCCAGGAAGGGAGAGGGGATGAGTCATTAGAGGGCCAATGAGAGCTGCAGAGCCGGAGATGTGTCTCTGTGTGTCTGTGTAAATCCAGGAAGTGAACTGGCAGCAGATTCAGCTGCCCACAGTTAAAATCACTGCAGCCAGACTCAGTGGAGGGAGATTTCTGCCGCATATTTGGCAAATACAGAATCACAGTATATATAAAATAATATGCAAAGTGGTTGGAGGGAAGCTTCAGAACGGCAAAGATGTTTTTATTACAAATGATGTGAGCAGACTGCAGCTCCTCTTTAAGCAGCTTTTTCCTGCCGGAGTTCTTGTCTTCTTGACACCCCTCCCTTTCCTATTTACACACACTGGGTTTGACTGTAGCTGCAGCGGTAAAAAGTGAAAGTGAAAGTAAAGTTGTGCGGCTTGAAGGGAAGCAGCCTGACAGCTTGCAAACAATAAAGTAAACGCAAGACTTATCGCTAAACCTACTCCCACCCCCATTCCAAGCCTAATCTATCTAACCCTGTAAAGGAAAGATCACTATGCACACCTATTCTTAATCCAGTCTCCAGCGGTGCCCTCTGTGTGCAGGAGAAAACAGCTGGGAAATTGTTATTTTTATTATTTCAGGTACTTATATAGTGCTGCCAATTTACACAGCACTTTACATATATATTGTACATTCACATCAGTCCCTTCCCTCAAGGAGCTTACAATCTAATGTCTCTAACTCACATTCATACACATACTAGGGACATTTTTGGCAGGATCTAATTTACCTACCAGCATGTCTTTGGAGGTGGAAGGAAACCGGAGTACCCAGAGGAAACTCACGCAGGCACAGGGAAAACATGCAAACTCCAGGCAGGTAGTGTTGTGGTTGGGATTTGAACCAGCGACCCTTTTGCTGCCAGGTGAAAGTAACATCCACTACACCACTGTGCTGTCTCACAATGCCTGGGAAATGCCTGGGAAGTGCCTGGGAAATGCCTGGGAAGTGCCTGGGAAATGCCTGGGAAATGCCTGGGAAGTGAGCTCACCCACTAGGGAGCTTCTGTTATCAGCTGCCTTTCCTGCACACTGAAAGCTGCTGACAGTTCAGCCTGGGACTGGACCGGAGCGGCTGCAAAATCGGCAAGTATAGCGATTTTTTTTCTTTACAGGGCTAGATAGATTAGGCTAAAGCCTCACACACACGGTTCGACGGCCGTACGACCGAACGGACCAAATCGTATGTTGGATCATGTATCTCGCCTACAGACGTACTACATGATCGTACGACCAAGCCGAACGTAGTGTCGTGTTATGAACGTATAAAGGGAAGGTTCAGGTGCATGTAATTAGTGTCCAGCTGTTCCTGACTTCTGAGCATGCGTGTTTTGCACAGTACAGCTTGTTGGACCAACTTCTCTGTACACACGATACAACGGTCGTATGACTGCTTGTTGGTACTACCAAAGTTTTCTAGTTTGCTCATACAACTCCTGTTGTACGACCGTTGTACGTCAGCTGTTCTAATCGCGCGTACTAACAGTCGGATGATCGTACAACGAGCGGTCATACGACCGTTTGCATACGACCATCGAACCATGTGTACGAGGCTTTAGAATGGAGGTGGGAGAAGGTTTAGAGTTAGGTTTTGCCTTTACTTCGACTTTAATTCCTGCAAATACTGACAGGTATGATCGAGCTCCTAGTGCTTAGGTCTTGTTACTATTGCTGAGTGTTTATTTACTTCAGAAGCAAATGATATTAAAGCGGTTGTCTACCCACAAAAAAAAAAAACCTGTAAGGCAAAGGCATAATGAGCTAGTATGCATTGTATACTAGCTCATGAAATACTCACCTTAAAACGAAGCTCCCGCAGGGCTGCCCGGTCCCTGCAGACGGAGGGGACATCTTCACTGTGTGGCTTCTTCCGGGTACGCGGCTTGGCGCTGTGAGTGGGCGGAGCCGTGAGACGTCACTCCCGCGAATGCGGCGGACTTTCCGGCAGGGTCCAGCACTATGTGCCGGGCCTTCGCCCGACCATCATTGCGCATGCGCCGTGACGTCAGCGGCTGCATTGCAAGTGGAATATCTCCTAAACCGTACAGGTTTAGGAGATATTCATTTTACCTACAGGCCTTATTATAGGCTTACCTGTAGGTAAAAATGACTTTAGGGGATAGACAACCACGTTAACCTACACAAACTATTTATGCTGGTTGAACTAGTGTGCTCTATATACAATTTTTACAGTTGCATCCATACAGGAACATGTCACTTCCCCTTTTTTTATTCTTGAATATGCACTAGACTAGGGTGACCAGACGTCCCCAGTTTCAGGGGGCAGTCCCCGGATTGAGGACACTGTCCCCAGACCAAATCTGTCCCTGGTTTTGTCCCCTGATTGGATTTTAACAGGGACCCGGGCAATTTCAAAGACAGTTGGTGCAGACTTAAAAACAAAAATCTAAATTACACCCTT